>OZ005742.1:240000-840000 GCA_963930735.1 Dioctria linearis | reverse complement strand
GCGCTAAATCTTAATCTGTAATTCCAGAAAAATTCAGGATCTCCTTAACCTATTTCAGTGTTGAGTACATGTACAAAAATTTACTTTAATGATATATATAATTAAATTTGACCTTAAAAATCGTCTCTTAGCAGCTCATATTTATACATAAACAAGTAAAAAAGTTAGAATTGGGGTAAGATCAATTCTTATGATACCCTAGATGACTGCACGTATGTAATTTTAGAATTGGGTTTTCACATATATTTCTAAAATGGCTCGTCGGACAGTAAAGATGGTTATAACTAATTTCATAGGATTTCATATTCTGAAAAACTATTCAATACAATACAAACGTCTAGGACAGATTGCTTTCACAGTACATATACCTAAAAAACCTAATTTTTTATATGGCAACACCTAGAAGAGGTTGCCAAATTTAGTCCATTTTCGAAATTATATTAACTATTTTTATCAAAACACCGCGTGCAAAGTTTCAGCTCTCTAAAGGCAGCTACACACGCTCAAGCAAATCTTGCCTTAGCCCGTTAGTTTGTAAGTAGTGCTTTAGTACGGGGAGAAGTGCGTCTTCTCTGGAGAACCGGATATGCCCTGTTGGTCCTGTGGTTATGCCTCGTTCGTCTAGTTGTCTGGGTAGTTCCTCGTTCTCAAGAAATATGTGGTGAGTCGAAAGGGCACATTTGGACAAAAAGTTCATTGTGGGCACTCCTTGGATATTGAAGAGGCATTGTGTTGTGGCTAGGAAGTGCCCCAGCCTAATCCTTGCCATCTCAATCATGACTCGTCTTAGGAGATCGAGCACGTCCGGTTGTGTTATATTTATGTGGTGGCTCGCCGGGAAGCTGTTCGAGCTATTCCACGTAACTTGCCTACTTGCATCGTGAAGTCGCTTACAGTTAGAGAGCGCAGCTCCGAAAGCTGGAAGAATGATGCGCATACGCACGTGAGTAATAAATTGTTCTGGCACATACTCATGAGTCATGTGCGATTTTCTTTCCACTCACGCACATGAGTGAGTAATTCAAAATAAGAAAGCGCACACGAAATTTCTCAGTGCTCATTACTCACGAGTGAGTAAATCAATATAAGAAAGCACACACGAAATCAGCTAAATCAGCCCCTCTCTCTCTCTTAAAGCTATTCTCAAACCTATTCTTAGGTCAAAGGTAATTCGTTTCCTTAATGACTGAAAACATGTCATTTTAAAAAATTTCGTATAATTTCGGCATGACCTGAATAGGTTATGAGCTAATAACTGTTTAACGGTGAGCACATTAAAGATGAGAGTTTACAGTTTACAGTTTTTATAAAAAAGAAAATACGAAATTCTTAGTTATAGATGCCTAGATGGATGGGGGTTCAAGTTGAAAGGGGTGGGGTGGCTAGAGATGCATAATATCTAAGCTATCATCTGACTCGATCGAGCGATTCCGTACTCTAAGGTTTCAAGTTGTGTGTGTGCATACCTTTCATATGTGTGACACGAGTGTAGCTCTCTACGTCGACGGGTTCTAAGGCAGTATCCAAATATATAGTTAAAAACGAAATTTTTGTATGGCAACACCAAGAAGGGATTTGTTGATTTAAATTTTTCTTTCCCTAAAAACCTTATTCAGACTATTAGGAACATTAAAAAAAAAATTTGCTAAATCGGTCCAGCTGTTATCAAGTGATGCGATTATACCAACGAATGCAATTAATTTTTATTTATATAGATAAATCAATTGTGAAGGCATCCATTTACTTCCTTCTGACTGTAAGCTCATTTACGATTCTTTAATTTCTCCTCAAAAAGTTGTGTGTGTGTATATTGAACAAGTACTCTTAACATCATATTCCACAAATCTTCTTCAACATTTGCCCTTAATAATCACCTAATATTGCTGTTTAGATTCCTTAATTTGTTTGTAATGCTTTCTGTGACGTTAGGGATATATGTAAATCGTTTCATTTTTTCCATTTTCAAGTAGATCATGATCTGTTGTTTACTGCCAATGTTTGTTTTTTGTATTTAGCTTTATTAATGATACGTGTAATAATATGCAGGGGATAAAAATTGTCGTGGAGTATTTTACGAATAATCTCGTAATTTTTGTGCGTGTAGGTGAGTATCACTTAATGTAATGATTCTGTTGGCTAGAGCATATCCTCTGTTTGTTTCATTTTGTTGGATATGCAGAGATATAGTTAAGGATTTTTTTCAGATGGCAACGGTTTCATATACCAATCTACTTCTAAGTATGTTATTTATGCTTCTTTTCAGTGTCAGGTCTAAAAAGTTTATCTGGGCATTTTCCTCACGTTCCAATGTAAAGCTTGTAATGTTGCATCTATTTGTTCCCTATTCAGAAGAATAATCAGATCATCTACATATTTCTTAATTAATTTGAGTCTTTCAGTGAGTTTTTCTATTGCATCATCTATGTGGTCATCCATTACGAATTCTGCTAAGATGCTAGATAAACTTGATCCCATAGCGAGTCCGTTAATCTATTTATAATAATTGTCATTATAAAGAGAAAAGTTTGCTTCTATTATGCATAGTTTAATGCTTTTAGAAATAATGTTTTAGAAAGACGGGTATGCTGTCTTATGAGTGGCCACCTTTTTAGGACACTACGTAACGCTTATTTTTTTCATTCCATTTCATCAACACTTCAGAATTTCTCTTTCTGTACTACGTATGTTATCACGGTATAGCCTATTGCAAATTATTCAATATACACTTTGGCAAAATTACCTTTACCAGACTACACACCTTCCATGTAATATCGATTTATCGGGGAAATATTTTTAGAAGAGTTTTAATACCATAGCACAGTGATAATTTTAAAACGCAGTTGAAACAAGGAATACATGGGAACTTAGGCCACTGATAGATTTCAAGATTTACAAGCGTTTAGCTCATAAATCTCAGCACGACGGTTTTATAAAATTATGAGTGGGTTCCAAGCCTTCCCAGCCTTTAAGTTCATTGTAGAAATGGAAGACAAGTCATCCCGCATCAAAATGTACAGGACAATAACAGAAATTGTGTGTCTATATCCTTTTTCTTTAGATCTCTGCTAACCACATTTCGTCGATAAACACGATATTAAAGACATTTTTTTTTGTATGATTATTACGCAGAAGTTTAGAAAGTCCTGAGTCCAACCCACCGCCTAATCATAAACACATTTTTAAGTTATTTTACTAAAAATGAAAATCTTTGTTTTCTAGGAAATTCACTCCTTGAGGAGCCTCTTCACTGCACAATTTGTGATCGACAATTGCAATCTGTTTCCGCTCTAAAACGGCACAAAGCATCGAAACACAGTAAACTTTTGGAAAAATTTCAGTGCACTGCCTGCAAGAAAGCGTTCAAAACAAAGTGGTCTCTGTCAACGCACAACTCAAGGTTCCATCGGGATCGAGATGGAAAACTAAAAGAGATCGTCAAGATGGATTTCTCATTTTAATAATTAAATTATTTTTTTTTTTTTAAATTTGTGTAAATAAATAATACTTTAAGTAATAACCCTTTAGAGTTATTTTTTTGTATCTAGGCCCATTTTATCATGTGCGAGCGGTGGTGCATTTTCCTCGTAAATTTAGAAAGTGTGCATGAATTTTATTTTAAGGTTGTTGATAATATAATTATTGATGTTTAATTGTAATTTATTGTAAGTAACTAAATACATTTCATTAGTAAATTTTAATACATATTCCATTTTTTAGTAGGCATAGTAAATCCTAAGTCAATCAGCTTAAGCTCACCCATGACGCCGTACCGTACAGCAATACAAATTTGAACCTATTTTGACAATAACTGCGTTTTTTTATCTCTCTGATCTGATTCAGTTCAATTTTATGGACGTAAAACAACAACAATGCTTGATCCATTGTTAGAAATGGTAGTAAGCAATTTAATAATATAGCGGGGCTTAGATATTCTTCTACCACAAGTCCTGAGGATGAATTCACTGATCTTTTAATTAACAACAGTTAATGGATGTACCAACATGAAGTTCCTGTACAAAAGAGTCATTGGAAACAAGTTTTCATAATTTTGGTAGGTCTAAAATTGTTGCTCTAGGTCTGAGGCCTTTAATAGAGCTTAAAGCACTTGACCTTTCCCCTCTTCTAGTCTGGAGTGATAGTTTTCCTCGCTATCTAATATTGGTTGTATTGCGTTACTCCCGAACATTTTATTAACATCTCAAGCTTCCGTTCTCTTTTTATCCCTACCTTTAAAACATTTAAAAAATAAGGCCCGATGAGTTTTGCTTCGATCAGTGCTGATTTCTTTTTATGTAGGTAATCAATTTGTATCAAAAATTGGGGTCTAAAAAATCATAACCTAGAATTTACCTAAAATCAATAAGATAGATAAAAAAAAACTAGTCGCCTATCAAAATTTAAAGCGAATGTTTCGATGTCGTTGCATTCTCTGGAATTCGGTTGCAACATGGCTTTCGTGCTAAAATCTTGGAAATGTCTTTAGAAGAGATAGGCATACTCTTGCGTGTAAAAAACATTTTAATGGCAACCAAATTGAGCTCGCTAGTTTTTCCAACACTCTCGACATTGAATTTGCTCTTCAGTTCTCTCCCAGCGGGAAATGGAATCATACCATCATTCAAACCGGATGCCTTCTCTGGAAGATATGATGCATGCCGACACTTTATAGGACATTCGTGCAGGTATGTCCTAGGTAAGAATTAGTTTAAGCTTTTTCGTGCGCTTCCACTAACTTCCTTGGAAGGAACAACAATACATGCCTCTTCATTGGACACTATATGGGGAATTTGCATTTATATGACCTTGGGAGGAAGCAACTCGAGCTTTTTCGTGTACTTTCTCCTAATTTCTTTGGAAGGAAAACAGAAGCAAAATGCAATAAAAACACCCACACATATTTAGAAAGGTTTTCTTCCATTTTATTTCTTGTGTAGGTGCATATTAGTAAAAATCACAAGTTTCACAAAAAAAACTTACTCTGTGCAAACGCAAACAACTGCGTGCACTTAAGTTCCACAAATGCAACAAGAATAACATTGAACACTAGCGTTGCAACTTCTCACAAGCTTCTTCACGTGGAAGGCCTAATCACATTTCCACCTGGGCTATTTTAAGGCATGACATTACGTACATACCCATGGTGTAAAGAATACTTTCCTATACATTTCACGATATTTCGTCACCTAATGGTAGAACATAGTTCGTAATGAGAATAGCTTGTATTCGCTGTACCATGGTACATACCGTTGTATACATACAGACTTAGATTATATTACCAATATACCAACATATGTACATATTGCAAGTTATGCGTAACAAATTTTTAATATTTAAGTCGTGACGACACTCGAGCAAATATTGCATTGTATAAGAGAATTACATATTATTTTAACTATGTTTTGTCAACCGAATTTGGCATAGACACTACTGTCAATCTTCTGTAGCGTAGCGCATGTTCCTCTGGACTGCTAAATCTAGAAACAGTAAAACCCATTGATATAAAGACTGGAAAAGGAGAAAAAACATAGTCATAGAGTTCACTACGTAAAACCCATTGTATGCAAGGATTTTAAATACTTTCATTCTTTGACTCTATAAAAGTCCCCCGGACCTAAAAATTGAGTAGAGAAAGGAATATTTCGCAAGTGTAATCAAAAATTAATGTTTTTATGAAAAAGTGAATTTCTTCGACATTATTTATTCAGTATAAAACATAAAGGATAGCTTTATTCTTGTAAATGGAAATAATATGGATTAATTGATCTCTCACAAATTTTGACGTCCTGGCAGAGGGAAGTTTTGACTGAATTCCTCAATATCGTTACGTAGTTTTTCAACCTTTGCTTTAACGCCAGCATCTGTATGAATTATATTCTTAAAATCAACAAGTTTTGGTCCGGAGATTTTAGAAATCTCCTGAGAAAGAGTCAAGGCCTTATGTATAAATTCAACCACCTGATCAATGTCTTCTTCAACAAAACCTCGGGTAGTTAATGCTGGTGTTCCCAAGCGAATACCCGATGGGTTTAGAGCTGATTTATCTCCAGGAACTGTGTTTTTGTTGCAAGCTATAGACACTTCTTCAAGAATGTACTCTGCACGAGCTCCAGTTATTCCAGCTGGCCTCAAATCAACAAGAATCAAATGAATATCAGTGCCACCAGTGGAAATAGAATATCCTTTTTGCATTAGTCCCTTACAAAGCCTTTGAGCATTTTTAACAACTTGCTTTTGATATTCAACAAATTCAGGCGTTTTTGCTTGTAGCATAGCCGTAGCAATTCCTGCTATGGCGTTGTTATGTGGACCACCTTGCAGTCCAGGGAAGACAGCTTGATTTATACGATTTTCCAGATCGTACATAATTTTTTCGCCATTTGCTTTAATTTGTCTAATGCCTTTTCTAAAGAAAATCACTCCGGCTCGCGGTCCCCGTAATGTTTTGTGTGTTGTTGTACTGACAACGTCTGCGTACTTGAATGGACTTGGTATAATGCCAGCCGCCACAAGACCAGAGATGTGGGCCATGTCAGCGAACAAATATGCACCATTATCATCGCAAATTTTCCTAAAGCGTTCGTAGTCTAAGCATCGGGAGTAGCAAGATACACCTGCTATTATAACGCGAGGTTTAAATAATTTCGCATTTGCTTCCAATTGATCGTAATCAATTAGTCCTGTGACAGTGTTAACTTTGTATGGCATACTTTCGAAAAATATTGAAGTTGCCGAAAT
The DNA here is from genome assembly GCA_963930735.1 of Dioctria linearis. Lineage (NCBI taxonomy): Eukaryota > Metazoa > Arthropoda > Insecta > Diptera > Asilidae > Dioctria > Dioctria linearis. The sequence goes on along the minus strand of OZ005742.1, from coordinate 833,265 downwards.
TTTCTTGGTAGCAGTCATAAAGCCATGAGTTAAATGACCGCCATCAGGAAGATCCAATCCCATGATTCGACTATGTGGTTCACATAAAGCAGTATAAACTGCAAAATTAGCTGGAGATCCTGAATATGGTTGAACATTGACACCCCATTCTTCCGGATTTAAGTTATATACTTCCAATGCGCGCTTTTGAGCTAGCACCTCAATCTTATCAATAAAATGGTTGCCGCCATAGTACCTGAAATACAAAAAGAAAATAGTTATTAAAACTTAGAGGATATGAAGGAGTGAAAGGTATGAAAGCAAGTAACAAGAATACAATTTATGACAAGGAAAAGATCAAGGCCATAGCAACCATTCTGAAGTAATTTGCAAGAGAAGCATTTATAAATCCTTTTCCAGGATCGCTGTAAACGCGACACTCCTTCTAACTTGGGAGCGGACCGAATATGGGAAAATTTTAAGTAGAAAATATGGCAAACCTTGCGCGGAGGCCTATTACAGAATAATAACACTAAGCTGAATGGGAGAGAATAATATCAAGCCATGCAAACTTAAATTTTGAGGCTCAGGGAGCATCCTAAAAACGAGCTATTTGCTAAATAAAGTAAATAGGAGAAATGGCGGGTTGTGTGCGCACCTCATTGTGTTAGGATAATTCTTCGTTTTTTATCATATTACTAAGAATAAGAAGATTTCGCACACATGCTGTTAAATAAACATCATAAAGTGCAGAAGAAAGTTTTTGGAAGTCATTATTAAGATGTGAGGAAGTTGTCTTTTGGCGAGATAATACCAAAGAACTGACTATTATTATTATTATTATTAATATAGCGGATGCGGGATAAAGAATTTGTCATCTAGTTCTGCGAGTTCTGAAATCTTTGGTGACATTGCCGCTAAAGGCCTTAAGGCGCCCTACGAAATTAAGACCTTTGGCCGACGGACTGATAAAGAAACCCACACAAAACGTAAATCTGCTACATGTACCCGAATAAGGCTAAGAAGCCTATGGGTAACTCTAGTTGTGTTGTGGCGAAAATGTGCGTCTTTTAACAAACTTTCAATGATTGATTGTTAACACAAAAACAATTCCTATGCAATTCGAGCCCGAGATTAAACATTTGTTCTTTCCGATCACTAGCTTGATCAATTTGTTTATTGTAAAATTTTAGAATACTAGGAGGATGAGGTCAAGGTCGCGACACACATTGACGTAATCATTTACAATACTGGAACTAAAATATTTTTCAGAGAACTATAAAAATCGTTAAAGATTTTTTATTTATTGTATGTAATTCCTGTCCTGGACGATTGTTAAAACTCTTAAAAAAAAAAAAAAAAAAAAAAACTAAATTCTTACCTTTGTCCGGGAAGACCCTCAGAATATTTATTATGCAGACAGGAACTCAAGCAATCGAGCACAGCTAGTGAGGTGAAGTTTTCACTAGCAATCATTTCTAATCCTCTAGATTGTCGACTCTTCTCCTGGCCGATAAGAGCCATCAGTTCAGGATCGATTTCCTCCAGTTTGGAGTGCAAAATCTTTGCGTTTCCAGACATATTCTGCAAAAGGAACAAAATAAACAAATTTAAATCAGATCTAATTAAAAATTGAATTAAAATCACGTACACTCTTAGACATTTTATATTGTAATTTTAGCTTTCACGAATAAAGGTATTCACTTTTTGGATGTGGTCACACAACTGAATTTTGTTATTATGAAAATGATTCCTGCATGCACACAACACGGTCATTCATTATCTTTTTTGAAGAAGAGGTCAACGTTGGGGGTAAACCAGAGATAACCGCTTGCCGATTACATTTCAAGAATGTTTTTCTTATTGATATGATAAGCTTTGGATGATCATTGTTGCCAGGGATATGTCCCGATTGCATGGTAATTCATTTTCGAGAACAAATAAAATCGTAGTTTTTCGATAAATTGTTATAAAGAAACCCAGATGTTCAGCAGCCCGCGATATTCAACTAATATAAATTGAATGGAGCACCATCTAGTGGAAACTTTGAAAAAGCCTGCAGAAATGAAATTGTAGTTTGCAGCGAATAAATTGAAGTTACAACGTAGAATTTCGTCAATTGTTACTATCATGACACTATCTCACTAGTTATACGACATTTAAATAGATATTCAGCTGAAGGCACTTGACGTCGACAATTTTTTTTATTTGAGATAATTTCTCTGCTTAATGGTTGTACCACGTCAGAAAATTCAATCTGTAGTTTATTACGGAAAATACCGTATACCCCAACGTGGCTCTTAATCTTTTTTCTTATTTACTGGTGGATATACAGTCTTAAGCTAGAAACAGGAAATTTAGCGAATTTTATGCATGCTAATTTTTTTTTCTATTTAATATTTGAAAATACCTCAGTAGTTATCTACATTTAATTAGTTCATACACATAACTTATATGCGATATTTGTTTATTTTCTCCGAGTCTATTGAGCTAAAGTTGTTCAGCCACCAATGCTTCCATCCTTTTTTTATGCTGACGTCGCCATGTATCCATTATAGATTACTGCCATATCTTAGCTATTACGAGCGCTTAATGCTTTCGATTTATAGGCTGAATACAAATGCACATACTTCTCTAGTTAGTGATGAAATTCTTCTTGGTTACCTATCTCAAGTTCTTCGACACGAACGTACTTGTTTTTTTTCTGGCTGGATAGTGCATGTTACCAGGTTACATATCTATGAAACTTGAATGATGAGCTAGAATTGATCTTAATACAAAGTTTATAGCAAAGACCACTTCCATGAATGGTGGGTAGGTACAGGCAGATCGAAATTCGGCAAATTAACCAATAAATGTATGTACCTATCAAATATTTAAACATTGTGTTAGTAAAGTACTATGTTCGCTAATTTATGCCACCGTTCATGGACGTGGCAATGTCAGGGTGTCTTAACAAAGTATTTTGTATTGACATTTGTATATACCTATTTGCCCTACTGAGGCTTCATCTCAATCGATCTACTCAATTATCGGGAAACTATATGGAATTGTTTTAATTTTTGAGTAATTGTAACTAGTTTGGACCAGGGACTGTTTTCCTGAAATTGCCACAACTTCTGCTAATATCGCAATGTAGAAATTCTGGTAAACGATATGTAATAAATTACGTTTTAAAATCATAGACACCATTAACAGTTTTTCCGGAATTTGGTAAGTATAGCCCTGGACAGAGTGCTTTATATCTCGAGCCGCCCACCCACAACAAAACAAACTGAATTAAGATTCTTTAGGGAAATCCCTCATTTAATTAAGTAATATATATATATTAACATACTCTTGCATCTAAATATTAATTATTGGAAGTAGTTTGAAAAATCTAACAAACTTTTAATCAAAAAACAAGATCACACCTACCTTCGCTTTTCCAGCCACAGATGACAGCAAAGCACCGCGATGAATGCCGCTGCTGCTGCTGATCGCACACGCACATGGCATACGCAACAATTGGTTTGAATAAATGCAGCTACTTTTCTTTAGCAGACAATAGATGGCTCGTGGGGAGCTCATTTTCCACCAGCCGGCGTAGTGTGGTGCGAAACGTCAAATACAATAAAAGATTTTGTTTAAGAGGAAAAGTTAAATCACTTTAAACTAAACACCGGTAATTATATTAGTGGATGACTAAATGTTATCCCTAAATTATTTGCAATACCGTTCGTCAACACCAAACTGCCACAACTAATATCAAGACCAACCACAAAACAAACAAAATGATAAACTTTTGACCTCTGCAAAGAAAATATTAGAATTATCTAGCCGATGCGTGAGATTACGATTTTGTTTGCTTCTCAGATTCACATTCACCCCGATCATGATAGAGATGTTGATGTTGGTTGGCTATGTGGAATATATACATATTTGTATTGCGGTACCATTAACTGTAAGTATATTTACTTAACTTTTACTCATAAGAGAAATAGTTCGATAAATATTGTGACTTGTGGTTGTTTCGCGCAAAATCCGCAGTTGTCTTTTGTGCGTCAGAAGGATAATGAACTTTGTAATCAGCAATTGCAGCTTCAGAGATTGAAATTAGTTTTCATTACGCTGGATTTACATTGGGCGTTCGGCACATTACCTAAAATATATGTTGCTACTTGATTTTCATTGGATTAACGTGGTGGTTTCATAGCTCGAAAACGAAAATTTACTTTTAATTTCCCCAAATCTAGAAAAAAGTAAAATTCCCATCTTACAAAAACCACATCCCGTAGTGAGGCGTGAGGCTGAGAAGTTTTTATCCCTCATTCAAAGTTCGAGTAATGTTAATAGCACGTTAACCTATAAAGAATTGTTAAAGGTATTTTATCATAGTTATTCATATAGTTTACTGCCGTTTAAAAAAACAGCAATATTAATTTCATATATATATATATTTTATTAGCTATTTTAATATCCTAGATGAAATCTAAAGGGTAGGTATACTAAGTTTGTCATTCCGTTTGTAACACATAGAAATAATGATGGTAGAGCAAAATGGCTGTGTTCTTTTGTGTCCGCAGAACAGAGCAGAACAAAAAATACATGAAAGAATGCCTCATACATATTCATAGAATGATTTAAATGAAGTGAACAGTACAAATAGTTCGATTCACTCGAGAGAGCAATTTGTTCTCTCCAGTATACAGGAGCTCTAGAACAAGGTACACAAAAGAACTCTGCTATTGATTTTTGCATATCCGTCTGTCTCTGTTCACTCGAGAACACGTGCAGTTAAAGTGCTCAAATTGAGTTGACATATAATATATTTCATACAAAGTTGCTGGATTTGTATTGAATAAACCACCCATCCGCACTACTCTAACTAATACTTACACAAAACTCAACACGACTGGTTTCGTTGAGTTAATATGGATTGAACGAAACTCAACTCCATTCTCGTTTCCATGCGCGCCAATTCGGATTAAATTCGGATTGAACTCCGCATGGGAACATAGTAAAGAAGCCGTTCGACGATTTTTAATTTCTCTCGTCAATTTTTGTCTGTACGCTCATGATTGTACCTTACATATACAAATTTGACAGTTTGTGTATATACTATACAAACGTTAGTGATGCATAAGGAACCCAGTAGGACTTTTGAGGTATAATAATACCTTCTTTTATCCGTTTTAAGAGAGCCGGTAGTAGTTCTTGTCTTAATTATAACCACGCTCGCAACAATATACTTATTAGCTGGTCAAGTCAGTCGCAATAAAATGATCGTGCCAGTTGATAAACCTATAGTGCGTATTTCACTTTAAGAAAACTTCTGTAGTGTGCTCTAATTTTTTATACCTTAGGGTATTACTAAGTTTGTCGTTCCGTTTGTAACGTATAATGGTAGAGCAAAATAGATTGCACACCCATGCATAAAATTCAAAGTTATATTGATTTTTGCATATCCGTCTGTCATCACGATAGCTCGGGAAGGCGTTCCGTTAGAGTGCTGAAATTTTGCACACGTTCTTTTGAAACAACAGCAAATTTAAGTCCAAAAATGGGACAAATGGAGCAACTCCTTGGTAGGGTTGCCATAAAAACATTTCGTTTTTCACTATATTTTGGGACACTGAGAGCGCGTCGACGCAGAGAGCTGAAATTTTGTACACAGCATTTTCATAAAAATAATAAATATAATTTCAAAAATGAACTATATCGGGCGTCCTTTTTGGCGTTTCCATACAGACTTTGGATAATTTTTTCTCTTGTTTATTCCTGTTTTACTAAGCTCTGCTCAATTTAATATTTTCTTTTTAATAGAGGAGCGTAAGTTGCCGTGTGTTAGGTGAAAACATGAATGATATAATTTCAATGATCATTGTTTTCCGTCGTGTGTCTAGATAGGATGTGAGTGCCGTTTCCTGTATAGGTGAATTGTCAATGTCAGTACAATGTTGTGTTTCGATTTGATTGTCATTTCTCTATTTTGTAAATTTTGATCAAAAGTCCTTCTTTATTTATATCGCAAAATATTTATTCAGAAATGATAAAAACATTCCCCAAACATTGAACTTTAGTAACATTTTAATGAGAAATAAATAAAAGATGACTTTTAATGTTTTATCAAAAGCATTAAGAATGTACAGCTTCTTTTTAGACCATTTAATATCAACGTCTTTAGGCTCTTTCAGCAAGAATTTTTTCGCTCCCACCAAGGCATTCAAAAAGTAGGCCCATATATCACAGTCCTTTAAATGGAGGTACGCGAAAGTATCACTAAAAATAAGACCATTAAATATTGAATTGTCGAAATAATAGAGGCATTCAGATCAATGCCAGCAAAGAAAAACTGTCACAATTAAAACCGTGTATACTAACAATTCTGATTTTGGCACTGATTCATCTAATTCAATAAAATTTTCGTTCCGAAACGTCCAAGTAGTTGTGGCGAAATAATGTAGGGCTAAATTGGCTGCATAAATTTTTCTCTGAACTTTAAGGAAGCTAAAAATAAGAATTTTAAAAAGTTATGTTATTGCTGATAAAACTTGCCCATACAATGGTTTGTAATTGAGAACTTTTAGGAGTGTGTCTAGGAAATATGCAACCAAAACATGATATATCATAAACTGAAAAAAGAAATGTTTTAATTTCTTAAGTTACACTCTGCTAAATGCCGCAGTTAATTACCCGCAAATAGTTGTACACCCGACATCTAGTAATACTTCCTCCCGGAACCCATACGGTTTTATCAAATGGACTCTCCCAAATTAGGTCTCTCGCCATTTCAATTATAAATCCAGTCGAAATCGCTCGAACTGCCGATGAGGAGCTGTTGTAAATTGTAAGTTCGTCGGATTTTCTGAAAAAAAAGGAAAAGAAAAAAAGTAGCCCTTTGAAAAATTTTTTAAAAAAGTTAAGCGAAAAATTATTGTGATGGGGGAAGATAGCTTTGGCTTAAAGAAAGGTTTAATATCTTGAAAACAAAGCAACATGCATGAAAGCGGGCAGATTGAATCGAATTTACTATCTTGCAGATCTAGCGGGATATGGTTTATACTTTGTCAGTAAACACCTCACTACGTCATCATATAAGCGCACCTTTATTGATTGAGTAACTTTTTAAAACGCTGTTCCATATGTATGTACTTATTTCAAATTATGCAACTGAAAAGTTGTTAATGACTCGCTTTATTAGAGTTACTTAGTGTCGGCTGTTTGGACTAATGGTACACACAAAATGCACCGAAATTCATAAAATAAATAAGAAAATTGTGAAGCCTTTGTAACTCTATATACTTATAGAAAGATATTTATTCCGACGAGTCCCGAATATTAAGTTTGATAACTTCGGTGTAGTGAACTTTAGCTTAATACAGAGCGAGCGTTTGATAGCTTCGGAGTAGTGAACTTTCGTTTTAACACAGTGTAGTCACTGACATATATAAAATGGACTGCTGATACTACTGAAATAGCTTACATTATTTGACATTATTATGGGATCACTTTTCTATAGTTGTCTCTTTTAGGTTTAACTACTTTATTCCGCGGAACTACAAGTAATAAGTTCTATACAAAATATACCATAGTCCAGTTTCAGTTCAGTGGTTTTCCAAATGAATATATAGATAAGAAATAGATGGCAATACAATATTTGTAATACTTTCTCTGTCCCCCATACCTACTTTAGGGGCCGGTAGACAAAAATTGCTTAATTTTATTTCTTTAAAAATCAAGTTTAAAAAATATTTGATGTTGTAGGAGATAAGCTTCCAAGAACAGAAATAATTTCGAGTGCTTCTATAATTTGTTGAACTTTTAATATGAATATTAAAGCAAAAGTAAAACTTGAAATTAAAATAATTGTCACACCCTGCCAAAAAAATTTGACCCATATGAAATAGAAAGTCAGGCAGTCCATGTTATATATGTCAGTGAGTGTAGTGCTTGCTAATTTTATTTTCTGACTTTTATGTGTTGTCAATTTAAGTAATTGGAAGAATTCATACATTTTTTCTAGATTTCTATAATCCCGGCATTTTAAGTTATAAATTAACTCCGCATCTCGCACCAAACTAATCAACTTTTCCTGCGACATTTTTATTTTATTAATTAATTTAGTAAAAGGTGTTGAAATTTCCCCAGTTTCTGAATTTCACTACATTCAAATCAGCTGCTGGCTGTAAACAACGAAAATCATGTTACCAAATTCCAAAATTTACGTTTTCTCAGCGCAGTGAGCCCCAACCCTCTCCAACGGGAATACTAAAGCACTAAATTAAATTTCAATTAAATGGCTTGGTGAATACGGCCCTAAATGTTTTATTTGTGAAAAAACTATTACTCGGATGATGCAGCAACAGTTGGTCAAGTAGCAATAGAAACTTTGAGGAATTGTAGTAAAGAACGCGAAAATGGCAAACACAATAATTTCTAACAGGAAGGCATTCAAAAGTTGTCTGTAGAAATTGTAAGGAAAATTATTCAAGAAGATAAAACGCAATGACGAAGCATCCAGCTAGAAGATCTCTGAATTATTATTTCATTTCAAAAATGCATGTTTCTTTTATACATAAAAAAATGGTGAAGATTTTCAAGAAAAACAGGGAGAATTACCGCTATTAAAAAAAATCAATTACCGCTACTGAAAATTTAAAAATTCAGAATAATATTATGAAACACGCTGATGAGAGTAAAGACAAATTGGGTAGATACGTTGAGTGGCGTCTAAGTAACGCAATAGATTTAGTCGCAGAAAAAGGCGCATATCATTATTCGAATTTTTTTTTCGGAAAAACCGGGAGAGAAAAAGTAGAACATATGGGAGTTCCAAATCAAATGTTCTAACATCTGAGAAAACTTTATATGGTTTAGAAAAACTAAATTGAATATGAAAATACAGATGGCGTTTTAAAAAAAAATCGTACATAATCATCGAAATTTTAAATGATTTCAGAGAGTCAAATCATTTGATGTGGTGTAATTTCGGCTTGAAATAAACATTTTTATAGGATTTTGAGGTCGGTGTGTATAGGGTAATAATTTTTATATGTATGTATGTAATATGCAAATACCGTTTCTCTTCAATTCCACGCTTATAAGCAGCCACAATCATTCCCTTGATAGCAATATCCACCGGCATATAATCGGAAACTATATCTGGGTCGCCGTACATTGTTCTCAGAATTCCTAAAACGGAACAAGAACACATTTCACCAATTATAACTAGTACCTACTATTTGTAAATTAAATTGATTTCTTAATATAGTTCAACCCAACACCTAATAAGAAAAACTCACATTGATTTTACCTTGAATAATACCAATCTTGTTTTTAGCAGTGATCATTAATACATATTATACGTACCTATCCCACTAGCTACAAACAGTCCCACTGGTCCATTGAAATTGTCTATCCAACCGGGAAATGGCTCCTCAAGTGTAGATATGACTAAAAAAAAAATTAATATTTATAAATAATTTGCATATCAAAATTAGAATAAAATTAATTCGTACCAATTGAAGGCCGCAGTATAACAAGAGGAAGCTTTTCTTTGTACTCATCTACAACATGTTCAGCTAAATTTTTTGCAAAAACGTAGGTATTCGGTTGAAAGCCGGTATATCTAAGGAAAAATTAATAAATTAGATTTTATAATTTCAAAAAATTTACTGTAATTGAGTTAAGGCAACAAGCAAAAGGAATAATTCATGAGCTTGAGTCAATTAATAAATTAAATATTCTCGCTGTATTGAGCGGCAGAGATAGAAAATGGATCATGTTCAAGGAACTCAGGCCCGTGAATACATCCAATATCTCATGAATGAAATCAAACCTTTTATATATATATATATACATACATACATATGTAGATCCGAAAAAAATTTTTTTTTACAAAATAAAGAGCTATACTACTTACTTGTCACTCAAAATATTTAAGGTTTCTGTGTCAAAACGCTCGGCAATCTTTATGGTGCTTTTCCAGTCAGCATATGGTGGATAGAGCTAAAGTATAATTATAGTTGCGAAACATAAGTTGAGAGATCAATTAGTGTTGTCAAAAAGTTTTACTTAAAACTACATAAAAATCATCTTCTTACCACGGCACAAAGTATGTTACATATGGGAAGTAACAGCTAGATTTTCCGAAAGCTGTCACAAGCAAAAACAATACTACACTGCTCGACTTTAATATGGCAGGCTATTGTTTCGTAGGTAACATATGCGCCCAGAATCTTTAAAAGATTATAAACCAATCAACATTCTACGCATTTTATCTATACTCAGCCATATTGAGTCTTATGAAGTTTCTATTAATATCACAGCTGTGAAATGTCACTCAGGTTTTCGTATTGAGGCCTTTACTCTTTAATCTGTTCATCAATGATCTCCCTAAGGTGGCTCGAGATTTCAGAATTCATATATGATGCAGATAAATGTCGAGCTTGTGATCTGTTTAGAATAGATACCTGGGCTACAACAACATATTGTATCCAATCCAATCGATATTGGCCCGACAGTTATGTCCACAAACAGGCTATGAGAATTAATGCATCAAAAATCGTTCGGTGGAACCAATCAGACAGAGTTCTATCAGTTGGGTGGAGCCAATCAGAATAAATGTAAACTAAAAACTTTTGCAAAAAGTTTAATTTCGCTCAAAACTAAAAGTCTAGCAAATATTGTCCATTTTACTCGTAATTTTAAGTTTAATTTAACAAGTACGGAAGGAGTGAAATGTTTCATCCATCCCTTTTTACACTTTAATTCCTGATAATGTTTTTCCTCTTAGAATAAAATTATAATCTATCTTGGGGAATCAGCTAATTTGGTGGTCAGTGGGGTTTTTCATTGCATGACATGAAGCTTTGGTTCTTGTTAAGAAACGTTGTTCGTAGGTTATGAATTGCCTATATCTCAATAAGGTCTCTGATTCAGTAATACTCCAAAGCGACTGTCTCTATAATGACTAAAGTTGAAATTCAGTCATTTCATGAAAATGAAGTTGTAACACTGTGGGCCATCATTTGGAATGTCGATGAAATGTCATGTAACTTGATTCAATCAGTACGTTCACATCGTTTGCATGAATACTTGAAGTATACTTCAAGTGGAGATCATGTAGGCGTGCATTCACCTCAAGTATACTTGAGTCAAGTAAATCGCAAAATTTTTGTTCAATATCTGCAGTATTTGAACATTTTTTATGTCTCTAAGCTATGAAAATGGGAAAGAGGAACAAAAAGAAGATTATTGTTGATAATTCAAGCTGTGGTAAATTTCAAAAAAATCTCAAGTCAAGTAATTGGAATTAATTCAATCAAATACCCTACCTGAGTTTCAAATGGATTTCAAGTCAAATACATACTCGAATATTCATGTAAACGTACTGACTTGTGAGTAAAGATCATGGCAGAGTTCAATAACTTAATTAAATGTTAGATTAAGAAAATTTGCGAATATTTGCTGTAGCTGCAAAGCATTTAGACCTTAGAGTATAGAGAAAAGAGAACTGGAAGTGTTTATATTTATAAAAGTCATGTATATGAATGTGGTTTTTCTTTGGGTCTTTGAGTAGAGAGAATTGGAGAAATGCAGCTGCCTACATTTGAAACAGCTGAGAAAGTCTAAAAGCACTTTCGGTTAGAGCAACCGCAGTATTTTCAACCATTATATCTTGTTGCTCCGCTCTCTATGTTGATTCTACTATACATCTGTACTGAGCTCTGCGGCAGCAGATTCTAACACAACCAGAATTGGACTACGCTAAATTTGGCTTATCATACTTCCTGTACTCTCTATATTCTAATCTAAGATTTAGACAGAAGATTTTTTTTTTGTTACAAGAGGCCAAAAAGAGAGAGTTAATGCTCATAGCTTTGTAAACTATGTATATTATAAAATCTTTCTATTTTAGTTCATTTTAATGACGGTAGATGGTACTTTTACTGAAATTTCACTAATCTGAATTAAAACTTGCTCCATTTGAAATTGAATTGAAATGTTGCAAAATGGCCCTGAATATACCTTGTTTGTGTGGCAAACTGCACATTTGCTATATTTAATTAAAAATTAAGTCATTATGGACACAGTAGTCTGTCAACTTTTTAATTTCACTTTTTTTATTACTATAACCTACTAACTATGATAACTAAGCTTTACTTCAGATTGGGATACATATGTCAAAAAATTACTAAATTAGCACTAATGACTATCTAATATAATACACAAGCTGAAGTTATGAGTATTATCTGAAGATTTCCAACCTTATATGCAATATATAAGAAATCCAGCTTTTTTTCTCTTTATAACACCTTGCGATATTGAGCTAACCAGTCAAAATGCGTTTGCTTAGTTTGATATTTAGGCACATATATGTATGTATATGTATTCGTGTATAACTAAAAAGCAAATTAACTAAAGGACTCGGCTTATCTAGCTGTGAAATCATTATCACACAGAGAAAGTCAAAATTGCAGAATTGTATTGAGATAGGCCATGTCGAAATGACGAAAGTCAGTTAGCTTTGTTTTTTCATAATGTTATATCATGCCATACTAGTCAATTTCCCCTAGCTCTTTCATACTTCACATTTGTTTCTAAATTTTGAAATGCGTGCTTTTTGCATACTGTTATTTCCCAACAAGAAAATTAAAATTAACGTACCTGTTCTCCTATTTGGTGTCTATCAGAGTAACAATATGTTGTGGAAACATGCAGGACAACTTTTATTTTTTTTAATTTTTCTGCAAATTTCATCACTTCCAGTGTTCCCCTTGTATTCATTATGATGGCATCTTTTAATGAATCATCAAATCTGAAATACAATATAGTTAAAATCATGTGAATCCCTTCTGTAGCAATCGGATTTTTCTTGTTCTAACCTTACGCTAGCTGCTGCATGAAAAACAACAGAAACATTTTTCAATATCTCCAAATCAGACTCGCTTATTCCCAGATTTAATGATGTCACGTCTCCATTGATAGCAACAATCTTTTCTAGTACGGACGCATTTTGCTCTCGAAGTACGTCAAATAGTGGCAATTGGACGATATCCTGAAGACGATCGTGCGCTGATTTACCTTTCTTCTCTCGAATTAGTATATAAATTTTGTTCAGGGCGCCACAAGACCTAAGCAGCTTTTCTATTAGAACTTTGCCCATAAAACCTGAATGGAAATATAAGAAATTAAGTAAATTTGGTAAATGTTTTTGGTCCTTTATATGTTGTGTTGTACCTGATCCACCTGTTATGAATATATCTCGTCCTTGAAAGAACTCCGCTATCGTAGGCACCATCTTGAATAGGCGCTTTTGTGTGTTTGTGTTTGTGTTTTATGGCCTTAAATAGTTTAACTGTCGTCAAATAATAAAGAATACTATAATTATATATAAACAATTTTGAAATATACTTTTGTAAATTAACTTTTTTCATGGAATGGAAATATTTACATTTATCTTAAAGGACTTGGTAACTGAACGAGACAATTGCGCATAGATTACATGCATTATATGTAGGATCATGAAACATTTCGATTTTCGCATGTTCATCGGTCTGTCCGCTCGACAACTTGAGAACGCTTCAGTCTATCGAATTGAAATTTAGTAATTTATATGACAAAATTAAGGCATTACTAATGGGAAAATCGCTTTCCCTGTAGATACTGAAGAGTTCTTCGGAATGTATAAAAACTAATAAAATTACCAAAATTTGTCTTGGTCTCTCTTATACCAATTATAACTTACTTTCTAGACTCTTTTGTATTTATTAATTTTACAAGAATCTTTAAAATAACTGTGTAAATTTTAAATCCGTCATAGTTGGTAAAATTGAAAACTTCCTCGAAAAGATTGTTTTTTTTTTAACGATTACGGGTGAAACTCGGTCAAATAAAAATCATGCTACGCGCATCAAAGTTTCGGATTATGCTGATTCTACCTAATACCGACATCAGAATCTTAATTTTCGACAGAAGAACAGTCCGTGCGGTTTGATAGTTAATCCAGGAAAATCCAAAGAAATGTAGATTAACTCGAACCGTACCTCCCTCACCAATTTAAATTCAGTAGGATAATTTCGAGTTTAAACTACTTCGAACTCGAAAGATTCTAGAGAATTGAGAGCCTCCCCTTTTTGAAGTCGGTTAAAAAAATACTACTGTGTTGTTACCAGATGTGGAGAGCCATCCAAATCACAACACACCGATTACAGACCTTTGTAAATATGTGTTTACGTCAAATTGTAAAAATCGCTAAAGAAATCGAATCTAATTTGCCAAAAGTAAAAAAACTATAATTGCTCTAAGACCAATTCTTATGATGCCCTACCTAGATGAATGCAATTTCGTATGGTCACCCTATATGCAAGTTTGATTTTTGTAGTGGTTTTTCGAATATATTTCTAGAACGGTTCGTCGGGCAGTAAAAAATATTATAACCAATTTCATAGGATTTCACATTCTGAAGAACTTTTCAGTACAATAAAAACGTCTAGTACTGATCGTTTTTAGAGTATACGTAAAAAGCATAAATTTTTATATGGGAACACCAAGAAGCGATTGCTCGATTTAGTCCATTTTTGACTTTTTATTGACTACTGCTATGAAAACAGAATGTTCAACCCGGACGTTATACGAGATAGTACAGCTTGCATGCAAGCCTCCCTTCCAACACGATTTTAAATTTGACAGCAGAAGGCAGTTCGCTTGATGTGTTATCATTTCATGTTGCGTTGCTTTTCTCGTTCTGAATGAATCTGTATGAACCGACAGAACGATGTCATAATTTAATTCTGTGCTCATAGAAAAGGAACGAAACAGAACCATTTCAAGTGTTTGACATTTCTTCCATTTGATAAAAGCAAGTATATTAATTCGTAAAAATTGTTGTTTATGAAAAATAAAGCTATTTTCCAACAAAGGCAACTTAAACTCAACTAATACCACTTCGTTCAAATTGAAAACAACACATTCACAAATATAAATTAAAATCGTTCTGCTTGAATCCGGGGAAAACTCAGGTGCATTCAGAACGATTCGGAGTCCGAAAAAAGCGATGACAGATTGAAACTAAATCGTTCGGCCCGCGAAAAAGAACGACATGGATTGAAAAAAAATCATTCTGAACGAGAAAAGGAACGTAGCATCATTGAGACGTAGTCTTGTGTAAAGGATCAACGACAATAGCCATAAAGACGTTACGGATTTCAACGAGACTGAGGTTTAATTACGAAAAATTGTCATTTTTACCCTAAATAGGTATCACTTTCCGTAAGTGTTGTTATCTTGACAGTTAATGTTTTAAAGTTTTCGTAAGTAAACCTCAGTCTCGTTGAAATCCGTAACGTCTTTACGGCTATTGTAGTTGAGCAGTAAGTCGGAAATTTTAACAATAAAGGAAGAAAGCAGAATCAGAAAAACAGGAGAAAAAGGAAGAGGAAGATGTTGGTAAATGATATAAATGCAAATGATCCCAGGAAATCTGATTTCTCCGGTATAAATTTATTAATTTCTCTCAAGCATTTCTTTTCCGCCATCTTGAAAACTGTATAATGTCAAATTACTAACACGTCATCTGCCATGATTTTTTATCATGCATGGCAGTAAGGATTACACGAGCAAGAAGTATGGCAGTGCAAGTTGCATACAAGCTGTACTATCTTGTGTAATTCCCGGCTAAGTGAACGAGTTCTCGAGTTATCGTGAAGACGGGCAGACAGACGGACATGCAAAAACTAAAAAACCTTTTAACATTATGCGTGGGTGTCCAATCCATTTATATCTACCACCATTATTTCTGTGCGTTACAAACGGAATGACAAACTTAGTATACCCTATGATTTCATCATCGAGGGTATAATAAGAAATTATAATTGCTGAATTTTCCTTATGTTTTTCATACAGTTGTTCAAGTTATTCGTAGCACTGAACTTACTGAAAAAACAAAATGCGAAGTATTCGGGGTGACAATGGTCAACTAATCAAATAAACTGATAATATTATCTTAACATAGGAGAAGCATCTGTACAGATGATTCTGTGGTCCTAAATCGAATCCAGGCATAGCGAAGGCTGAAATTTTTTTGAGCTGCAGCTTTTTAATTCCCTCCGGTTCAAGTATGTGCATAATATTATAAAATCAATTTAAATTTAAAAATATTGTATATTATAATTTTAGAGAAGTCATTAATCGTTGCTTGAATTTTTATTGAAAAGCTCTGACGTACATAAGTTTCCGTTAACATTTCCCTTCTCAAAGCTTTGTGAATTTTAATGAGCGGCGTAAATATATGCACATAGATTCTTGAACTTTTAAATAATTTAAACTTGTATCCTATTTGGACTTTGGAATTAACTTTATGGCGATTTAAAGTCGTATCGTCATTCAGCAGTACATGTACAAGCAAGTAATTCATTAACTATAGACTATGTAGATAGTTTTCATAACGAGTGCATAATTAAACTGCGAAATTATTAATAAACGAGTTCACTCTTTCAGTACAACCAATGTTCAGCGATTGTACTATATTAATATTAACTGGTATCCAATGTACATAGTATAAAAATCCTCCAACATCTCGCAAAAATATTTCTGTAGCTCAATGAATGTACAAAAAAGAAATTTTATGTAACCATGATTCTGATGAGTTCGAGATACTAAATAGATGCGCTGGCTTGTGCTGTCTATCACCTTAATGCACTTCGAAGTATAATAGGATAATCTTAGTCACTATATATAAACTCGATTCACTAATTGAACGGATGTCTTACTCGCACAATAAGATGTTATTCAACACATACAAGTACTCATATTTCGAGTATTAACACAATTTTCATAAAACTATCTTTTAAAACGAAACTCACTAAAGATGTTCCACGTTTTTGAGTAGCTGGAGAGAGTTCTAAGTAACAAAGACGAGCTGTCTTTGGCGAAACTGGACTCCGACTAAAGATTCCTAAGCCCCGTTTTAGCACCATGTTAACAAGGTCTGAGTTCATTCAAATTAAATATTTGCATAAAGTCATTAAAGGTCACCGAGTACATAAGTAGGTACGTAGCGTACCAAGAATTGATTTTTAATTTTTTCCTTTCCTTTAGAGTTGTCGGAACTTTTTTTTAATACATAATTGCATAATTTGGGAGTAGCAACAATTTAAATCAAGACGTTTTTTACTATACACCTCTTCCAACGGGCAATTCAAATTAAAAATGGATCAAACAGCCGTACAATAAAATTTCCATTTTTAAGCATTTTATAAGTGCTATTATCTCACGTCAATGTATATATATATATTCACGTATACATACTACTTACATATTTATTGTAGACAAAAACCTTGAACTTTGGTAATTAATAAAGAAAACTGAATTACTTGTAAGGAGTCAGCAACTATTTTAGTATTATATATTGACTGTAAACCTAAGCCAATGCACTGTTTTTAATTCTTGAGTGAAATTGAAGTCATACATAAAGGCAAAAACTCTTTTATACAGTATAAGTCAAACGCAAGACCTGGACTTCCGTTCGAGTCTGAAAGAAATTTGGGGTGGATAATATAAGCATTCATGACATTCAAATGTTTAATCATTGTTCATTAATTCAATTATCCATGGAATTTTTATTTAAATTGTCATAAAAAAGTTTTCGTCATGTCATGTCTACAGTTTGTATTTGGATAGGCTATCTATACTGTAACCACTAATTATAGGTACTATTTTATCAATATTGCGTTAGTAAATAATTATATAATAGTTGAATAAAAGATATGCGACAAAAACGAAAATGTCATGAAAATTATTACAAACCATGGGAATTATGGGGCGAAAAATGTGATCATTTTGATCTATAATTATTTAGTCAAATTAATAACAAACAGCGTGCACTCTGCCTACGTTATTAAAACAAATTTGTTCCAACTTTTTGTCAACTATTACTGACCTTAGAATGTTGGAATTTTCTGTTGGTATTCAAATTCTGTAACTTTGCTGAATCATAGTCAAATACTTATTTTATATTGACAATTTTGAGTGACGTAGGTATAATACAGTATAATTTGTCTAGTGTCGACTGAATGCTATACGTACTTTAGACTTTGTACATATTACCTGTATTCCAAACAGGGCCGGCGCAAGTCAGGTACACAGCGTTCGCCGGAAATTGGCCCCGCGTTTTGAGAGGCCCCGCGATCTACGAAAATTACCCAGTATAAAAACACCGATTTTGATCAACATTTTACAGAATGATGATACCATTAACAGATGCAAGACATTTGTTTTAGTAGCGATGATTCAGTTTAAAGGAGTGACAAAAATCATCAAAGTTCAGTGGAACTCTATAAAGTCCTCATATCGTGGAAACTACTTTAGATAAAAAATCCAGACGCTTTCAGAGAAATGTACTTTTTAGATAAATGAAACTACATCAATAGTTTTTTGCAAAAGTTATATATTATTACAGATTTTGTACTTTCATTGAATTTTTTGCCCCTTGATGCCAAAAAATAATACTTGGATTTGTTTAAAAAACTTCTTTAAAAAAGGGGGATAAGACTCACCAATTTTTGGTACTCTGTCGACAAGTCGCAGCTCCTACGAACTTGCATAGGAACTGGGCATAGCAACGCCAAAGATAACCTAATAAGAATCAGCCGAACAAGTAATGTCATGTGCGATTGAGACAACGAGTTAAAAACAAAAATCGGGAGAAAACGATTACCCGAGTGATAAAATGTTCCTGAATATCTTCAAAATCCTTTCAAATGAATGAACTTTTCATACATCGGATCACACTACCACAATTTTTGGGGATTTAGATGATGAATATTTATAAAAGTGTTGTCTGGCTTCACTTACATTTGGAAGGAGATTACGACGGAACTGAAATGTATTCGGCTTTAGATTCGATGAATTTGTTATGCATTTATATTTGAGTGAGTGACCAGGATGACGTTCAGTCAGATGCTGACAGCTCACTCCATGGTAGCTGTCTGGCAGGGCGGCATGCTACCATATCGGCCATTGCGGGAGAGTTGTGAGGTGGGTAACCCAAAAACCTGCACTACCACGTGCCACAATAAAAAAAATCATGCCTGAAGAAAAATCATAAAAAAAAGAAGCATACATCGGGCCCAGACGGGACCCCACCACTTACCATTGAGCTGCAGAGGATTGGTCGTAAAGACCCTCAGTGTCTTGGTTCCCATGCCATCCATGACATCTTCGACACCTTTAGTTTCCAGATACCCCTATAAGCCTGAAAGAAGAGCGAAGGGGGGGGGGAACCTATACGACCTTCATAAACGAAAAGTGCACCGGGAGAGGAAAGAGATGAATGAAAAGGTTATTGTTCCATCACGTTATAATTCATTTATTTGGCAATGTGTATTCCTATCTCTTAACACTTATCACAATTCAGGATTCTTTTTCCTCTTGTAGGCCGCATGTTACAATTCCACAACTGGCCTGTTTCTATTACCTAGACTTGACAAAACTGGAATGAGCATCTCGCAAGCACTGTAACTAAATGAATAATACCTTCGTTAACGTGATCTTTAATTTAGTCTTGGGGTGTGATTTTTTTATATAAAAAATTCAATATTCATAAGTCTTGGAATAAGTGAGAATTCTAATGGTAATTGCTGATTTGATTTAAACTAGATTTCATTTCATATACCGAAAAGAATGATGGTAACACTGCAGAAGACCCTTTTTTTCTTTTTCTAATAAAAAAATTTAAGACTAGAAGATCGACACTAGCACAAAATTACTTTTTGCCATGATCAATAAAAGCACAAATCTATTTAACCCGACATTATCGATGGAAGGCAAAATTAGAGTCCTCCTGTTTTTTTTTATTAATCCCTTACCCTCTGTTCCATCCCTCGAAGGAGCTTCCTAGACGCGGTTACATTACTTGGGCTGGGCTGAAACTTTTAAAAGAAATCTCTTCGTAACCTTCACTAGCATCGTTGCATTTCGAGTATAGACGTGAATGCCGTTTGTTAATGTAAGTCTTCATATAAGTGTGCGCCAAAAAACGTAAGTCGTTACTAATGAAATTCTCTCAATGAGTATTATGTCAACACGTGAGGTTAAGTATCATAAAATCATTTATACGATTATGTGTGAAGCACTAATACCATTCCTTTTTGGTCTACATAAAGCAATTTGAAATCTAGCTACCAATGCATTTTATTTAGTTCCTACTATTAATTTATTTTAGAGTGTCTTCATATCGACAATAATACAATACCAATACAATACCTGTATTGCTGGATATATGTAAACAAGATCAAGGATCTTACATCTAGTACAATATTAAAATGACGGCACAATTAATTGGCAATTAAGATATAACTAAAAAAAAATGAGGCTGGGAAGATATTATATTAAATATAAGTAGTTAATTTAGATTCAAAGGAGAGAGTTTTAATATTATCAGTTAAATTAAGTTAATTAAAGAAAATGTAAGATACGAAAAAAGAGAAAGATACAAGAAAAAGGCAATCTAGATAAATAAAATTCAAAAAATTTAGATAAGTAAAATTAAAAAAAAAAAATCAAGCTTAGCAACTTTTTTGTGCAATCGATGGGAAGACGTTATTCCGCTAATTAGTGTTGATAATTAACTCAAAGGCATGAACTGAAGTACTAATATTATTTATTTTTGTTGCCTCATAACACAGCGTAAATTCTAGCTACCAATGCATTTATGCCTACACTTTGATTCCGTGGCGTCAGATAAAATTACTATAAATCTTTAGTTGAACCAGTGCAGTGTCCATAAAAAATCGTGAACAATATGTCAATATATATATATATATATATATATATATATATATTTATATATATATATATATATATATATATGTATATATAATTTAGCTTTCCTGACTGTCCTTGAATTTTCTTGAGGCCGGGCTGGAGTACCTTAACAGAATCGTGTGATTTCCACAATTAATTTGACTCGCTGTATAGTGACAACTTTGAAAACACAGGCTGGATATGCATGAATCCTATCCCAAGAACTTTTCTTCCCCGGTGTCTCGGTAATTACTTTTTTTCTCACTTTTCTGCTTTCCCAAAGGAAAAAAGAATTTTGGTTTTAACTTGAGTTTTTTTTTGTTTGCTTTTTTTTTTTGTTTTTGTTTCGCAATTGTGCTTTACTCGATACTATGACGATTTTCACGGCGACTCCGCACTAAGTTTTATTTTTCAACTCGCTTTTCCGCCTCGATTCTTCTCGAGTTTTCAGCCCGATCCTCTAGCAACTTGCGCACACCAAAATCACTCACACCATAATGGCCCCTCTTCCATGTGACCAGCAACCCACTGAAAGGACACCTTGTTGTGGATAACTTATCCACAGACGACCTGCAATCCCCCAGTAACTTATATGTTATCCGAGGGCCACTTAGAGCCATCAAGGCTGCCTGACTATCCGAAATAATAGCAATGTCCTGCCCCTTGATTTGCATATCAAGGGCTATCTTCGCTGCCATTGCGATGGCGAAGATTTCAGCCTGGAAGACAGTGATGTGTCTTCCAAGTGAGTACTTCAGAAAAGTAGAGAGCGGACCGGATAAGACCCGATGAGGCACATTTTCGTCAGTCCAGGATTCCTTTACAGGAAAGCTTACAGAGAAGCGACGCCCAAAACGAAGCTCTGGTACCATCGGATCACGTGGCATACTAGCCAGAGGATTTCAAGGTCCAGACCATACGCCAAAGAGTAATGAGAAGAGCCAGTCCAGGCGTCCTCCTAACATCCCCATGAGCGAAATCTGCCCACAGCCCTTTTGACATCTGCCTGAATGACAAGATCCAGGGATGGCAGGTTAAGTAAGACCTCAAGAGCAGCAGTAGCCGTAGATTGCATGTAGCCCCACAATCGTCCTGGGCTACCATACATAGAAGGCATATGTGAGCATGGGTCTAACGATCAAGATGTACATCCAATGCACAACCCTCGGTCTTGTGCCCCATGTACAGCCAAAGATTCTCCTGCATCGAGCGAAGACCCTCATAGCCGCATTAGCTTTTCCTCGAAGTGCAATCTCCACTTCAGCTTCGAGTCAAGGCAGACTCGAAGGTGCTTAACATGGAGAGAGAGTTGCAAAGTATGTTCAAATTGCTTTCGAAGACCAAAGTGCCCACTGTGTCTTCTGGAGAAGAGCAGCTTGGGCTAATCTTTGTTGGGTTCAATGTCATATCATGACAGGTGCACCAGTCCTCAATAATATTGAGGCCTCATTGCATAAAGGCACAGGCAGCAGCCATGCTGTACTTGGAAAGAGGAAGAGGGATGTCATCCGTATACGCTTCACATGACAATCCCACGTATTTCAGCACCATGATGAGTGAGTCAACCAACATAACTACACCAGAGAACTGCGAAAAGCACACGAGAGGTTTGGCCGCCCACCTCCACAGTTAAATATCGTCGTCTTAACATTTGGTCGATCCATCGCACTACAGTGCGGCCAACACCATGGTGATGAGCTGCCTCACATAGCGACTCGAGGGTGTCCTTGTCAAGAGCTCTCGATGTCCAGAAGGGCTCCCAAGGTAAACAGTCCACGATCCAGTCCCCGCTCAATGACTTTCCCATTGAGTGGGGAGCCGTCTTAGTAGATCTCTCCCTTTGGTAAGCGTGCTGTGAGGTGTTTAAGTTTAAGCGAGAAGCCTTTAAGGCTACGCCTTTGATATTTTCATCCATAAGCCTATCCAGGCATTTCAAGAGGAATTAGGAGGGGCTTACGGCTCGAAAACTCTTCGGATCCATGTATGAAGCTTTAACAGTCTTCGGAACGACGGCAACCCTCACCTTCCTCCATACTTTAGGGACATATCCAAAAGCGATACATGCCCTGAAAATGGAGTCGAGATATGGAGCTAGCACAAAGCTCTCTGCCTTAAGGAGGACAGGCAGAATACCGTCTGGACCCGGGCCTTTAAAAGCTGAGAGGGTTGAAATTGACCATTTCACCTTCTCGACATCAACTACCTTGGCAGCAGTGGACCAGTCACCACCAATGCAGAGAGTTAGGGGATGTTCGTCATACATGCAGGTCTTCTTCAAGCCTGCAGTCTGGCAAAAGTCCGCAAAAGGTCACGCGCCGGCCCTGATTTCAAAAGCTTATTGAAAAATGTATTATACTAGCAAATAGCTGTGCTGTGTGTATTGTAATCTAAAAAGTAATACATAAATCTTATTGAGTTTTCAGTTATAGTTGGAGGAAGGGAAGTTATCCCATCGTGGGCTAAGAATAATTGTCGAAGTCTTAACGAGCTTTGGTGCGCTGTGCTTTACTGTGTAATAAACGCACGGAAGTACAACTACGAAATATAAATGACATTGATTCAAAAACATTAAATAAACTTGGTAGTATTTATCAAATCTTTTCCAAACAGGTAACGTCACACTTGATTTTTACACCAAGGACATAATTTTTTTTTCTCAAATGTAACCCGATCATAGTCCTTTAAAACAAAAACGAATTACCTCAATATCTCTGCTTGTGTTCAAAAGTTATGCATATTTTTATGTTATACGAAAAGCGAAAAATTATTAAATTATTGAATTTCTCTTTTATTTTTATGTTTATGAACAAATGTATTTCCAGACTCCAAAAAATTAATGATTGCAACAGTAAAATAAAAATCTTATAAGGATTGCTGATAATATTATGTAAAATTTCATAATGTTTCTCATTTTTCTTAAAATCTGCTCTTAAACTATATTTATTATTTAAGCATATAGTATAAAAAAGCATTTTATTATTTTATTAAATTTGTAAAAAATGTAGGTACCTATGTGAACTTCCCAATCACAAGCACTGTACACTTCTATACGCAAGGTGTGTTGCTTGACGTCAAATAACAGAAATATAATTTGAATTTAATTTTAAATGTGCCTAGCCCTTGCTAAAATGAAAATCAAGTAAAATTTGCGTTAAATGTCTTAAACGACCCAAGTGTGCCCCAATGCCTTTTTACGTCAATACTTAAATATAAATTAAATTCATTTATACTAAATTACCACCCTTCACTCAGCCGATGGAGTATTAACCGATAATTAGCGTGAATTTAAATATCTAAATATTGGACTACTTAATTATACGAAATTTATGCCAATTAAAACATTTTAAATTTAAGCATATAATTTGTAATTATATGATAATAATATATAATTTGTAATTATTTGGGACGAACAACTTTAAGAAAGGGGCAGTATTACGTGCAACAAAAAGAGACGAGTGATGCCATCTACTGGGAATGGAGAGTAAACCACTTCAGTTTCGGAGAATCGATGATGGAATCTTTGGGAAGGTTCAGGAATAGAATAGTCACGAAGATTCTGGAATAGAATACTCCAGAAAAATATGGAGAGTTTCTAAGGTATAAATATAACAGTTGTCACCACCAGAAGAAGAGATTCCCAAAAATCAACATCCTATCCTCTCATATCTCTTTCCCCCGCCCTCCTACTAGCAACTTAATCCAAAAGGAGAACGACATGAGAGACGGCTGATACGGCACATCAGCTGTAAATCAAAAGACGACAATAAAACGGAAAGTTAGAAAGTCACAAAGGACACCTGTCAACAAGAGGACAAAAGACGACATCAAACCGAACTGAGGGCTGAAGATGAGCCCCAACGAACAAATGAGGACAAATAGAGAGAACATCGAGGGAGACTACGACAACGCAAATAAGAAATCAGCGCAAAACACGCTTGACTTGACTTGCCAGAAGAAGAATCTTGTCTTAGACATTGCAGTGTTAACAAGTGAAAGTAATAAAGAGGCGAAAGTGTTGTAATTGGATTGCGATAATTGAAAGTACAGTATTAGCGATAATTAAAGTTGAGTTGATTAATTGAAGGTTTGTGAATTTTATAAGATTAGAGTGAAATATAGAACTTGTACATTAAAAATTTAATATTGTGTTTTAAATAACGAACCAAAGGCCACGCTCGCACGAATATGAATAATCTTACCAGGTATATTCATCTCCTCGCTTATTTCCATCTATAATTTGTCTATACAGTACGTTTACCTACATGAATACTTGAGTACTTTACTTGAAATCCACTTGAAGCTCAGATAGGGCGGTTGATTGAATTAATTCCAATTACTTGACTTGAATTTTTCTTGAATTTAATTTTCCAATTACTTGAGTTGAAATTTACGCATTTAATGAGCGTTTTCATGATATTTTGATTACTTCAAGCATACTTCAAGTAAACTTCAAGTATTCATGTAAACGTACTGAATGTTTCTGTTACTATATTGCGGATTCTGATAATCATCTAGAGCAGTCCTTTGTTGCACCAATTTAATCAAACTATCTATATCGACATTATTTTCACTCATCTCGATGCTCTGATGCTTTAAAACAGACTGATGGCCATACTAATGTATTTCTGTTTGATTTATGTAACGCTTTAAAACATTGTTCAAGTACACGATTGCTGACTATCTTGTAGGGTGTGAGTGTACGCCATGTTTTCAATGCAATTCCGCACGTGAATCATGATTCAATCAATATTTTACGTTACGAGATTTATGTGAGTTCAGCAATTTATCCCCATGCATTTTCTAGTATCAACAAAGCTTTATTGGTGTGAATGCATCCGTACCTAAGAATATAGAGAACAGGAAGTGTTGATACCTATAAAATTCGTGTACATGAACGTGACTTTTCTTTGGGGTCTTTGATTAGGGAAAATTGGGGAAATGCAGATGCCTACATTTGAAACAGCTGAGAAACTCCCTGGCTACCTTGGCGTAGTGGCAGCGACTAAGAGCACGACTAAGAGCATTTTCGGTTGGAGTAAGCGGAATATTTTCAACCATATCTTGTTACCCCGCTCCCATGTTCATTCTAGTACACGTCTATTTTGAGCCTTCACTACAGCGGCAACAGTTTCTAACACAACCAGAATTTGACTACGCTAAATTAGGCTTATCACACTTCCTGTACACTTTATATTTTACGATCCGGATGATTCAACTATATATTTCCATATGAGGCATGATGAAACCATGTTTAAATCATTTTTCTTTATTGATGTGAATGCCTTCATAAAGAGCTCTTTATTTTAAAACATAAAACATGATTTAATCATTTTGTTTTACCGGTGTACTTTTCCTCCACCAAGTTACGTATGGAACCTCAAGCCCAGAATGGTTCTAGACTTTATTAACCGTCTAAACCTATAAATGGAGCAAATTTAACGGGGACTCACAATAGATCTTTCAGGTCGCAGTGATTGCGAGGCTAACGCCTATACATCCCTTCACAAATCTAATCTAATCTACTTGTAATTACTGGTGTTTATAAATTTAGTACCTTATATTTCTTACACCTTTTCAGAAATCCAAGACATTTCGATACTTTTTTGGCAACAGAGAAGATGTGATCTGTCCAGTTTAACTTACTGGAAATATTAATGGCAAGAATGCTTAGTGACTGTGAATCAGAAATTAATGCTCCATCAAAAGCAAGGGGAATGGAAAAATTACGATCTTCTTTTAAAGAGATGAAACAGCTTTAGGACTTAGATGCATTGAATGCGACGCGATATTCTTCGTCCTAAGCGAGGATATTGGCAAGGTTATTTAATGATATAATCATGCAATCTCGTTTGACAAATGTGGCATTCCCTCTGGAGTCCGCAAGAGTGTCAAAGAGTAGGCGAAATCAAGGGTACTGTCATCGGAAAGTAAAGGAAAGCAGATCATTAATAAAAATTAGGAAGATAAATGGAGAGATAACAAAGCCCTGGAGCACACCGACATTTATAGGGTGAGGTTCAAATCTAACCCCAATCTAATAAAACCCGTTTTAGCCGACCAGATAAAAACTTTCAATTTATAATATAGAATAGGAGGAGAGAGACTAACTTCAATAAAGTTGGCTAAAAGGAGTGGATGCCAGACTCTATCAAAGGCTTTCGAAATAACTAGGGCAACGATTTGGGACTCACCAAAATTGTGAAGACTGCGGTTCCAACGTTCCGTAAGAAAATTCAACACGTCTCCAGTTGGAAGCTATCCTTGGCTAAACAAGGATGAGGCGCAGCTTTTAATTAACAGGGGCGAGAAACCATCAGGACCTGCGGCTTTAGAGACGTTGATCTCCGAGGGATGAAAAACAGGTATCTGTGAGGTGGGTGGAAGACGAGAACTCGAAGCGAATCTATCAGCCAGAATATTACCTTTATTTATATTATTTAGTACTGAAGGTATAGAGGAACTGCTGAAGTTGCTCCTGATGGTTTTGACCAGGGACCAGAAACATTTGCTGGCTCTGCGGTTTGCCAAGATTCTTACAGTCTAGTATACTTGTTTCAGTTCAGGACTTGGATGCAATTGATAGGCGCAAGAGCAGACTACTTCGTTTTTATTGCTTGGTTGCATTTATCGTTAAACAGAGAGCGACTATGCTGTTGTTCGGATCTTCCAATACTTAGAATGTTGCTAAGATCTGATGTGCATTCATCAACATCCCTTGAAGTAAAACAGAGCGACCAATCAATTTCTCTAAGAGGCTTCCCAATCAGCACTTTTAGAGTGGCAGAGAAGCCTACTTGTAGGTGGAGAAGTAGGGCGGCACAGGCTATAGGTGGTAGATTGAGCCGTAACAGTGGTCTGAATTACCAAGAGTAGAACCGACTGAGATGGAATATTTGTCGGAGTGAGATGTTAGAAACAAATCTAGTAAATTAACTCTATCTCCAGTTCAAAAAATTAGCCCGCAGGGCTTGTGGTTGAAAAATGTCTGAGCCACGGTATGTTATGGACATTAAACTTACCTGCCAGGATGATTTTGGAAAGGGGGTGACAGAAATGAAATGACCGTGTCGCCGTCAGACATATATGGCCTGCGATAAAGGAAACAAAAGTAGATGACGTGCGTGTGGAGCTTGAACTTGCTCCAGGTGTAATTAAACTCTGGATTGGCGGAAGGAATATCCCTAAGGACGTAAGGGCCACATTCCGTATATATAATGCGATCCCCTATGTAGAGAAATATGAATCGCCTCCTTTAATGGGTTCTCGTTTCACTTGCAGTCCAATGTCCAGCTTTTGCTTGTCTCTCTGTTGGAAAACCATGAAGCTTGTTTTCGATGTATTTATTGTAAGTTTATTTCCAATAGCCATCTTGTGTACCGTATTAAGTCCTCATTTATTACCCTCTGTAATTCATCGCCATCCTTCCCACTGTACAGGTGCAGGGTATCATCAGCATATATGTAATATTCCGCGGCCAATCCAGTCTCAATTAAATTTTGGATGTACAGAGAGTAGAGGCGTGGACCTAGGATTGATCCCTGCGGGACTCCAGTACTCATCGCTTCATTCTCAATATAGCTGTTTCCCACTTTCGTACAACAATCTTGCTTGCAGATAATTACTTATTAACTGGTTTGCTTTTCCTCTAATACCCAATTCGGCTAATATTTCTATTAATACGGTATGATCTACAGTATCAAATGCCTTCTTCAAGTCGACAAATACTCCAATAACATAATTACCTGCATCGAGCTGTTTATTAATGAACTCCATTACATCAGACATAATAGCCGTCGTGCTGCTTTGCTTTTGGAATCCACCATTACTTTGAATAAATGCTGTAAGCTGATTATGGAGTAGTCTCTCATATATTTTACAGAACACATTGAGGAGCGCTATGGGACGGTAGTTGTCTGAAGACTGGCACTATGCATGTAGATTTCAAACAGGCTGGAAACTCCGCCTTTTCGATACAATTATTTATTATTCTCGTTAAAGGTTCAGTAATTATATATTTGATATTCTTTAAGTCTTTTACTCTTATTCCGTCTAATCCTGGTGCTGTATCCTCTCTCAACTGAGATAGTACCCCTTCAACATCAGAATTATTCACAGGTCTGATTAAAACACTGTTTGACCTTGTTACATTTTTAGTTTGTTCACAAGGAAACCTGCACTTGTCCTCCAATTTTTTTACTAGTGAGGCGCCGACATTCGCAAAATGTCTGTTCATATAGTTGACAATTTGTTCTTTGTCTGTAAAGTTGTTATCCTCAATTTTTAATTCTTCTAAACTGCCTTTTCTGTCATCCGAATTACTATTTCTTAATGTCTCGTTGATTGCTATCCACATCTTTTTTGAGTCGCTTCCCGCTTTTTGCATTTTTTGTTCCACATAACTCATTTTTGCTCTTCTTATATTCCAGGTGATGTCATTCTTAATCCTTTTATATTTTTGTATTAGTTGTGAATTATTTAATTAAACCCCCTTTTATTTTCTTATATAATTTATTCCTGTGTTTTATTTTGCTTATTATCTCTAATGTGATCCAGTTATTTTTTCGAGCTCTGACGAGTTTGATATCAGTTGCTTCTTGTTTGGCTTTTTGTATTATTTCGATAAGCTTATCATAGTTTAGACCATCGCAATCATCAACAGCAGATCTTACCTTTGTTCTTAATTTTTCAGTATTTATTCTTTCTGTTTTCTTGCTGGACATTTTTGATCTCCTCACTAAAGCCTTTCTAAGCGTGGATATCATGATGCAGTGGTCCAGTTGAGGCCATTCCTTAAGCTCCAATCCAAAGTCGGATCTTTCCACATTAAGAGTAGTTACCACGTGATCAATTATTGAGCAACCATGTTCCGAAATTCTGGTAGCATACTTTGTGTCAATGTTGCAAGATTAGTTGATAGTAGTTTCAAATATTTCCTAGTGTCTTCGTTATCATTAAGCAAGTTTATATTAGTATCCGATATTAGTATACAATTTTTATATTTAGTTAGTATAGAATCTAATGCTTCTAGAAACTGTTCGCCAGTAGCATTAGGCGGCTTGTAGTATGCGATAATCGTTAATTTCGGAGTTATGTCCTCAATCATTATAGGTATCATATTGAGTTGCTCGTATAACGGTTCCGTGGTTTGCTCAGTTGAAAATTTTCTGGAATCTTTTATATAAATCGCTGTTCCGCCCCCTCTCGTAGTAGATTTACGGCAGTTGAGTATCGGGGTAAATCCTTGCAAGTAGTAGAAGTGTATTTCAACTTTTTTAATCCAGGTTTCCACTAGTATTACAATGTCCACTTTTCCTACTTATGTTATCATTAAATCTACTTCCTCTAACTTATTTCTTAAGCTTCTTGTGTTGGCGTATAGTATGTATCTTTAGATCCATATTTTTGAAATTTGTGTTTCTTGGCGCTTTTCCTTTAGTTTATTAGCGTCTCTGAGCTATAATTAATTCTTTCCCTCAATCTGCCAATTTGATCCATGTATTTTCCGCAGTTATAACTTAGTGTACTTATGATTTATATTGTTGTGAGCGTGGCCTTTGGTTCGTTATTTAAAACACAATATTAAATATTTAATGTACAAGTTCTTTATTTCACTCTAATCATATAAAATTCACAATCATTCAATTAATCAACTCAACTTTAATTATCGGCAATTAGTTAAAGTTTGCCGATATGAGAAGGTCCGGCAGGTTGTTTATCTGTGGTTTGGGTGGTTTGGTATATTTTGAACT
Source organism: Dioctria linearis (assembly GCA_963930735.1). Classification (NCBI taxonomy): domain Eukaryota; kingdom Metazoa; phylum Arthropoda; class Insecta; order Diptera; family Asilidae; genus Dioctria; species Dioctria linearis. The sequence goes on along the minus strand of OZ005742.1, from coordinate 802,750 downwards.
TGGTTGTTTGCCAGTTCAAATAGGTACTCCTTGATTGGAGTAATGTTGGCTGCCTCATAGACTACTCTGTTGGGAAAGAATTTTCCATTGGCTCGTCTGTGGAATCCCGTGCAAGCTCTAAGAACCTTTCTTTCAAGTTTGCTCAGTCTTTCCATATAGGTGGGAGAAATGGTATGTCAGATGAGGAAGCAGTAAGTAATAACAGGTCTTATGAGTTGTTTGTACAACAGCAGTTTGATCTGAGTAGAGGAGCCGTCCTTGAAGTTTATTATTGGACTAAGTAAGCTATATGCGAAATTGGCTTTACTAATGGTCGCTTTTGCATGGTCATTGAATCTTAACAGTTCATGAAATTTGATGCCCAGGTATTTCGCACTTTGTGTGGGTTTTATTTTTCCCCTGTTGTAAATGGCTTCAATGGCCTTAGATTTTGCAGCTTGGCGGTTTCCCAGTTCAGATTTTTGGATATTTATTTTGATCCCCCACTTTCTGTGGTAGGAGTCTAATTTGTTAAGGTGCAGGTTGACTTTATTTATAGCCAAATTTGGGTAGGAGATTGATCATACGTGAGGGAGTCATCAGCGTATAAGAGTGTTGTCCCATTTTTGTTTGGAGGTTGGTCGGAAGTGTAGAGATTGAAGGGGAGTGGGCTTAAAATGGAGCCTTGAGTGGTGATTTATGTTCATCGAGTTCCACATAGAATTTCCTAGAAGTTAGGAAACTGTGGATTAACAAATTGTGGTGTGGGGGGAAACCCATACTGAGTCGAATGCTTTTTCGACGTCAAGGAAGCAGCTTACGATACACTCGTTCCTATTTAAGGCTCTCGTTGCATCCGTGTGAAACTTTATTAGTGGATGGAAGGTGGAGTGCAGTGGTTTGAAACCAAATTGGGATTCTTGGTGGATAATTTTTCTTCGCAGGTTTTATAGCCTGTTGCTTGATGACTTTTTCAAAAAGCTTTCCTAAGTTTGAAATTAAGGAGATGGGCCTGAACTCCCTGATGTCTTTTGATGGGGGATTGGGAAAATGCGTGAAATTTTCGATTTTTCTGGGAAGTAGCAATTATTGTAGACTGTTGATAGTCGAGAGCTTTTGGTGGGAGTTTTTTAATAATTCCATTTGAAATTTTTTTGGTGGTGACAACTGTTATATTTATACCCTAGAAACTCTCTAGATTATTCCGGAGTGTTCTATTCCAGAACCTTCTTGATATTGTATTCATTCTATTCCTGAACCTTCCTGAACATTCCATCATCGATTCTCCGAACCTGAAGTTGTTTACTCTTCATTGCCAGTAGATGTCACCAGTTGTCTATTTCTATTGCACGTAACAATATCCTTATGAAGCTTCTATGGAATGCAGTTTATACACTTGAGAATATGGAAGGGACATATCTGCGTATTGTGTTCGACCGCACTTCATTTATAAAGTGCGCCCTATATCCCAAATGAATGTGTCTATTAACAATCTTGTTGAAGGTTTTTCCCGGAACTTCAACGATGAGTGTCCATCTTTTTTCTCTTTTTGCCTTCTCCCTTCTGTGGACAATTCTAAATTCATCCTCATGATTGATGAAGTGGTTCAACGCCATTAGGTCGACTTTCAATTCCTCCTCCTTGTAATCCCTGTCTAGATGGGATATGCGAATAGTTGGGTGCCTTTTTTTTTGTGTAGTTACTTCATAAATTTCTCTGTACCGCACTTTCCTATACATTTTCACAACATTTCGTCACTAATGACGGTACGTGGTTCTTATGGGAATAACTTGTATTCTATATACCTTGCACAAAAATGCATGGCAATTTTGGCTACGCTCATGTACACGGATCGTACATAGTTATTACCTTGTTGGTATCAATATAGAACATTTTAGAGAACGGACTCATTTCATGGCTTCGGAAATATTTCGAGGGTTTTGTATAGAGTAAAATATTGAAATATGTTCGTCATACTTCTCCACGTTGTTAAAAATCTTAGAATATAGAGAGTACAGGAAGTGTTATAAGTCAAATTTTGTGTAGTAAAATTCTGGTTGTGTTAGTATCTGTTGCCCCTGTAGTGAACGCTCAGTACAGCTGTGTAGTAGAATCAATATAGAGAGCGGGGCAACAAGATATATGGTTGAAAATATTACGTTTGCTCCCATGGAAAATATTCTTATTCACTGTCACTACGCCATCATACTCAGGGAATTTCGCAGCTGTCACAAACGTAAACAAATATCGGTGGAGGAAGGATTTTTCGATATTTCATCGCTTTTGTTATAAATTTTTAATTTAATTTAATATACACAGGTGTGTAAAGTACACAAAATAATATTTTATAACTATACTTGCCTAAAAAATGATTTCCCACGTCGTTCTTTGGTGTTGTTGTGGCAATTTTTTACCGAACACTTCATTCTGGAATTACATGAACATCACTTAGAAATTTATCACTATAATTTGAACAGATAATTACTTACACTATTTGCTTTGTTTAGCACTATTTTTAAAACACTTTTCACAACTTTTCAATTACATTTAAATTATTGCAAATTTGTTGCAAATTAAACAAACTTCGTTTGACAGCTAAACATAGAGTTGTCTCTTTCTTGAATATAATGCTGAACTACTTCATGATACTCTGAAAAATCCACGAATTTTACAGGTATCAACACTTCTAAGTTAAAAATACTTCAAAATGAAGTATTAATTCATATCTGGCATTACTGTCTCATGTCTGTCATGTTCATGTCAAAATTTTTTCGACTAGTTAGCCGTGAGCTAGCCAGCCTCCTAGGTGGCGACTGGCAGGAGTGAATCAAAACGTCAAATTTGTTTATGAAGGGAAAAAAGTGGTCAAGTATATATTTTCCGGCATATATTTTATAATTTTTTTTGTCGAAAAATATAACTATGGACAACAATCATTACGATGTGGAATCTATCATTGGAGGAGGAGTAGAATATTCAAATCAAATAGCAATAATCCGCTCAGGCTTAAATTTAAACGAGATTCTACCCATAATTGAAGAATGTTCCAGTTTCCTTGAAAATCATGAAAGAGAAAAAATACTTGGACTCTTAAAAGAAAGCAAGGAGGAAGATCTTAGAGAGGTATTAAGAAATATCAATAATATGTATTCGCTTGAGATATACCATACAATAAACTTTTTTGAAAGATCCTTGCCAAGGCCACCCAAGGCTACGTCCATTTATGGTGCAATAGCTTGAACTTTAGAACTAACAATTGGCAAACAAAACGAAACTTAATACCTACTAACAAATAAGAGTAAAATTTTCAAAGTCTTAACGTTTTTTACTATTGTGTGCCCTTTAACGGCTAATATAATTAACTTGATAAACATGTAAATCTCCTGAAAGAAATCGCAATATCCAAGTCAAAGTCAAAGTACATTTATTTCTGAGACCCCTGCTTAAAGCAACGTACAACGTTGGGCTCTACGACATTCAAGTATAGTTTCAAACTTAGATGTTATAATATGTCGCAGAAAAAAAGTTTTTCTTTAGACGTCTCGTCTCGCAAAACCATAATATTCCACAAAATAATGCTATAAAAATTATTCCTTATTTTTAGCGGAAAACAATAAATTAACACTAAAATTTTGTTTTCAATTTTTAAATCTTTTCGTGAATAGACTAATGTACTCATTTATTTTGGTTAACTTGGTTAGTTGGTCTCTTTGATCTTCGTATATATCTTTATTAAGATTTTGATTGCGATTGCTTTGCTAAATTTTTACTCTATCTTACTGCTTCGTGGTACATACCCAACAATGTACGAATGTTGCAGGGCAGGGGTACATAAATAAATGTTTTTTTTTTATATGAATATGATTTTATCAAGGACTTTTGTTTTTCTTTACTCACTTAAAGATATATAGGCACCTTGGAGTTTTTGATCAAAGAATCATGTTTACTATCTATGGCATAAAATCCATTTAGCTAAATTTGTAGGCACTATTTGTACACTAAACTATAATAGTTCTAACCCTAAACTAACAGCTGTGATTTATGAATTTTTGTTTGACCATCTGCACTTGAACATATTCATCTTTTATAAATGATTTCAGACTTGTCTTGCATTACCTCTGACTTCTAGAGTGAGAGACTATGAATAATCCTCCTGCATTATACCTTTGTATACATGCATTATACATATTTATATAATTTCTTAAAATTCTTTTAATGTCAGCGAGATTCCAGCGTCCAATAATTTTTTAAAGGTTTGCTGCTTCCTCAGCGAGTTTGATCCAAAAAAATTCGAGGAAGTCGTCTGGCTATACCTCTGTGTTTGTTCTGTTTTTCTATTGAAGGAAGATTTGGGTCAAATTATTCCTCGTTATAGTCTATTACAAAAAACCTTTCGCATAAGTGTGGAAGATTGGAATTTCAACCCAGTGCACGTAAGTAAATAGCAATTATTTATTATTGTAATCATATATAACATAAACTCCCTTAGATACACGTTATTTGCAGTTATTTGTGGCAAATCCTTAAAGACGACAATGATGTATTATATTTATCAAGGAAGATATGCACAATAAGTCCAATAGCTTTCAACATCTCAGTTTGTTTGGCTTGGGCATCAATATTTCGTTTGCGTAACTGTGAGATAAACATGTTTCGCTTCCATAAAGTAAAATACAAAGGAGTTTTTTTTCAGCAACTATAAATTCAAAATACTAAATCGCTTTATTACAGTTTAGCAAACTAGTGGATATGCTAGAAGCAGTAAGCTCAGACGATCTCAAAAATAATATCAACTCTATGTACGTCCTGTTCCAGTTGGTATCTTTTTTGCAAACTGCTATAGTTATGCAAAAATCGCATGAGACTATTACGAAACGGTTTACAGCCTATTTTTCTTGTGAACGTTCAGATTTAGAGCGTTTGAAAACTTGGTGTATATCCGTAAACAGAATATTTGAAATCAATGTTAGTGACAAGGCAGATGTACTCGAAGACAACGCATTGGTAATGAATGACTATGGAGCAATTGCAATTACGAAAAATATTAATCACTACAATTATTTCATTCTAGATAATCGAACTTATAAAATTTGATATATTGCCATCATTGGATACAAAATTATCAACATAATCGACATATTGGGCAATTGAACTAATTCGAGTTGATAAGCGCTGAACTTTCTTCTACACGGCTCCAAGTCTTCGAATTAAGTGCAAGCTCGACAAAGCCATGTAATATAAGTCTTTGAAAACCATCTACAACCGTTTAAAAACGGACGCAAAATCTTTTTCTACAAAACGTTCCTCTTCAAAAATATAAAAAAATATTTCGAATTGGAAAGTAAATAATTTCAATTCAACTGCAGAAGTAACTATTTCAAATTGAAAAATACCCGTATATATAAACAAACGGTTTCAGTGTTTACATCCTCAAATCTTTTTAAGAAGAATCAAGAAAACGCTTCATTTTGGATTGGCATCCAACATAAAAAACATCAGATTCGCTCGTAAAATATGGATTCATCGAACAAACAACAGCAATTTTTAAATTTGTATGCGAGCAAAAAGAAATATATACGCATCTATCCACTAGGAATTTGCTGGTATGATGAATTCGGTTTTTATCTGGAGTGAACCTAAATTTCGAAGGAATTCGACATACGAAAGATTTCTTTTTGTCTGCAACTGAGGTCCACATTTCTATTTTCAACCGATTCCGACAACTAATATGGAATTCAAATATGGATAACTAGAGCTTTTGAACCCCGTGATTCTGTATATATGACTCTAAGAAATTGCGGATTGTAGACTACGACAAAAGTACAAACTCAAATACATTTCCAAATCCTTTTCTTTCCAAAATATAATTCAACAGCATTCAACCTATAAATTTTCTATTCCCCTCTATGCCTTCCTCAACGAAAAGTATTATCATTTCATATAGAAATAAGATGAAATCGCCAAACATTTACAGTTCCTTAATATTTCTTACAACAATTTTATTTTACAAATGTTCTATTTTTGAAAAGTGTTTAGAATAAATGGCGTTGAACTAACGTAAATAATATGAGAGTTTCTATCTTCCCCATCACTATTTATTTTTATTTATTCCTTACACTAACTCTAGTAGTTTCTAACCATCCGATTCTTCCACTACTTTTACTGTACAATCTAATCGGAATTGAATCGAACAGATTTTGTATCTGCCTTTCGTCCTACTCCAGCAAGACGTACAAATTAGTACAAATGTTCTAAACAAATTACTTTTATAGAAAAATGATAAGAAATTAACTGTTGTTATGACGATTTTAAATTACAAACAGAAGAGAAAAAGCCACCGCGGACCATGCCAAATTTGTACTGTCGTTTGACTTTTATTACGGAACTCATTTGTGAACCTGCAGCAGAGGTTCTATGTCTATAAAGCTATGACTAGGATTAAAAATAAGAGAGAATCGAATAGAGCAAAACGTTTGCATTTATTTACATATGTGGATCAAAGATATGATAACATTACACGTTCAGACTCATTGCTCTGAGTTTACTAAAAATGCGAAATATCAGAGTTAAAAGTCTTAAAAATATCCAGGGCAACAAATCTGCCATTAGAACGGTTCCAGCATTAGATGAAATATGACCTAATTTGGTCTGTCAATTGGTCAAAGTGGAAACCGCCGTTAGTTTAACATAACGATAATGATTTTTTTCGGAAACTTCAAATTATTTCTCTGTAGTTAGAGAAATAGTTAGTCTCACCTATGGATTGAAACTAAATATTATATACTGCAGTAGTTATATACAACAGTAATGAGCCCAAAGGTCACACGGCTCTCGTATTTTAACAACAGAAAACCAAGGTCCAGTTGTAAATGGTGCAATGGTTTGTCTGTCTAGGTGTTAAAGTGCTACAGAATGCAGAGATTCAAGCATTTTAAATCTTGGTTGGTCACTGAGTATTTCAAAATTTCTAATAAAACTAGAGTTTGATTCTGTGGTACTCGGGGGATTGCCAATAATGGTCAGCTAGTGAAACGTTCTTCCTGTAAGGATCAATGCTGTGGTATATGGCTCAGAAACTGAAAAGAATTGTGCGATATTCGATGAGCATTATAAAAAAACACACATGAGACACCGAGACATCAGGGTAAAGGAAATCAGCCAGTCCGTATCAGCTAATTTGACTTCCTCCAGCAGGTAGTTGTACAGCGCTTTTCTCCAAACTGAATCCGCAATATAGGGAGCATTATTCTGATCCTATCATATATTCTCAGAGTAAATATCTCACGAATATACTCTAGCGGCATTCTATGTTAATCTCTATACGTGAAGTTAAGTGCTTTTGGCTCATAGATCTCGGGAAGTGATTCAGAGTGGAACTCATCAGTCAATGAAAGGACGTTATATGAACACATCAATTTAATCAGTCATTGTATATGACATAGGCATGAAGTTTCCGTGAAATCTGAGCTTAATCCGTGCATTGCAGTTGGAACATGGGGCTATATCAGGAAATTTGTTAGCACATCAGCCTGCCTCCAATTTTTTTTTCTAGAATATGTTGAGATACTGTGGCATCCCATGACGGCAGAGCAACATTACAATGATTACTCAGCTGAGAATTTTTGTTTGAGGAATCGTCATTTGGTTAAGATAATTTTTTTAAATAACTTTGTTAGGAAAGGTATAAAAATTTTATTACGGTTCAGAATATAAGAAAGCAAGCTTAAGATTATCACAACACCGTTTTGCTGTATGAATAGTAGTAGTAGGGCGGAGGAGCTATTCAAATCAAACAACCATTTTTTGATTTTATTGAGAGGCTTATGAGGAGTGTGGTTGGTTATAACTCTTAGTTTTCTTCCATTTTAACATTTTTAGTAGCTGTTTACTTCTTAATTGTGTCAACAGAAGCCATTCTCATTTAATATTCGACATTCGCACGGTTGGCAACATTAAAAATTCCCTCAAGTTGGCAGTCTTTGGGCTTGAAATTTCCAATTTGATCAAATCTCAAGCCTGCTTGAAGCTGGCAAAAAGTTAAAGCTCCAATTGTGTTCATCTACATTGATTGTCAACAAATCTCAAGCTGGTTGAAAAGTTCCAATTGTGTTTCAGGTCTGATGCGTTTGTGGTTCTCCAGAGGAATGGATTCCTCCGGCCTATAGATAAAACCGCTTTCGCTTTTTGATCCGTCGGTGTATATATGGAGGTCATACGTTGACGCTGCGATGTCTTCTCTATGAATAGCCCTATACATTGTTTTTGGTATTTTTAAATCCAATAAGGAAAATTAGTATTGATGACGTGTTTTTTAATAAAAAATTCGAGTTAAAAATCCGAAATTTAAATTTTGCTGAGCCATAACTTCAAAACGGAGAGTAGGACGGAAAAATTTGTAGAGCATTGGAGAGGCCCAACGGTTATCAATCTAAGAAATTACAAATCATCATCATAGGCTGTAACATTCAGAAGTTAGAGGGTGATCTATTAAAACATACGCAAATATTTTTAAGTCCCGTTATCTCGGAAACCGTTAGGACCCCCCCTCCAATGCAATTTGTCTAAGCTGGCCTATTCCTTCTGGTGTAAGATCATATACGCGACGCCCTGTATAGAAACAATTTTTTTTTGTAGGTAGTTATCGATGTATTTTTGTGAAACTGTCTTGATTTTTACTCCTTGATCCCGTTGAGATCCCAAGTTAAAAAGGGAGAGTTTTTGTTTTCGCAAACCCCAAGTATGTAAAATTTCAACAAAATTAATGATGGTCAGTCATGTCACACATATTGCCTATTTGACATGGAAATCTGATAGCAAAAATCCATAAAACATTCTAATCAAATTGATACAGAACAAAGCCCCAGGGCCAACACACTTATTTACCTGTGGATATAATAGTTAATAATATTGGGTTAGGTTTCATTATCCCTTTACATGGAACGGACGCTACAGAAGAAGCTCCCAGACATCGATTATCTTTTTATTTTGTTGAAAGATCAATATCAAATTACTATAAACTACTTTCCCAGGGAGGTGAGCACCCATCGGTTTCTTCTGGTGATTGCAAGCTAAGCCTCCCAGTGAAGATTTAGCTAAACAAGGAGTGGAAATCGTCTCTAATATCACTGCATGGCAATAACATCCCAGGAAAATCTGAATTTCGTCAAATTCTATGCGCAAAGATAACACGGCTGAAAAATTTGTGATTATCCTCATTGTCAGCAGATAAAGCTAATATTTTAGCTGCTAGATTCGCTTCAAATTCTCGTCTTCCACCAACTTCACAAACACCTGTTTTGCATCGCCCGTGTGAATGTGTACAAGAGCCAATACACCTTCGTACGGGGGATGTGGTCAGGGTCCTTAAGGGGATCAACGTCTCCAAAGCCGCAGGTCCTGATGGTTTTTCGCCCCTGTTAATTAAAAGCTGCGCCTCATCCTTGGCTAAACCTCTGCGCAAACTCTTCTACTTGTCTTATTCGACAGGAAAATTTCCAACTGCTTGGAAGCTAGCTCACGTTCAGCCTATTCCTAAGAAAGGAGAGGGTAGCGATCCCTCAAATTATCGACCAATTGCCATCACTTCGATTCTTTCAAAGGTTTTTGAATCTATCATTAACTCAAAATTAATGAAGTATCTAGAAACTAATCATCTCATCAATCTCATGGAGACTTGCTGACCTTTCTTACGGAACGTTGGAATCGTAGTCTTCACAATTTTGGTGAGTCTAAAATCGTTGCCCTAGATATTTCAAAAGCCTTTGATAGAGTCTGGCATCCAGCCCTTTTAGCCAAACTCAAAGCACTTGGTCTCTCCCCTCCTCTTGTATTATGGATTGAAAGTTTCCTATCTAGTCGCGAAATACGTGTTGTATTAGATGGCGTTACGTCTGAACCGCATCCCATAAATGCCGGTGTACCTCAAGGCTCTGTTATCTCTCCAACTCTCTTTTTAATTTTCATTAATGATCTGCTTTCCCTTACTTTCAATCCCATCCATAGTTTCGCAGATGACAGTACTCTTGATTTCGCTTACTCCTTTGACACTCTTGCAGAATCCAGGGGGAATGCTGCATGTGTTAAACGAGATTGCATGACTAGATCATTGAATAACGATCTTGCCAATATCCTCGCTTGGGGCAAAGCGAATCGCGTCGAATTCAATGCATTAAAGTCCCAAAGCTGTCTTATCTCATTAAAACAAGATCATAACTTAACCACACCCGTTTCTTTTGATGGAGCATTCATTTCTGATTCACCGTCACTAAGCATTCTTGGCATTAATATTTCCAGTAAGTTAAACTGGACAGATCACATCTTCTCTGTTGCCAAAGAAGCATCGAAATGTCTTGGATTTCTGAAAAGGTGTAAGAAATATTTCAGCCCGTCAAATCTAGCGCTCCTCTACAAGTCCTACATTAGACCTAGAATGGAATACAACTCCCATATATGGGCCGGGGCTGGTCGCACAGCCTTAGCTTCATTGGATATTGTCCAAAAGAGAGCCTTCAAGCTCATTGGCGATTTGGCAATAACTTGTCATATCGACTCACTCGAGCACCGCCGCAATGTTGGATGCCTTTCGCTCCTTTATCGCTATATGCATGGTCAATGTTCTGATGAAATATCTAGTCTAATCCCTTGTAGAATGATTCCTGCACGCAATACTCGCGCTGCAAACCGCGCACATCCTTTAACCCTTCAAATTACTTTCGGCCGTACAGTAAAATTCAGAGATGCTTTTTTATCCCGAACAGTGCGAATGTGGAACAGCTTACCATCTTCTGTTTTTCCTCCGGCATACAATCTGCGGAAGTTTAAGGGCGACATACATCGGCACCTCCGCCACTTTCCTCATATCCCCTAATCCTTTCCCTATCTCCTTCCTGCCATGCTGTGCTTTGCATCATAGGGTATCCCCTGAGCTTGGCTTAATAATATATAAAAAAAAAAAAAAAAGATCTCCTATTTGGGACTCTCGATGCGAGGTCGATATCGACAGCCCCGTATTTGGAATGGGACAAGAAATCCACTCAATGCAATCGAGTGATTGACTGCCTTGAAATTGCAAAATAAAAAAACTAATCTACAATTTCTCGCCACATCACCCGCACTAAATCGAATTGAGAAAACAAGCAGAGGCACTGTGGTTTTCATTACGCAACCCCACGCTCACTCACACTCTTCCTGGTAAACAAGAGACCTCAACCTCTAGAAATGTAGCCATTAAGGTCAAGAGGACAAAAAAGAAAAACGCCAGCAAAATTGATTTTACATATTTTTATTTTTTGTAGTAAAAAATTGTGGAAACAAAAAAAAGAAACACATTTTGAGTCAAGTTAATTCAAGTGTTCCATTATAATGATCTTAAGATATCGAGACTAACGCTCTGCAAAATCGCTTAAATCTCTTTATTAGTCCCATCTCAGGCTGAGTAATTGGATTCAGACTGCTCTGCAGACCAAATGTTATGTAGCTACGTGCACATAATAATATTGAAGACACAACCCGATTTCGCGACTAAGTCTTTTTTGGTTGTTTTTTAATGCTTTCTAGAAATATTAAGTTCCTAAGTCTTTTCAAAATACAAAACAAATGCATGTTTTTTCATAGACTATATAATAATGAATGTAGTATAAAAAGATGCATAAATAATACAAACGAAGGAATGAATGTTGGTGGAATTCACATTTCTTAAAAATGAAAAAATAATACAACGTGCATTTAGAAGCATTTCCTGTGCACAATAGATGGGCCTGATTCATCGTATTCCTGTTTGGAGATCCACATCTGTTGGAATGTAGAGAGTGACGCTAAGATAGACCCACCGATCCATACAGAGTATTTCCTTTCTGGTGGAGCTATAATCTTGATCTTCATGGTCGAAGGAGCCAGTGCAGTGATTTCCTTTTGCATACGGTCAGCAATACCTGGGTACATTGTGGTACCACCGGAGAGAACAGTGTTGGCATACAGATCCTTACGGATATCAACGTCACACTTCATGATTGAATTGTATGTTGTCTCATGGATACCGCAAGCTTCCATTCCCAAGAATGATGGTTGGAAGAGAGCCTCGGGGCAACGGAATCTCTCGTTACCGATCGTGATAACCTGTCCATCAGGCAATTCATAGCTTTTTTCTAATGAACTAGATGATGCAGCTGTAGCCATTTCTTGTTCAAAGTCTAACGCTACATAGCAGAGTTTTTCTTTGATATCCCTAACAATTTCTCTTTCAGCAGTAGTTGTAAACGAATAACCACGTTCAGTAAGGATTTTCATTAAGTAATCTGTTAAATCACGTCCAGCCAAGTCCAAACGAAGGATCGCATGTGGCAAAGCATATCCCTCGTAGATTGGTACTGTATGAGAAACACCATCTCCAGAATCCAAAACGATACCTGTTGTACGACCGGAAGCATAAAGTGATAATACAGCTTGGATGGCGACATACATGGCAGGGGTGTTGAATGTTTCAAACATAATTTGTGTCATCTTTTCTCGATTAGCTTTGGGATTTAATGGAGCCTCGGTAAGTAAGACTGGATGTTCTTCAGGTGCAACCCGAAGTTCATTGTAGAATGTGTGATGCCAAATCTTTTCCATATCATCCCAATTTGTTACAATACCATGTTCAATCGGATATTTCAATGTAAGAATACCTATAATGTGCAGAGAGAAATAAAATATTAGATAAATCGATTTTTTTCAGAAATTTAACGAGTATTGCCTTACCTCTTTTGCTTTGGGCTTCATCTCCAACATAGGAATCCTTTTGTCCCATACCAACCATGACACCTTGATGTCTTGGACGTCCAACAATTGATGGGAATACCGCCCGAGGAGCATCATCTCCTGCAAAACCGGCCTTGCACATACCAGATCCATTGTCAACAACGAGAGCAGCAACTTCTTCGTCACACATATTGATTTCTAAAATAAATAACAAATTATAATTAAATTAAATAAAAAAAAAAAAAAAAAAAAATTAAAATTTGGAGTGGGCTCTCAAACTAATAAGACCCGAGCCGGCAAAAGACAACGCCCTTCATATTTGAATCGACCACCGGCGTACATTAAACGGAATAATCTCAATTTAAATTACCGAAAAGAATTCGCTCTACAACCGCTTACCAATTTAAATCGCAACGAAGAAAAACAATACTCAGAAATTTATTTGAATTTGACAGGAATGTTTGCGACGAAAAAAATTGAATATCGACTAATCCCCAGATATTGAGAAAAATAAACTTCGCTGCTACCGGTATCCTACGAACACGTCAGCAGGCAAATGGAAATGACGTTAACGCTGTGCGATGTGGAATATCCATGAAAAGTCGGTTTACGGCGAGACCAAATTTAAGTATTTCCCCTCCTTTTAAAGAAGGTAGCGTAGGTTTATTGTATGAGAAGTAGGTAGGTAGATAACTAAGTAGGAGGGAAAGAGAAACTTTTTTACTTTACACCTCTCCCCAAACCCCGCTGACAAATCAAAAAAGCTTTAACTCATGAAATCGTTTCTCTCTGACCATAAAAGGCAATGTTTGCTGAAGTTCTTGCTTACTACCGAACTTTTATGAGAAAAACAGTTTTGTCACCACACATACACTCACATAGTGTGCTCCTTTTATACTGGTTGCTGTTGCTGCGTGGATAATTTGAAGAAAAAAATTAAATCAATGAAAACGTTAACTACACAGGTTTAAAGGGGCAAGAGTGTGAATTCGCAAATACGAAAAAATGATATAACAATCAAATCACAAATTCCGTGTACGGTTAAGAAACTGTTTTCCTAGATTTCGTTTATGGGCGTAGGCAACATGGAATATATTTAATATTATTAATATCACTAGGGTCTACAGAAATTCTCGCTAATTTTGCGTGAAAAATATTTCAAATTTTCAACAAGTTCCACGTCACAGTAGCAACATTAGCCGTTACATTTTGAAATTCCTCAAATATCGGAGCAAAATTTGTGTTTTAACGGACTTTTGTTAAAACTTTCCTTAAAGCACACACAACAAATTCCGAAGTTATTAATGCCACCAGATAGCGCCGCACTTAATCCAAATCTTATTTGCACCCACTCCACTCTCGCATTAATGCTACTAGAAGCAAACCCAGCATAAAAAACAAGGCAGCAAATTAAATACTTACATTTGGTTTAATTTGTCCTACGTTATTAAATATAATAATATCACTAAACTATTTAGTCTTATTTAGGATCCTCCCTTAGTCTTCTTCACTTTCTTTTCTTTTAATAATTCACACAGCTTCTTCCAAACTGACTGACAATCCCGGCACAAGAACGCAACTGTTATGATTCAAAACTGGTATACCGTCTCCGTTTATAAATGTCTCCCCACTATAGCAACTTAAACCAAGCAATCGTCGACTTTTGACCATATATGGAAATGGATGCACACATGCCTTGTTGCCACTGCTTTTATCGTTAATTTCCCCTCTGTTTGTATGATGATTACAAAAACCTCGGCTCGAGTAGAGTAGTCGCGTCTTTATCAGTTTTGGAATTGAAGCAGCAGCCAGGCATTGCTTGCAAGCGGAGCAGTAGCAGATGCTTGTGCTATGTTGTCATGTGTGTCGCTGTCGGATTCGGATGTTAATTCTTTGTACCTGGTATGGTGGTATTGGTGTGATGAGCTTCGGCGGCTGGCTGTGTATGTGCCTATATGATTCGCGTTGAATCACTGCGATTGTGTCTCGTAAAAGTCGCTGTCGGTGCCCTGCCGGCGTGTTGTTATACTTGAAATTTTTTGCCACACAATCATCGTTATTTTTTCTTTTCGTGAAACCATGAGATAGGCAGTTACTAACCATGCTGCGTTGCCTTTATTTTTTTTTCCAGCCGGTACAACAGGGCACTTGAAGTGAATAATCAAATTTAGGTGAAAATCCCGAATCTGATTAGATATCTTATCAGAGATGGTTCTTATGAAATAAAATATGTAGGTACACATTCCTAGAAGATAGGTAATACCTACTTGCAATTCTTAGCGAAGAGAGACGGGAAATTGGGGTTTATTGTCATTGTCATTGGCGTCATAATTTGAATTTTTATATTTCCGTTGCCCTCGCATCTGATTATCGCCGTTTTTAAGCGCCACGTATTTTTACTCAAGTTTGAGCTGCTCGCGTTCCGATTCCGAGTAGTTTAAGCCTATTATGAAATCGAAATTGGTTAAATGTGTGAAAATCATTTTGGCAATTTTATAAAAACAACGACTTCAATTTTTAATAAGAATAATAATTATTAAAGTGGGTGCATGTTTGGGAGCTGTGAGTTTTCCTATATGTTGGTCCCTAAAATAACTGTTTTTTGCTCCATATGTACGGCGCGCGGTTTTCTTGAAGTCGTTTGACATGAAGGGATCAAGCCAAGGGAAGGTAAAATGTTATATCCATTGAAAGTCAACTAACATCTTTTAAAATGACAAAAACGAGGCTAACTAAAATCTGACAAATTATGAAAACGTCACACGAATAATTTGACAAATAATTTGGATGCATTTATTTTAAGTTGCCATGTCAGTCTTGAAAGGTTCGTCGGGAGAGTACCTAAGATAGGTACACAATTTGTGCAATTAATGCTTATCAAATAATTTAACAAGACAAGTAGTACATTTTATATGCATCAGTGATTTACGTACATATAAATTAACTGTCTGGCTATACCTACATACTCACATTTTTATACATCCATACAGTACTCTGGAAAGCAACTACATTTCTTCTTTGGCTTTGGCATGCTCCCATCAATTTAAATTGTTTAGACATCGCTCCCGGCTTAAAGTAAGACTTTGCCTGTCTAGTATTTTACTAATACCTACCTATTAGAAAGAAATATGCCATTGAATTGATATTGTAATCAATAACAATTTGCGAACGAAAAAGGATCTTATACATTTTGTCGATGTTTAGAAATGTCAAGTTTTTCAAGCATCTGTTTTAGAGTCTCTTGCACTTCCATACAAATCAATTCAAACTTAATGGCCTTATGATAAAATGTTAATGAAAAGAAGGATTTTTGAGTAAAATATAGCGAATAACGTCAGGAGCCGATCCGATCAAGACTAGACATATACATAGGAACATGAGATTTCGACTGTATTCTGATCAATATAAGTAAGCTGGGAATATCGACTTTAGTAGCCATTTTGAAGTAATTAAAAAAAAGGAAAGATCCAATTGAGCGTCATTAGATAAGGTCCTTTGAAGTAGCAGATAAAAACAAGTAGAAAAGCTAGAATAATTGGTCAAATGTAAAACCAATTCTTATGATACCCTAGATGAATGCCCTTATCTAATTTCGTATGGTCATCCATATGTGGAAGTTTGATTTTTGAAGTGGTTTTTCGCATATATGTATGTATTTCTAGGCCCAGATCTCCACGTTGGGACCACTGACTTATAACAATGGACTGAGCGATTTGCTACCTATTTCATGTGGCACGAATATTGAGTTTCTGTATATCACCGTTAGATCATCCTTTAAAACTTTTACTACATAAAAAACATGGAAAACTCAACCAATCAGATGAAATTTTACACCCGAAAATCGAATTAAATTTAAAAATATATTTTCTTGTGCCCAAGTGATATTTTAAGGAATTAAACTCATTCCGACTTTAATTTTCAAAAGTTATTCTTAACTGAATCCTGCGTAGGGGCAAGAGAAACGGAGCATGGTAAGCACTATCTTTACCTTACTTATTCTTTCTGCCGTGATTGCATCTACAGCCAACATAAAAACATCAAAAGGCATAAGAAAACTTTTAGTAAGAAATATTTTGTGTTTGTAGCTCCAACTCTGCCATAGGGCGAAAGAGAAACCATTCTTTCCTATAGGAAAATGGCAATATGCTCAGTCCATTGTTAAAAGTCAGGGGTTGAGAGGCGTTCTCAGGCATTGTCCAAATATATAGTGAAAAACGAAATTTTTGTATGGCAACTCCACAAAAGAGTTACCCGATTTGTCTCATTTTCGAACTTAAATTTACTTTTTCTTTTAAAAGCACGTGTGCAAAATTTCAGCTCTTAAATGCAGACGTTCTCGAGTTATCGTGAGGACGGACAGACAGACGGACAAACGTTAGGACGGAGGGACAGACAGATTTACAAAAATCAAAATAACTTTATGCGTGGGTGTTCAATCCATTTTGCTTTATGCGTTATAAACGGAATGAAAATGTATAAAAATTACATAGATAGAAGCTACCAACGTTCCATCCCTGAAAAAATGGAAGATCAGACAGCACAAATTGGGTGACTAGCCGCTCTGTATCCAATCGTTCCAACAATTACTTTTTAAAATAAATACTCTCCAAATTTGCTAAAAATCTCATCCGACTCTGAAAACAAAACGTTCTTGAAGCTAATTAGCTAACTATGTTAAATCTCCAGGATTTTTTAACGGTTATTATATTTAGGAGTTATTCATCTAGGATATGCCTTCTTCCTACTACAAAATTACTGGTCATACACCTATACAAAATTACCAAGTACTAAGGCTACATGACTTTCTAAGTAAAATTATGTTGCCTGCCCAACCATTCCTTAAATACATATGTAGCAAAAAGTAGAACAAATTTTGAACGGATCTTGCATTGCATACAAAAATCCAAATCATCTTAATATTAAAAGTGCTGTACCTAATTGCTGAAAAGTATAACGGTACAGTAGAGCTAAGTGTAGAGCTTAATGTAGAGAGGAGCTTGTGGCTATTGCTAGTTATTTATGCAAATAAATATCTTAAATTTTTTTTAAATAAAAGTAAAAAGTTTTCCAGATTGGTCCATATGGACATAAATACATAATATACAAAGGCACGTATGAAACCTACTATCGACGCCTTCGATATTTCGTCCATAACGAGAATGACGAACTGACAAATTAGGAAAAATTTAACGTGATCGAATCCAACCAATGCCATACACAGCATTCCAATTTAGAAGAAATCTCAGGGCCACATGAGTTTAATTTACTTTTTTTTTTTTTTCTTTGTTGTAAATTACAATTGAAAATATAAAAGTGATAATGAACGTGGCATTCTGGAGAGAAGAAAACTTTCTTTCTTGTTTAAGGTAAAAACAAATTTCCATTTAAAAGCAAGTTCTTTAAGATATTTAGCATCATCTTGCCCCCTAAGGATAATAGAAGGAGCGCATTTTTCTTGAGAGAGGAAAGGTCTTGATAAAGACTCGTAGAATTAAAAAAGCTTTATTTATTAGCATAAAAAAATTTAAGATGATCTCTTTGTTTACGTTATCTGTCTGTTGTCAGATGAGTAAAAACAAAATATTTAATAAGTGCAGTATGTGGACAGTTTTGACTCCTCATTCGTTGGTTTCGCTTAGAGTAGGTATAAGGCTTTTCTTACACACCTACGCTTTTGCAGAAATGGAAATACCTACGATCCGTTCCGTATGGCTAAGGCTATCTTCTTAAATTTTAAAAAGAAAGAGATGGCTATCCATTAGTTACATTAAGTTACAAAAAACAAAGAAAAAAGTTAGAATTGGTCTAACAATAAGACCAACGCTTACGATACCCTACTAGAGAAATACCCATATGTACATAATTTCGCATTGCCACCCCTTTTTCGTTTTTCGCATCTATTTCTAGAAAGGTTCGTCGGACTGTAAAAATGATTATAACCAATTTCATAGGATTTTATATTCTGAAGAACTTTTCAGGACTATAAAAACGTCTAGGACTGATCGCTTTAACAGTATATGTAAAAAACCTAAATTTTATATGGCGACACCAAGAAGGGATTGCCTGATTTAGCCCATTTTTGAAATTATATTTGCAATTTTTATAAAAACGCCGTGTACAAGATTTGAGCACTCCACGTCGACGAATCCAAATATTTCCAAATAGACATTGCGTCCCGTATGTGGTCTTGCACTCGAAGGTTATGGATGTAGGTTATCCTTAGACAAGCAAAAAATTACATGGGTGGGGGAGGGGAAATCCAAACGGTTTTCGAGATAACGGCACTTAAAGGTATGTAGGTATGTTTTTCTAGATCATCCTGTAACTTCTGAGCCTAACACCCTATGCTGATGATTTGGATGATTTAGAGTTGAACCTTTCCAATGGTCAACAAATTCAAAATGTGCAAAAAACGCAGAAAGGGTTACATTTTGGATACAGAGTGTGATTGATAGGTTATTGTAAAGCGAAGCTTTTGGGCTTTCTTAAGTCCAATATGAAAAACTAGTGATGATGTGTTTTTTGATAAAAATAGCAGTTAAATAAAAAAAATCGAGTTAATATTCCGAAATTTTAACTTTGTTGAGCCATAACTTCAAAACGAAGAGGAACAGGGGAAAAATTTATAGACCATTACAAAGATCCCACGATTATTTATAAATTTTAAATCAACTTTCCCATACAGCACAAATTTACCCAGGAATATCCCATTCTTGTCCCACAGATTCCATAGCTTTCCCGGGATAAACAGGAAGTATTCAGTATGTACTTAGGACCTTATTTTTAGGAGTTATTAAAAATTTATTTCCCATAAGTAATTCCCTGGGATATCCCACAACTACTTTCTATGGCAACATTCTCAATATTTTGCAGACAAATACATACGGGATGTGCAGGACAATTTTGGGACAAATATGGGAAAGTCGTTTTTCCCCTTCCAGAATTTATTTCGGCTTGTTCTCTGATTCTGATGGTTCGCGTGGCTCTCTGGTGAAAGCACTAATTTGTTGCTTGGTGTGTCGTTTTTGGTGTACAAAAATATGATAAAAAAGTATGTATTGAAAGAAGCCATTTGGAAACTGAGTTGTTGAAACTAGCTACATGCGTGAAGCTATACTAGAAATCTGTTCGCTTCTGAAAATTTCTTCTTGTTTTGGTAAAGTTTTTTAGTTGTACATTTCAGAGCTTGATTTTTTAGAAATTCACTTTTCCTGTGCTAACATTATTGGATTTATGTTTTGTGCAAGTGCATCCACCTCTGGCATATACTTTCCACCCAGTATTTATTTTTGTACAAATTCCTACCCATAAAAAAAATTTACAATCCCAGAAAATACTAAACAATATCCTCACATATTCCCCCGTACATCTTGCTACCTAATTAGAATTTCCGTAAGACGTCCTAGGTACTCTTATAGCGGGAATTTTACATTACTGAATGTGTGAACTGTTCTTAAGTACAACCACAGGAAATCCTGTTGGAAGGCCATGGGATCTAGCAGGGACATCCCAACCCCGGACATTCGTCATTCCTAGGGATGTCCTAAGTTATTAACTGGGACCGGACGGGATTTCCCACGGACAATTTATATATCTTAATAGGATTTCCCAGTAACATACCACGGACATATTTGTGCTGTGTGGGTTATAAGGTGTAACATTCAAAAGTTACAAGACGATCTATAAAACCATACCTAAATATCTTTAAGTCCTGGAGTACTTCGGAAGCCCTTAGGCTTAACCCCATACAGTTTTTTGTTTGTCGACCTTCGAGTGTCAGACACCCTAAATATATTCATTTGGAATATCCATTGAATTGTAGTGGTTTTCGTACAAAACTTATTAAGTTGAAGTTCAGCGAAATTAAATAGTTAAACCAAAGAAAGCAAACTGTAAAAAACTGATCTCATGTTAACGTAAGCAATTTCAGTAGTGTCAGCGGTCCATGTTATGCATGCCATTACATGCATATGATGGCTGTAAGTGTCTCGCTGATATACATATTACACAGAAGTTAGGTATCTTATATTTTTGTAAATAAAAAAAAAAGTAACCTTCTCTCCGCTTGAAAGCCCATGAGATACGTCTACGTACAGTTAAAGACGAGTTAAATCTTTTTCTTGACAATGCCACATAATTAGGTAGGTAGGTAATGTTATTGTCAGCACCATTTTCGGATATTGTAAACAAAGTTTACACAAAATCTGTCTACAAAATAAAAAAAAACTGCAATTTTTCCATTTAATGATTTTACCATCAGTTAAACAAAATTATTTTGCGATCAGACGAGCTTTTGGGTTGAATATGCTGACTACACGCTTGAGTAAATTGGAAATGTAAGCAAAACAAACATTCGATTGTAATCGACCGAAGTACATATCGTTAGCTAGATTACGGGATCTCTCATATTGGAATTCACCGTCATCATCACTAAATTTGTATCGATTGAGTAATACTATTGACTATGCTTTGGCAGTCACATGATAAGCGAACGCAATTGACGAATGTTTCCATCATTACCTCAAAAAAGTTCGTTTTAAGTCGAGTCGAAGAAACAAGCATACTTTGCACTGCGATGCGATAAGCACTATGCCTGAGAAATATTAGGTGTGCGGTCAGAATCGTTCAATTCAATTCATAAATTCTATTTAGGCAGACAGCCAGGCTGACTGGCATTGTTGAAATCCTTATACGTTTGTGCATCAGATCAAATCAAATATTGGAAAAAAAAAACAGCAATAAATCATGGCAGTCTAGAAATATTATGAATAGAATTGAAATTTGTTGTTGTGAGAAATCAATAAAATTACTTCACATTCTCTGTCCGGAATAGCGACCATAGTTGGATTGAGGTCTTCATAGAGATGGCTTAGCTAAAGTACTAAGCAACCAGAGTGACCTTCTATCGTAAAAAGACAAGTGCTACAAGCTATAAAATGATTCCCCGGAAGCGAATTGATTTAATACTTTTGGCTTTTGGAACAAGTGCTTGGTTTTGACTTGACCAAGAACCTTATACTTACTACCGAATGGAAAATCGAACGAATTCCACAGAGAGGTTCTGTGTAACGCAATGGCGTTGCAGGAGACGGGGGTGGCTGGCCAAAGTGTCACCCCTTTGGGGTGACACCTGTGATTAAAAAAAATAAAAAAAATTACAAAAATGTCATGAAATGAAATAATAGCTAAATAGCTGTGAAACGGTACAGCCGACCACACATCTGGCATACCCCTCAGGCCTAAAATAAATTCACGCCCACAAGCCACAGGCCACAGAATGCACGCCTCTGAAGCAATGTAAATGTATTGTCAAAGTTACATTCGTGGCCAAGTTTGATCAAGAGTCTGTTCAGAGCACGGACATGATGTATAATATGGACTGACTACGTTCATAAAAATACACTGCAGAAAGAGGGGCTCATTTATATATTGCTGACTCCTTCGGTCTAAGCATCAAATAGGTACCAACTGAGAGAGAACTGTAAACAACAATTAAATAAGTGGGTTCGTCGAAATAAATGTTTTTTAATTAATTATTTAGGGTTATTACTGATAAAAACTGTTTTACCAAAATGTGTTCAGAGCGGACGCTGTAGTCGCACTATTAAGTCACTTTTATTGATAGCACTCGGGACTGCTATCAAAATAGTCACTTTCGTGTTTGAATGTGTGAATTGTCAAAGAGCATGTAAAATTCTGACCGTATATAAAGCACTTGGTCTCTCCCCTCCTCTTCTATTATGGATTGAAAATTTCCTATCTAGTCGCCAAATACGTGTTGTATTAGATGGCGTTACATCTGAACCTCATCCCATAGATGCCAGTGTGCCTTAAGGCTCTATTATCTCTCCATCTCTCTTTTTAATTTTCATTAATGATCTGCTTTCCCTTACTTTCAATCCCATCCATAGTTTCGCTGATGACAGTACCCTTAAATTCGCTAACGCCTTTGACAACTCTGCGGGCTCCAGGGGGAATGCAGCATATGTTAAACGAGATTGCATGATTAGATCATTGAATAAGGATCTTAACAATATCCTCGCTTGAGAAAAAGCGAATTGCTTCGAATTCAATGCATCTAAACCGAAAGCTGTCTCACCTAATTAAAACAAAATCATAACTTAACCACTCCCGTTTCTCTTGATGGAGCATTAATTTCTGATTCACCGTCACCAAGCATTCTTAGCATAAATATTTCCACAGTACATCCATTTACCCTTCAAATTACTGTCGGCCGTACAGTAAAATTCCGTGATGCTCTTTATCCCGAACACTGCGAATTTGGAACAGTTTACCATCTTCTGGTTTTCCTCCGGCATACTATCTGCGGAACTTTAAGAGCGACATACATCTGCACCTACGCTACTCTCCTCATATCCCCTAACCCTTTCCCAATATCCTTCCTGCCATGCTGTGCTTTGCATCATAGGGATACCCTAAGCCTGGCTTAATAATATAAAAAAACAATAGATATATATGTATATATGTACACATACATATGAATATTTTCTTTCAAAACCCTTTTTTTGCTTTCTCGTTCAGAACAACCAAGTTGCTTTTAACGTTATCATCAAATTCACAGTCACTTCAAAACGCTTTCGAAGTCACTTTAGCCTCTTGCTCTAAACAGACTCCAATTCTCAAATTTTGTGGCTTGTGGCCCCAGTATAAAAATGGTAGGTTATTCAATATGGCGGGAGGTTTGTAATTAATCGGAACTTTGTTTATCAGTTAGAGAGTTGTTTACCTCTGAGAACTATTTCATACTGGGTTGTAATAATTCTGCAAGAAAATAAAATAGAGGAAAAAATTATTAATTACATGAAAACGCATACATTTATGCATAATAAGAAGCGTGTGTTCTTTTCCCCAGTGGCCGTGAATGTAACTTACTTGGCTTCAGCAGTCGGTCACGAGACTCAAGTGGCTTCTGGCCCGTGAATGTATTTTGGGCCTCACTCCGAGCTTTCAGTCGATTTTAATTTATAATAATAGGTTTGTCCGATGAAAACGCCGTTTAAAACACAGTGTAAATTTCCCCCTACAATGTTTACCCAGGGTACATGCACTCATGAAATAAGTTATTTGAAATTAGGGTAACCCTAGTGTAATGAGATTTCTCTGACAGTTATACTCAGGAGTATAATTAATTGTGAAAAGTTATATATAAAATGGGTGAAGACAAATAAAATGTGAACTTACCCCAAGAAATTTTTAGTGTAGCACTACGGTGGCCTAGGTTTACCCGGTGTTTTCTTTGAACAGGAGTGCATTCCAAAACATAGCCACAGTTGACTACAGCTGACTTCATAACGCATACAACAGTCTACTCAGCTAACATAATTCAGTTGACTAATGGGTTTTGAAACGATTGAAGTCAGCTATAGTGAACTGTAGCTATGTTTTTGAACGCACTCCAGACCTACTATAAAATCGAACTTAAGTGTCAAGGCCAAATCGCAATCGGCGCAGCAAGGAGTATAGGAAACTTTATAATGTTAATCTGTTTTATAGTTGAAATTTGTTTACGTAAACATAACACCATAATACAGAGTTTTGTTTTTTTTCTATAATTTTAATTGACTGGATTTTCTTTAAAACAAGTAAAAAAGCTAGAATTGGACTAAGACCAATTCTTATGATACCCTAGAATGCCCGTATATAATTTCGTATGGTCATCTCTCTGTGCAAGTTGAATGGTGAAGTGATTCTGGAACGGTTCATCGGACAGCAAAAATGATTATAACCAATTTCATAGGATTTCATATTCTGAAGAACATTTTAGTAAAATAAAAATGTCTAGGTCTGATCGTTTTCACAGTATCCGTTAAAAAATCTAAGTTTTTATATGGCAACACCAAGATTGGGCTCCCCGATTTAGTCAATTTTTGAAGCTTTACTTACTATTACTAATAAAACACAGTGTACAAAATTTCAGCACTCTACGTCGACGCGTTGTATGGCAACCTTACGAAGGACTTACCCGATTTCTCCCATTTTCGAACTTAAGTTTACTGTTTTTCTTTAAAAAAAAGCTCGTGTCCAAAATTTCAGCCCCCTAAGTGAACGCATTCTCGAGTTATCGTGAGGATGGAAGGACGGACGGACTGACATGTAAAAATCAAAATTACTTTAAATTTTAGGCATGGGTGTCCAATCCGTTTTGCTCTACCATCATTATTACGTTACAAATGGAATGACAAACTTAGTATACCCTTTAGATTTCATATAGGGTATAAAAATGCATCCGGAGGAAATATGGAAGCTATTTTGTTTGCTATGTTGTGCATATATTTATTTTTTACTTTAGTATGTTGGCAGAACTGAACTTTTCCATACCGAGCAGCAAGCATAATGATGCTTTGAAAAACAATTGTACCATGTGCTCGCCATTATATGATGAAACTCACATCTGATGCTTGCTGCAAAGATGCTTTCAGTACCTATTGCGATTTGGCCTATATATTTGGGGCACCTTATACGTACTCACTCTGTTGGAAGCTTAGCACTTTCGGCGCTAGATCTAGGTAGATCAGATTATGTCAGCAGTAACGGATCTAATGTTCTGTGTTCAAGACCCAACAAATACCAAATGCCCAATCTTCCCCTTTTCCTTCACAACTAACGCAATGTAATGTGATTGTAAAATTGTAATTCTGTTCTAAATATTGGCTCTATTGGGCATAAGCGTTCCTTTTATACTAATGTTTATACGCTAGATGAAATCTAGAGGATATACTTAGTTTCTCATTCCGTTTGTAACGCACAAAAATAATGATGGTAGAGCAAAACGGATTGGACAGCCACGCATAATGTTAAAAGTTATTTTGATTTTTCCGTCCATCAGTCCGTTTGTTCGTCCGTGCGCACGATAACTTAAGAACGCGTGTACTTAGGAGCTAAAATTTTGTACGTGTAAAATTAAGTTCGAAAATGAGACAAATCGGGCAACTCCTTCGTGGGGTTACCATACAAAAATTTCGTTTTCCAGTATAAATTTGGACACAGCCTGAGAACGCGTTGACATAGAGAGCAAATAAAATTTCAAAAATTGAATAAATCGGGAAACCTCTTCTTGGTGTTGCCATATAAAAATTTACTTTTTTTTACGGATACTGTGAAATCCCATAAAATTGGTTAAAATAATTTTTTCTTCAAATATGTTAATTTAGAGCTTCTTTAAAGGCAATCTGCGTTTTCGTTGAATTAGACTATAAGATCAGTACAAAGTATAAAGGAAACTTCTGAGTACTGTAACTTAAAAGACCCCTGCGTAGTTAGGGGTACTCTACATTAGCTCCGTTTTAGGAAGTACCCGAGTTGGCAGCTAACAGTTGGGATTTATTTTATTTGCTCTTTACTCGAAAGTTTTGTTGAGTTGTATATTTATTCTGAGTTTAATTTGTTTATTTAAACATAATTTATAACCATACAAAAAAAAATACCATAAATAAGATGCTATGTTGAACTGTCACTTCAACTATATTTGAACCCGATCGCCACTCAATATCTCAACCCTGCGTGCTCAATAACACGAGTCGAGAGCTCAACTCAATCTCGACTCAATCTTTCAACTCTGCATGAAAACTGCACATTCGCAAGCCTCTAGTAAGCCTCGGAGCTAGTAAATGGCGATTCTGCAATCTTATTGCCGTGGTTGTCGTGGTACATAAATAAGGTAGGTATATTTTTTACCTTTGGTGATAGTAGAATCTACTATCCGAATATACGGATCTGATTCCTGAAATCCCGGTATCCGGATAACCCGGTTGCGGACTCAGATCCAAACTATTCGAATCCGGATCCAGACAATGCAAAGAAGGTTGAAATTTTCCTTTAGGTTGCATTGTTTCATCGCGGAAAATGAAATTTCATGAAATTTCCATTTTCCGAATGAAATATTGCAATGTGGAGGAAATTTTGGAATATTTTGAATCTGGATCTGGATAGGATGGATCTCGATCCACATAGTTTGGATCTAGACTCGGATAATTCGGATCCCAATTATTCAGGATAGTAAATATCCGGATTCCTTCAGCTCTAGTAGGCACGACTAAAATAGCTCTAAAGAAACACTGCTGAAAAAGACATTCATTTGACCGCAGGATGTGATCTTAATGTTTCTGTGAGTGTGTGCGTATGTATAGAGAAATGTTTGCTCCTTCAGGATATTTATCATAAAATATAAAGTTCCGTTATGCTTCATATCAACTCTTTTAGACTCCTCCATAATTCTCAGTATTCATGTCATATACTCATTAGAATGCAGGCCTAATGAACTTCATTGGAACACGCAAACCGAAATTCTAATTTCTAAATTTCCTTAGTACGCTAGCCTAGGGTATTAGATTATCCTACCTACGTAGGGATATTGTAGTATATATGTACATCGCGCACATAATATAAAGTGTCCCATTGACATGTATTAGGTCTGTAGATTTGTATATTTTAAATTAGTCAAATTTGAAAGAAAGGAAAAGTACTTAAGTACTACAAGGGCACTGCAGAAAAACGGTAATTATTACGCCACGTGACTTCTACTCGTGCCCATGGCTAGGAACTGAAAAAATATCACCGACACGAGTGGTGGAACTGTAGATTTCACAAATTCCCACCTGTGTCGGGTTGGTAATTTGAAAATGAAAGCTGTGAAAGCAAAAATTAACGATTTTCCTATACTGCAGAGCGTAGAGTCGTGAAAAAAGTCCTAGACTTGACCTATTCATGAGGTGTCATCACTTTTTTCGATTATATTAAAGTAGCAAGAGGAAAACTGTAACTAGTAACGGCAATCGTTATGCAAAGAAATCTCTCGACGAGTCGGGAATCATGACACACCCAGAACCAAGCCAATGCCACACTCATTGTAGACGTTAAGCTTTTTTAGTTGACAAGTTTTTCCTCCGTTGATTACTATATTCTATGTAGATACAGGTATCTAGCAGTGTTACCTTAGCGTCGGCCACCCACACTTGCGGAAAACCGGTTACAACGTATATAACAAGATATGGAGGTCTGCGCACTTGTACAGCACAGCGCAGTCCCAGACTTCAGATGGTAGGTATATATTCGGCAAGAATTCCCCAGTTTCACGAAGCTGTGGATGTGCGGTCGCGACTTGCGGTGCCTTGTTCATGAAAAATTCTGTTTTCTGTTCTGTTCTGTACTTGATGGGGGTCATTCCATTCCATTTCATTTGCTTAAGCAAGCGTTGATGAGAACGAGAAGTGTAACGATGACGAGAGCGCATTGTTGCCAAGTCAATTACCAATTTAGTATTGACCTAGGATTTGCCTGCTGATTTTTTGGACCCATCTAAACATAAGTGAATTGGTAGTGGCTTTGTTGTTGCCTGGCCACTCAGAAGAATGCACCAAACCTTCCCTAATTTGGAATTGAAAGGAACGCACAGCAAAGTTGCTGGCAGCTTGAAGTCATGCAAAAAGGGAGGTCGGAGCTAAATAATGTTTGCTTCACTGACAACTTCCCACATGCCAGTTGCCAGCCAGTTATGCTGGTTTCAGGAAGCGAACAAAACAAGGAATCCGCAATGGCTGCTACTATGCTACACATTCAATATCGATTGGCTTAAGCCGCCGGATTTAGTTGGTGCAATTTAGGGGAGAATACAACTTCATGAAAATACTACGTACCTACTTTAATCAATGGGGTGATTCACAGCTTTGGGTGGGCATCCCTTGAGGCAGTGCTGATGATTCATCAAATTAATGGAAATGTATAGAATCATTAAATTACGACAGCGCGGCAAGGCGGGCACATGCTTTCTTTCGCTCGAATCTCTTTTTACACCCAGCATCAAAGGCAACCGTCGCGTCGTAGGTACATTTACGATTTTCTTATTAGCTTTCATTCAAAATTATCAAAATCACGCTAATGTTGTCAGGCCGGTTGTGCCGGTATTATTTATGAAATATCGAAATAATTTTACTGGAGAATATCGAGGAAGTGCAGATTGTGAGCTGAATAACTTATCCGATGCCTATGAGAGTGTCATTGCTGGGGAATTGGGAGTTGAGTCACAGTCAGGTCTGATTCATTCATGAGGTTGATTAACGCCTATAGTAATCTGTTGGCTGGATATAGAGCACTACATACATACGTAACTTTACTCTAAATGGTAGCTTACATGTTCAGCAATGCAATTTACCAAACTATAAATATCAATTTACATATATGACATGCACGTGGTCTATATTCGAAGAAATATCAAAATTCAAGTACCCACCTACCTGAGTTAACGGCGTAAAAACTAACTAACTTAGTCTAAGTACATAATATAAGTAGGACCTAACCTAAATATAGTCACGTGATATTAAGAAAAAAAGACAAAATAAAACATGTAAAAAAGCAAGAATTTGTCTAATTGTAAGACCCTAGATGAATGCCCGTACAAAAATTCGTATGGTCACCGATCTATGCAAGTTTGATTTCTAAAGTGGTTTTTCGCATATATTTCTAGAACGGTTGGTCGGACAGAAAAAAATATTATTACCAATTTTATAGAATTTCGTATTCTGACCAAGTTTTTAGTACAATAAAAATGTCTAGGACTGATCGTTTTCACAGTATATGTAAAAAAGCTAAACTTTTATATGGCAACACTAAGAAGAGGTTGCCCGATTTAGTCCATTTTTGAGTTTTTTATTACTATAAAAACACCATGTACCAAATTTCAGCTCTCTATATGAGCACGTTTATGCGACAGTCCCAAATCAGGACTAGAAACCGGTTGTAGGCGAAAATCTGGGCTACCCGTATAAACGGCAGAAATTGGACTAGGAAATTTGCACACACATTAAAATAAATCAGGCCTAGGCCCAATTCAATTGGGGCAAGTCCAAATTTCGGACTTTGGCCTAGAGTAGGCCAAAGTCCCGACTTTGGTTATCGTATAAACCTAGTCTATGTAGACGCGTTCTCAGGCAGTGTCCAAATATATAGTGGAAAACGAATTTTTTTATGGCAACCCCATGAAGGAGTTGCCGGATTTGTCTCATTTTCGAACTTAATTTTACTGTTTTTTTTTAAAGTCCGTGCACAAAATTTCAGCTCTGTAAGTATACGCGTTTTCGAGTTATCGTGCGCACAGACGGACGGACGGACATACAAAAATCAAAAAAACTTTTAATATTATGCGTAGGTGCTCTACCATCATTATTTCGAGGTGTTACAAACGGAATGACAAACTTAGTATAACCTTTAGATTTCATCTAAGGTATACAAAAAGGAAAAAATTAATTCTGTATAAACAAAAAGGCTAATGGCTAGGGAAATGAGGTTTTTCGGGTGATTAAATTCTGCTCTAAGAACTTCTTGTAAATGACGTGTCCTAGAATTAATCGTGGACGGTGGTGGAGGGCGTTAGATTAGAAAATTAAAAAACGCGATATATCTACATGACAGAAATGGTTACTTTACATTTACACGACCGAAAGGTGATTCCAAACAATTTTCTGTCAATTCAGTTAATTATGGCAGTTTTGAGAGAATTTCAAAATATAAAAAAAAAATTGTAATTTTAACGCGAAATTCGACAGGATGGTAAATTACATACCCAGCAGTGGCTAGGAGTGAACTGGCGCTAGTAGAATTTTGGCTAACATCTTTATCTCACAAACTGCAGGTCTAAAGGTTCATCATATGAATGCAAGAAGCTTGCTTCCTAACATTGATGAGGCACGTGAAATTTTTCGTGGTGTAGGCGCGGATGTTAGGGGAAGACGTGGTTAAAACCTAATCTTAATCAGTTAGTTGATATGCCTGGTTTTAAAAATTTTCGCAAGGATATGTCTCTACGTCTAGGTACTCTAGTATATCTTGCAAACGGTTGATATCTATTGGAGATTTCAATTTGGAGACTGAATATTTCTTTTATGAGTTGGGGCAAGGATTGAATAAATGCTTGATCGGTTGTGCTTATAAACCGCCGAACGTAGATTTATCGAACTTCGAACTTAATCAACGATCTGATACATATCGTTCCACAATATAATAATGTCGTAATTGGTGCTGATTTTAATAATAATTTTCTCAGTGGAGATAGTGCTACAAACCAATTTAATTTTGTGTTGATATGCATCGAATTAATGAACATCTAACTCACTTTTCAATTCACTTCATCTCTTCTTGATATATTTCTCACATATTGTCCAGCTAAAATTAAATTCATATCACTTGCGGGTATATCTGATCATGATATGATAATGATGATATTTGATTTTCAACCCCATTATATTCAGGAGCCTCATATCTATTCAATTTTTAATTATAGTGCAGTAAATTTAGATAATCTCCATAATGAAGCTCAGTCTCTTCCTTGGAATAATGTTCACATTATGTGTGACGCTGAGGATCAAACTGACTTCCTATCTGAAGTGATCAATTATTTTCGTGGAAAGTATGTTCCATTGATTACTAAAAGTATATATAACCCTGTCTGTCCATGGTTTTCTCCTAGAATTATGAGCCTCATTCATGGCAGGAATAGAGCATTTGACATGTGGAAATGATATCGAGCTACCATACTCTGGGATGACTATCGTGTTCTTCGTAATAGATCAACTTTTGAAATCAAAATGGTCAAAAAAGGTATTTTTCTTCATTGCTTAAAACAATTATGGAAAAACTTACGTTCTGTGGCGTAGTCTGTTCAACTAAAAATAATATCAACATCGATCCGGAAGAATTCAACAAGAAATTCCTAATGGTACCTGCAATAATTTCGAGCTCACAAAGGCCCTGAATTTAACTTTACCCGACTAATGACGTTCTCATAGTTTTTTGTGAAATCAAATCTGACACCACGGGATGTGATGGTACAAACCCGAAATTTGTTAAAATGCTCCTGCCTTATATTCTTTCTCCTCTTGCACATATTTGTAATACGTGTTTTACGTCTTCTCGGTTTCCGAAGCAGTGGAAGTTGTCAAAGGTCACACCTGTTCCGAAAAATTCATCTAATACCGATTTCAGACCTATTAGTATCTCATCCTTTTTATCTATAATAATTGAAAAAATTATGCCTGCCCAGATAAATAGATACATTCCATAACATAACTTACAAAATGAGGAACAATCAGTCTTAAAGAGCTGAGCTGCTGTTCTTAAAATAACCAATGATATACGGATTGCTATTGATAGCGATGAGTTCTCCATGCTCTCTAAGCCATTTGATTCGGTGAATCATAGCAAGCTAAGTAGAAAACTAATAATGCAGTTTAATTTCTCTACTCAGGCTGCAAACCTTATCGACATTTACTTGAGGGATCTGTATCAATCTGTGTATTCTAAAAATTTATTTATATTCCACTTTTCAACTGGTATCTTCAGAAGTACCGCAAGGATCTATGTTGGGTCCTTTGTTGCTCTCTCTTTTCATCAATAATTTATTCCATTGTGCAGCAAACTGCACCTTTATGCTGATGAAGCTCAGTTGTACATCTTAACAATTAGATTAGCTGAAGATGGTGTTTCTTGCATAAATGATGATCGCCATTTTATTTATTTGTGGACCATTGACAACATGCTACACTTGAACCCTAGCAAGACTAAATATGCTTAATTATATACAAAACAATCTTAGATACTTCTTATTTCTTACCTGTCGTAATCAATGGAATGCAAATTCCAATTGTCGATTCCATTTCTAACTTGGGAATTATCTTCAAGAGAACTCTTTCCTCTGGCCATCATATTCATGCTCTAATTAGAAAAGTATATGGCAGGCTTCGTTCACTCTGGGCGACTAGAAATTTTACTCCAGCGTAAACATGAATTCAACGCTATGGTCTCTATCGTTTTCACCATGTCTCTCCTTACGGCAGCTCCATCTTTGGTTGCAGCCTTATGATCTATTTCAAATATCGTGATGTTATTTTATTGGCTAGTACTCTTAAGTCTCGCAACCCCAGCTACTTGTATGATATACTTCAGATTGCGAGTTCATAACGAGTTATTACTTTAATAGTGCCTAGACATAATTGCCTGACATCTAGGCGTCAGTCCAGTCCGTTATTATTTGGAACTCTCTGCCAATAAATTTTAGATTGTTGTTTGAGTCAAGTAATTTTAAATGCAAAGCTCTGGGGCAATTGAAATCAGTCTAGTTTTTAGTTTTGCATTGCAAATAAGTATAAGTTTCATTTTCCCCCTTTGTATCTTAGTTCTAATTAATTAGTTTCGTTAATCTAGGTCATTACTCTTGTACTAAAATCTTTTTGTACATTGTCACCTATATAAATGAATAAATGAAATGAAAATGAAAAAGATTTATAGAAAAATGATCTTGTGCTTTAAGATCAGCCATTTTGTTATTCTTATTTTTTGAAAAAGTAAAAAAAAAAAATTTGCTAAACGGGATATACATACCTACATGGAAGAAAATGTTGCCACTGTCTTCGTGAAGTCCTTAACTCATTGAAAAACTAATTTTCTGCCAAATTGGCCAATCGTAGTACCTCTACGGAGAGTTGTATGATTTTAAGTACCAGTACCAGTCAGGTACCAGTACTCATACTAAAAAGAATATTTAGTAAGTTTTTTTACTTTAATTCGAAAATTTACCAGTATCTACCACAGTAAAAATATTGGTAATATCCAGTGCCAGTACTTTTCCAGTACTTCCCAGTACTTCCCGGTACTTTACTGGTAATTACTTGTAAATAGGTACAAATTTTATAAAAACTAGTAATTACAAGTAAGTACCAGTAAATTTTCTAGTTTACTATAATTATTAAGACGCATAAATGGTGTACACAAAATTATTTCATTAAGCCAATGAATTCAATTTCACATAATCAAGGTACTGGCTCTGGCGAGTACTGGAAAGTACTGGGAAATACTGGCACACACCAGTACCAGTTTTCGTACTGGTACTCAAAACATTTTAAGTAGGTACCAGTAAAAAATATTCAATTTTATTGGTAAATTTATTTCCAGTGTAAGTACTGGTACTGGGATATGTAATGATTCATCAATTTACTTGAATATCATACAACTCTGCCACCACTATTGATATGAACACTTCATTTACAAGAATAAATTTTAGACCCATGGACAACACTAGATCAATTATTGCCATAGGTGACCATATTGTTTTGAAAAAGTTGCGCTACACAAAATGAAGATGAATTGAATAATAGAATATGTGCCAAAATGAAAGACCTTATAAAAGCAGAAATTAAAACTCGATTAATATGCTGCGATAAATACAAATTCAAAGCACTCAGGATAAGTTTTTTAGACTAATTTTTGTAGATACGTGAAATAACAAGAAGAAAATAATTAGCAAAATAAAGAACAGTAATCGCAGCGAGAGGTAAGCCTTTGTTTTGCGATTAAAGAAAGACACAATGGAGAAGAGCGTAGTCTATGAAGTAAGTTGCAGCGATTTCTCAGGATTCTATACAGGTAAAACAAAAAGGCTTTACTGCATTCACACCAGATGATTGAATCATGCTTCAGTCTTAATTCAATCAGAACGCCACATAAATTTCTACACATATTCTTCTTTGCATTAACACCGGTAAAACAAAATGATTAAATCATGTTTTACGTTTTAAAATAAACAGCTCTTTATAAAGGCATTCACATCAATAAAACAAAATGATTTAAATATGGCTTCATCATGCCTCATATGGAAATAAATAGTTGAATCATCCGGATCGTAAAATATAAAGTGTACAGGAAGTGTGATAAGCCAAATTTAGCGTAGTCAAATTCTGGTTGTGTTAGAAACTGTTGCCGATGTAGTGAGGGCTCAGAATAGGCGTGTAGTAAAATGAACATGGGAGCGGGGTAACAAGATATGGTTGAAAATATTGCGCTTGCTCCAACCGAAAATACTCTTAGTCGCTGCCACTACGCCAAGGTACCCAGGGAGTTTCTCAGCTGTTTCAAATGTAGGCAGCTGCATTTCTCCAATTTTCCCTACTCAAAGACCCCAGAGAAAAGCCACGTTCACGTACACGAATTTTATAAGTATCAACACTTCCTGTTCTCTCTGTATTCTTACGTACAGACACATTCACGCCAATAAAGCTTTTCTGATACCAGAAAATGCATGGGGATACATTGCTGAGCTCACACCAATAAATCTCGTAACGTAAAATATTGATTGAATCATGATTCACGCTCGATGCAATTGAAAACATGGCGCTCGCTCCCACCCGACAAGGTACTTGAACAATGTTTTAAAGTGTTTCATAAATCAAACAGAAATACATTAGTATGGCCATCAGTCTGTTTTAAAGCATCAGAGCATCGAGATGAGTGAAAATAATGTCGATATAGATAGTTTGATTAAATTGGTGCAACAAAGGACTGCTCTATATGATCATCAGAGTCCGCAATATAGTAACAGAAACATTGTCGACAAATTATGGATGGAAATAAGTGAGGAAATAAAAGTACCTGGTAAGATTATTCATATATTAAAACTTTAGTTGATGTACAAAGAATATAAGCTATGCTTGTATGAAATGAAAGCTCTTTAGAGCTTTCTGTCACGCCATAACGAGACACTTTTTAAGATGTGTGTAGGAATAATTGAAATAAAAAACATTTTCAGTTCAAGTAAATATGTTATTTAAATTTTTTTTCCTTCCACGCCTATTTTCCTCTTTCTTGCTATTTAAATAATTAATAATCAGCTTTTGAAAAAATAGTAATTTAGCCTCCCTTTTGAAATCTTTTTGTTCTGCATATTTAAAGTGTTTCTTCGAAATATTCTTCAAAATTAAAAGTAAATTAGAACTTCTCTAAGAGTTTCATTTGTTTTTAAATGGAACTAATTCAATTAAATTGAATATACCTAGTAGGCATGATCTTACTCTATACTTAAAATCTGTAGAAATGGGGTTGATCACTTAAATCACCTTTAGATCTTGTTGAACAAAACAAAATTCTTTATAATAGTTGGATTTAGTCGACTTGTCCATTTCAAAATTTTCCCTTAAATAAGTATACAAACTAATAAGTGATTAATTTGTTATTACAATGAATTTTATACCTGCATTCATTGTGCACGTTTTAAACTAATACAGTTGAAAATCAAAGTGGCTCGTTTTGATGTCATTAAAAGGTTAAAGTTTTCAAAATGGCGTAAACACGTTCAGATACTAGCATGCTTATATTCTTTGTGCCATGGGGTATACTAAGGTCGATTTCGATAGGACCATTTCACTGTTGCACTGTTTCTTTCAGCGGAGAACTGGGAGGACTGAAGTCCATCGAACATATTTCTGTCATATTCCGTATTATATACACGGAACTGTCAAACGTAATAAATGTTTTTTATTTATATATAGAAACAAATTTCTTCTTAACTTTATGCCAATTACTCAAATAAAATCTTTTAAGTGATTTAACCCCAAAATTTCACAAATATTCGCGACAGTACACTTTGACAGAGCAGATGACAAATCAACTTGAATATGTATTTGTAACACCGACAAAATATCCAGTGTAAACCTCGTGTTGAATTTCTGCTATAAAAATTGTCCTATCGAACATTTTCAGTGTTGCACTGCTGGAAAAAGTGCAATACTGGTGTTGCACTGAACTCCCATCGAAATCGACATAAGTTTGTCATTCCGTTTGTAACACCTAGAAATAATGATGGAAGAGCAAAATGGATTGGACATCCAGGCATAATATTTAAAAGATATTTTAATATTTACATGTTCTTCCATCTATCCGTCCTCACGAAAAGTCGAGAACGTGTTCACTTAGGGCCGTAAACACCAACAAGGATCTATTTCCTGTGTAAAGATTATTCATATTCGAGAATAATCCTGCTTGCTTTTGTCATAAACACCAACTCGTGTAAAACAATGAGCCCGTTTAAATCGTGCTATTTAGAACTAGTTTTAAGTAAGTCGACTTACGTAGAACTAATATGAAGTGGTGTAAACATGCCGCATTACGAAAAACTAGTCCTAGTTTAATCCGGTATTTGATGCGGTATTGACCTGAAAAATTAGTATTTAACGTAGACATAAACCTCAGATAAGGAATTGTTTATAAACTTGACAAATTCTTTTATAGACTTTTGACTTATTGAAGAAAGTATTTCGTCCGTAATGGATGGTAAAATAATTAGAAATTTTAAGAACTTTTTTTTTTTCTTATTCTCTATTCTCTTGTGCACACCGCATGCACAAAATTAAAATATTATTTCTCATTTTTCTCGTGAAGAAGTAGGCAGATCTGAAAAATTTGACAACTGTCAATGTTTTAATACGAGTAAACTAAACGGCAGCCAGTTAGTCTTACGTAAGTCGACTTACGTAAAACTAGTTCTAAATAGCTGCGGTCTAAACGTAGAAAATAGAAATAGAAATATTTATTTAGGAATACTGTACACAAGAATTATTAATCCTTTTTCGTACATTAGATTTAAAGGTGCTAGACATCGAGTTTTCAAGGCTAACAGAAGAAAGAAATATACAGAAACAAATTTTCTAAATTACAAAATAAGTTAAAAAAAAACTGAACTTAGTTTCCTTTCAGAGCTAAATTTAAAAAATTTACCGTAAATTCTGCTCATGAGTATAATTCATAATAGCAAAGGAGTAATAAATATTATACTACAAGTATTTCCATGTGCCGCTCAAATACTCCGACAGTCCCTGCAGTTTGGACATTCAAGGGAAGGTTATTCCATAGACGGGCAATTTGGACAAGATAAGAACCCTCCATGTAAGATTTATAAAAACGTGGAAGCAATATATTCCTATTACGTCGTGATAGTGTGAACTGGAAAAATTCTCGTCAATATCTAGGTCGATCACAATTAATTAGATTATATAAGAAAACTAGAGCACGTCGACGCAAGTAGGGAAACAGTGGACAGCCAAGAACTCGAGATCTAAATGGCGAGACATGGTCAAACCTGCGAAATCCATAAACAAAGCGGATGCAGTCGTTGAAAGCTACTTCCATCTTACGGGCACAGCAACTATCCAGTTTAGGAAAAATAACACTGCCATAAGTGAAGTGAGGTACAATTAAAGTTTTAATTAATCTGAGGCGATTTTCAGTAAATAGGATACTCGCTGTGAGCCAGGGACTACGCAGCCCTGCATAAACTTTTCTGATAATGCTGTTAACGTAGTCGCAACACTTCATTTCGCTATTTAAAATAATACCAAGAGTAGTGACTTTATTTAGCATAGGCAGCGAAACGTTGTTTAAAACTACAGGTGGTATATCAGAAGAATTCAATTTTTGATTGTAGAAATAAATACAGTGAGAGTTGATAGGATTTAAAACCAACTGATTATTCCTCGACCAGACATTGATTCTGTTGAGATCACAGTTCATTCGATCAATGCAGTCTTCTAAGAGCCCAATAGGTCTATTGAGATATAACTGGACATCGTCCGCATATAAATGGATATTCACATCCTGGACAATGTCAGGCAAGTCATTTATAAACAGACTGAAGAGCAAAGGACCCAATATAGAACCTTGAGGGACCCCACTAATTAGTGGTAGTGCAGTAGACAATACTTCGTTGGCTTTGACTCGCTGTTTACGATCGGTCAGAAAGTTGTTAATTAAAGAAACGGCTGAGTTGCTAAAATTGAATGAGTTAGCTAGTTTATCGAGGAGGATACGGTGATTCACGCTATCAAAAGCCTTAGAGAAATCTAGAAGTACTAGGACCATAAAATGGTCTCGGTCTAGAGCTCTTCTTATGTCAGAAGTTACTTTCAACACAGCTGTGTCAGTCTCACAGCTGTGAAATCGCCGGAATCTCGATTGCCAACGCGTCAAAAAATCACCCCGGTCGAGATATTCAAATATCTGTTTATACATAAGCTTTACAAATACTTTGGATATAAAGCACAAAATACTGATTGGGCGAAAGTCCGCTACAGATTCCGGAGAGGATTTTTTCGGAATGGGTGTGACGGTTGCAAACTTCCAAGCACTGGGAAAAGACGATGACGTCGAACACGAATTCATTATATGTAGCATATACTTTCCGATAAATGGTAACAAAAGCTTAATGAACCGTGGTGGTAAGTTGTCAGGTCCAGTAGCTTCACATTTGATTGAGGATATAGCAGCGAGAAGTTCACTATAATCGACTCCTCTAAAAGAAAAGGTATTGCCATTATTATTGGACACAGACAAAGATCTTGTTGAATTACCTATGCTGAGAGTGGAATTATTTAGCTCAGTGGGCGCAGTATTGAATGATGTAAAGAATATGTTTAGTTCTTCAGGGTCGAGATCAATTTTAGAATTATAAGTACCACCTTTGACGGCCCCAGCTTGTCTTAAATTTCGCCACAGCGTCTTTGGACTAAGATTTAGGTTAAATTTGGAGCTGAAATATTGGCGCTTTGCACTTCGAGCCTCCGCGGTCGCCCTATTTCGAGCAGCTGTGTATAGAGATCGCGCTTCTTCAGTCCGCAGCCGCCTATAACGATGATATAAATATTCACGTTCGGCAATGAGAGATCGAACTCTTGGCGAGAACCAGGGACAACCATCTATGGGTATATATTCTCTTTTTATTGGGACAAATTTTTCAAAGAGGTAGTTAATAAGGGATGAGAAAGTTTCTACTTGACCGTCGACTGATAGATATAATGAACAAAATTAATTTAATTCACAGTTTTCTTTTTTATATAATATTAAAAAAAAATTTTAGTATAGAAAGAATTTAAGATCAATGCATCTAACCGAAATATCGTTGCCACGGAAACGTTCTATTCTTTGTTGCCTGATGTAATTATCACTTAAATTCGAATTTTGGTGTTTACGGCCCTTAGAGTGCTGAAATTTTGCACACGGGATTAAAAAAAAAAGAAGTAAATTTAAGTTCGAAAATGGAACTAACGGGGCAACTCCTTCGTAGGATTGCCATACGAAAATTTCGTTTTTTCTAGCATTTATTTTGTAATGAGGCATATGTAAGGGCTGAACCGTTTTCCATATAATCTCGCAAGTATTCGGAATAATCTTTTGAAGTCTTAAGCCCAGTTGCGACGGCCGACGACTATTACAGTAGTACGAACAATTTTCTCTAGGAAGGTTTAATGGAATCATCGGCCATCGGCCGCTCTATCGTCGTAATTATGCTTAAGAATTGAATTGATGAAACGCCCCGCCTTATATTATTCATAATGAAGACACACGTAGGAGTTATCCGTTGCTAAAAATCTGAAAATATATTACACATATTTAAATTAATATACAAAATTATAATTGTCGTACTAATTGCAGTGAGTGTTATAAAGACAAAATGGAATCAGTTAAGGAATTCTTTCGGTAGAATATGCAGGGAAAATAAAGCATTTCCATCTGGATCTGGGGGAAAGGAAAAACGAAAGAAAAAATGGTATTTGGAAGAAAAATTACTTTTCCTGAAGCCCTGTATGCAACATAGAAGGTAACTTTTGTAATGAAATTCACACATAGAACAATATCTTAATCGAATATGGATCCTTTGACAGATCAAATGTTTTAAATGCCAACAGCCCTGAGTTATTATCTGGGGAAAGCATGCAGGATGTTGACAATACGGAAAATACTTCTTCAAGTTATACGCAACACCAGAAAAGGAATGAGTTACTAGAAAAGAGGCCTCAAAAAAAGGAAGGAGGAAAAAAAGGAAAGAGGAAAACCGATTCAGTGGCATTTGAGAAAGTGTCAGAGGCAGTACTAAAGTTCTTAGAGTGTAAGGGACAGGATCAATCTTATACTGCTGATGATATGTTTTTCTTAAGCGTTTCAAAAGACAGCCGAAAATTATCAGGGGCTCGTAAAAGAAAATTCAAACTGAGTGTGCAGACGATGCTATGCGATGCCCTTGAAGAAGAAGAACAAGATCGGATGGCACAAATTATATTACATGAGTAGTGTATAATGTTAAAAGGGTCGTTCAATAAAAAAAAATACTTTAATGTTGCCACTAACTTTTCTTTAGGTGAAATACATTTCCTGTAATTTGTATTCATTCCTTATATGTAATTCAGTCAAGTAGAATAGTTCATTTAAACTTGTAACTGTCATTCTGATATAGTTATAACCATTAAGAGCTCTTGAAAGTTTTCTTCGAATGTATTTTGTTTGCAACGCTCAAGACAGGATTTGATGACACCATATTCTCCTCTTCTCTTGTTTTGGAAACCATAAATCATTATAAAAACACATTGCAATGCAAATATCATCAGTATTACGTACATATCATTTTTTATCTGATCTTTACAAAGAGAAAAATTTGTAAAACTGATTCAACGGTATGAATGACTAATTTCTTGCTTTATCAAGCACTGTGTCTTTACAATGACTTTTGGAAATGATTTAATGATTTTCACTTCAATCATGACTGAAACAAAAATTCTTCAAACATGATTTAATCAGCAGCTCTGATAAATCATCAAATCATCATTTATAAATCAAATAATCCGACTTCAGGTCTTGCCAACCGGACATATAAATGTACTACACAAATGGAGGACCAGTACTAGATAAGTATGTCATATTTGAAATCAGAAAAACTAACGACGGCGGTTATAGTGTGTTAAATGATCAAATTGATTTCATATAATAGCAGGCTCCTTCTACGTGCAAGCCCTGGTGAAGTCTTAAGCAGACGAAGCACGTTGGCTGTTACACGTTTTTATAAAATAAAAATTATTGTGGAATCGGAGCGAGTGTGTTTTATTGTTTATTCTCAAATAAAGATACAGGGCTGGTTCAGATCAGTCTATATGTAAATGTTGAGATGCTATCAAGAAAACATAAAACGAGGAGTTATTCGGTCTCTGCAGAAAGCATCCCAATCACCAGTACCAGTAGACAGATTTAAGTCGAAAAAAAACTTATCGCCTGGTGGAAGATCACTAATAAAGCTACCGTCAACTATGCGTGTATTCAGAACAATACACGAAATATTCAGGATCTGTGAATCAGCAACATCCATGTATAACCGGGAAAAAAGAACTTCACCTGGAGCTGGTGCGTTTAAAATAGAAGCCATTTTCCAATAAAGAGAAATTAAATTCAACTATTCCAATCGTTCTATTTGAATCTAAGAAAAGCTCGGGTGCATTCAAAACCATTGGGAGACCCAAAAAAGTGACGACAGACAGATTGAAACTAAAATCGTTTGGCCCGAGAAAAAGAACGACATGGATTGAAACAGATTCATCCTGATCGAGAAAAGGAACGGCCTTTTAAAAATTCACATCAGGAAACAGATATGCCACACACTACTTCCGTCATATTGCAGCAAAGAAGTGTAATGTTGTTGTTATTGCTTATGTCCTCAATTGAACCTTTTACGTATGTAACTTGTCTTGTATAACGTGCGTTGCGTGGTATCGCCAAAATTGCTCTTAGACCAATTATAATGTCTTTCTTAATTTTAATTTGATTCTTGCTCTTACTTTCAGTAAGTGACACTCACTCTGAAATATGTATTCGTTTGCAAGCTCCAAAAACTTAGCATTTTCCCAGTCTTGATGCCAAGCTGGGGTTACAGTACAGCATATGTATACAAGTACTAAAGTGCTAAAAGACCAGGAAATCTAAGTGCATTCCGCTGGAACAACTCATTATCCATTTTCAAGCATGAATTCGAATCAACTCCGAGAAGCAGCAGATATCAAGCCAACTGAAAAATATCAATTTCCTTATCTTCACAGGAAAACTCTTTCCCTATTCTCGGAAGTAAGCATGGACAGCGAACTCACTATGACCTGTTCATCGAATTAAAATGTAAATAGCACTAGTCAAACTAACTGGATAGAATAACTAATCAATTCGATTGGGTTCGCTCGCCACACTACTATGCCTAGCAATCATTTAAAGTTCAAGTTCGCGACGATCAAACCTCGCATTACCTTGACCTTCACTTCAGCCAAGAAACGATAGCTAGAGCGAGAGAGAGAGAGAGATATTAGTTACATTGTTACATTCTAGTCACTGCGTTGCTGTAGACCGACCGATCAACGAAGCTAGGAAGTTTTATTTCACTGTGTAGGTTACTTCCTGTGACTTGAGTGCTTGCTGCTGTTGGTGTCAACGACTCGTCTTCTCAGCAAAACTTTACTCTTAGTGGCCGTCTTAAGCATGAAGCCCGTATCGGCCGTATCCATATTTAGTAAGAAAGTGAAGCACTTCGCTTATCATTGAAAGTTGCATAGCTCAGGCTGCTCAGCTCCTCAAGTGCTTTGAGTTTCTTCACGGGTCTGCATGAGTGAGTGAGTGTTGTCTGCTGGTTTCTTCGTTTCGTGTCTTTTATGGCAAAAGATAAAACTCGCCGCTTGAAAAAATGAGCAGTCAAGTGAATTCACGAAACGGGAATTCAGCTGAGTTTTATCAGGAACTGGGTCAGATTCCGATTTCTTGGCCAAGTAATGAAAAAGAAAACTGCAAATTTTATTTTTTTACTTTCGAAGAGTTAGTTATTAACGCCCAGCTAACTGTTATCGAATTGTTCAGTTTTTGAATGTTCACTGAATTGTTATTGGCATCCGAACTCGTTAGACTATGAAAAATATGGTTTAGGGTGAAGTAGGTAGGCTGGCGTCTATTCATGTCAGTTAACTTTTTAAAAATTGTATTTTCAACATCTATGTATTACAAAACTCGCTGGTTGCTCCACACCTGAGTTCGACAAATTGTTCCTTGACTTGAACTCACTAATATCATAGATGTAACAAGAACTAAATATCGCATGGTGTACTAGAGCAGAGTGCATACAGACTTTGAAATGAGTGGTGCATTCCGGAATGGACCACAACATGTCTTAGAGCGTGCCGACAGCAAATGTTGCTTTAACAGCAGTTTTGTATACATTTGATCGACCTATTCAACTCAGATGCGAGAAAATATGAATCTCTCGACATATCCATCATTTCAAATGTTGTGGACTTGTGGTCCATTCCGGTCCATACCATCAGTTATGTATATGAAATTTTTACACTCTGCGTTTGCTCTGGTATTGCATGCGGCATCTATATTTCGTGTGTCATCTATATAATTATGCTAATATCAAGTTAACATACAAAGCTCAGAGTGCTGCATAAAATGAGCTATCGCATTGCCGTCTTTATGTTCCAGGCCGTGACATCGAATTCTTTGAATGTATTCGAGTGGTACGATTTCGCACTTCTCTTAGTATTTGTTCTTATGGAAAAATGCATTACTTTCAACTTCAACCTTCTGCACAATATAAATATGCCTCCGTACTAAAATTTTTATTCAGGAATTTTGTTATTTAATTCCTTGTGCATTTACCAGCATAAAAATCTAAGTACTTTCTTTAATAAAATTGTTTATATTTTATTGCTCAAACATAACACTACAAATAAAAATGAGAAAATGTGTTGAAATCTGTTGCCTTCATACCACAAAACACACTAGAAAGCAATCAGAGCTTTGTGCTTGCCTATTGAGCTATATGAAAAAAATGAGTCTTTCAACGTTTAATACACAGTAACTTCTTAAGTATAAGTAGGACAAAAAAACAATGTTAATAATTTTTTTATATTATCCCATAATGTCTGCATCAACTTAAAAATATTTCCCTCCTTCCATATTAAATAATTCAGTTTTTTTTCACTTCAAACATGACTCAAAGTATTTTTTAATCAATGAATTGACAGAGATACACATTCGCCTCATATTTTCACAAGCTGCGCTCGTTCACTGCGCTGTGAATCGAATGGACGGCAACGGTTTTCTGTGTTTAACTCTTCATAACTTTTAAATTATAATTCAAAGGTAAATCAAATATTATCCTATTTTATAGGCAAATTTGTTGCCCTTATGGTAGTATAATTTATACTTTAGGTTTTTATACATTTTCAAAAGAAAATCAGTTTCAAACAAAA
Source organism: Dioctria linearis (assembly GCA_963930735.1). NCBI lineage: Eukaryota > Metazoa > Arthropoda > Insecta > Diptera > Asilidae > Dioctria > Dioctria linearis. The sequence continues at coordinate 758,153 of OZ005742.1, read as the reverse complement.
GTAGATCTGATTTAAGAACTATTTGCTCCCACTTTGAAGTGAGCTTTCATTTCTCTGTGAGAAAATACACAGAGAAATGAAAACTGGTATGAAGACAACGGAATTCAACACATTTTCTCATTTTTGTGTTTAGTGTTAGGTTTGAGTGAAAAAATAGTAACAATTTTATTAAACAAAGTACCTAGATTTTTATGCTGGTAAATGCACAAGGAATTAAATAACAAAATTCCTCAATAAAACTTTTAGTACGGAGGCTTTTTTACATTGTGCAGAAGGTAGAAGTTGAAAGTAATGCATTTTTCCATAAGAACAAATGCTGAGAGAAGTGCGAAATCGTACCACTCTAATACTTTTGCAAGTAGCAAAATCGTTTTATGTCACGGCCTGGAACATAAAGACGGCAATGGCTATCGTCGTGTATCATCCAGGCGACTTACCAAACGCGGGATAAATTGAAGGCAACTACATAGATATTTATGGTAGCATAAGTAATGCACAAATTCTAAGAGCAATTGGGCTTAATATTTCCGTTGATTAAAGTTTACCGCAAATGACAGAGAATCGATGGTAGACAATTTTCCAGGAAAGATACCGTAAAAGGTCGACTGTCTGTCAGATGTCTGGCCTACCATTTGACCGTAAATTAGGTGGCGGTACATGCTACCAACAGTCGTCAACTGGTTGTTTCATTGTTGCAATGCTGCCATAATGGAAAATCTGCAGTGATTTCGGCAATATAAATATTTAAAATTATCATCGTTAATGGTTATGGGCACCAACTATCCACCACATTGTCTCGATTTCGCCTAAACTTCCGCCAATTGGGAAACTGGTAATATTCGAAGAAACCTTCGTTCAAAGTCAATTTAGTCACCTTAATCGGAACTTTCTTTGGTTCTACAGGAATATTGATAAGCTAAATTAAGTGAAGCCGAACCGATATTTGTGTTGAGCTCAAGTATTCTATTGTGAGGGGACAGTGCAAGTATAAACAGCTACAGAATTCATGAAGGAGCAGTTATAACCTATCCCTTGGAGATATGAAGAGGGGTCTTCGGCTTCACTCATTCTTACGAATTTTATGCGATATTCAGATTCCTGATTGTTATATGCTCTAAGGTTCAAGCTCAATATTACCATAAATGACACAAAAACTAGATGTCGCATGCAGTATCAAAAAAGTATAAAAAATTTATATGGCTGGGTGGTCCATTCCGAAATGGACCACAACATTTGAAATGATTATACGTCGAGTGATTCGTATTTTTGAAGTGTTGAGGAAGTCGATCAAATGTATACAAAACTGCTATTATAAAAACAATTGCTTTCGTCACACTCTAAAATATGTTGTGGTCCATTCCAGAATGCACTACCCATTTCACAATATGTATACTCTGCTTTAGTATGGCATGCGACATCTAGTTCTTGTGCCATCTATGCTATTACCTACCCTGTATGAAATTGAGATTGATAGTGTGGATGGGTTTAAAGATTTTGAAGGAGTCGATTCTCTGCTCAAGCTTACCATGTTCGGCAATTTCGTTCTCCTCGCTTCAAAATCAGGAAAGTTTCATTGTGACCTTTGTCTATCTTTTTAAGATGGTATCTCAGTGGCAATTCCCAAAGGGCATAGACTCGTTATTAGCCTTAGTGTTTTTGTCCTCTTTTACGAGTACATGAAGAATATATTTTCCTATCTTGGCCCCCAGTATAACAGTTTGATTCTTCCTTCATAAAGCCTGATTTGTGAAAAAAATATGACCCTTTGCTCAGGTCCGAGTTGACCCTTTCTTGAGCAAGTTGGTCTAAAATTTCGTTGCCCTCAATATTTTCAAGCTCTAGCAGCAGATTTGGGATGACTAAAATGAACTGAAAATGAGATTTTATTGAATAGCATCAAACTCCGTTTTGACTGTGTTTTTTTTTGCTACAATATTTTATATCACCCTTCCACATTTAGCTCCTTTTTGTTTATATAATTTGAAAATTAAAGAATCCTTGAAAGATAATCTGTAACAACTTGGTTTTCTTCAATTCAAGCTATTTCATACGCATCAAGCTTGCCCTTGAAACATGTCCCTCCCACAACATTTACACTAAAGATCATGATGCGTTGCGGGCGGAACGGGCCCAAAATTGACCGTGTGTATGCACGCAATGCCCATATTTGGCTATCTCTACTCACAATACTTTTCGCTCCATATATATCTCTTTCGTGCAGAGTATTCTTTGCCGCTGTCCAACATTTAAAATTCCTTCGTCTTAATTGGGTATAAAAATGCGAATACAGTGCAGACTCAGGTAGGTGTATAGGCACCCCCCAGGAGACGGATGAGTGATACAATTTTAAAATTTCTCGCGTGATGAAATGAAAAACAGAAAATAAAAGGTGCGAAATGAACTAAACAGCAGAAGCAGCCGAACAGGAGTGAAGCACGCGGTGAAGAGCGGTGTAGCGTGAGATAATTTTTCTTGTTTTAATGCACTACTTGCAACTTTTACACTAATTGATTGCTTCGAATCACTCGAATCACAGTTGCTTGTGAAATCGAAAAGAAAAAAGAATTTGTATGATTGCGGGGGAGAAGAGTTCCATGCACTCAGTACTATTGTATTATTTTCTTCACTGCTCAGTCCATGACATTGGAGCTTGTTTATATTTTTCTAAAGTTATCAGTAGGACTTGATATGGATTTTTGCTGATTTAGAGATGTAAGCAAGCTAACTTTGCTTCTGATTTCTTGATCTAGCCAGATTAGCATGGGAAATAAAAGTATCTTTGAAGTTGTAAAATGGAATCAAACCAGTTAATCATTGCAGGATCAAACAATTTGAGTTTACATGCCGGATCAAGCATGGATTGACTTGGAAAGAGATTAGCAAAGTGAATCCATTGGATTGCTGGGATTTGACTGACTGTCCTCTCCTCTTTCATTCAAATCGTATTTTACGTGCCTAATACGTAGATACAATCCAGATTTAATACGGGATATAAATAGTATACTTCTCTAAAACTTCTGCGTGCATTATAAATGAAGAAAGAGAAGAAGAAGAAGGAGAGGAAGAAGAGAGTTTTTAGGGCATTCCCTCCTGTTTTCTAATTTGACGACTATTAGTTTGTTTATGTTGTGCAATTGAAATACTTGTATGTAATTTTGCTACTTCATGAATCTACAGCTTCCTGATAACTTTAATTATTAAGGTATATATGTGTTAATACTACCATAACAATGAAGGTTTACCTGAACTCTTATAATTTTCTACAATCATGCATACTTCTACCGCCTTGGTTCTCAAAATTTTGATAGATATCCGACAAAACCGCTTGAAGTTTCATTGTGGCTTGAAATCGGCAGGTATTCAACAACAAAAAGCAGGATGAAGTTGCCGAGTGCATGCAAAGTCATGTGCACACAGCATAATGTCTGTTAACTTGCCTATCGATGAAATCAAGTAACTCTTGTGGAGGAGAAACGTCTGTGCAGGGTCGCACATTTCCGAACTCTTGACCAACCACTTTGTAAACCTAGCAAATTTAATTTCGAAATTCGCATCTAGTAACACTTTGCTGAACGCAGAAAACCTTAAGCTAGGCAATCTTTGACTATGTAAGAATAAAAACTACGGGCCAGCTTTCCAACGCTTCTGCGGGCACCATACTGGCGTCAGACTATCATAGGGCCAGTGTAATAGGGACAATGTCATAGGGTCGGCCTGAACTAAGAAGTTGGTTGACCTTCAATCTGGGCTGTGTTCAACATTACAGCTATAACTACTTTTAGCTGCTTTCGTATGCTTTTGCCTGTCCAAAGTAACTCGAAAGCTGCTTTTTTTTTACTTGCTTTTTGACATTTGTTCTGTTCAAGATTTTAAGATAGGTGCTATCATACCAGCTTTTTTTGGGTTCCGTACCCAAAGGGTAACAGTGGGAACCCTATTACTAAGACTTCGCTGTCCGTCCGTCCGTCACCAGGTTTTATCTCATGAACCATAATAGGTAGACAGTTGAAATTTTCACAGACTGTGTACTTCTATGGCCGCTATAACAACAAATAATAAAAATAAAATAAAAATAAAATAAAGAAACGTGTTTTCTGGCGTATACATAGTGTTAAATTTTGTACGGCGGTACGGAACCCTTCGTGCGCGAGTCCGACTCGCACTTGGCCGGTTATTATTGCTTACTAAGCAACATCATCATATCATAGCTGCTTGATAATATTTCTATATGTGTGCCTGTAATTTTCTTTAAAATGTTGGCACTGAAAAATAATCATAAAATTAAAACTTCTTAAAGTGGTAACCATTTGCGATAGAGACAAAATCAACATTTCTGGTCGCTCATTATAATGTGGGTAGCAAAAACTCGCAAATGAATACAAAGACCTTTTGACAATTCGCGCATAGATTGCAAAGCATAAAAGTTGCTTTTGGTTGTCCAAAATCTTGAGCCGCTTTTTTTGGTATGGCTATATTTGACAGTTCCCAAAGTGCTGCACTACTGTACTATCAAAGCAACTATAGCTGTAATATTGAATATATCTCCGGTTGATTGATTTCCAAGCAACTGAACAGTTTCCCGATTGAAGCAATTCTGCTAGTTCATGAGAGCAGCTTCACTCCTGTTGAGACCGATACTGCCTCAAATAAAGTACGCAGTAATCGCAAACAATCAGCCCACAGCAAATCTTGGCAACCACCAAACCCTCTTATAGAGAGTTGGAAAAAAAGCAGGACGAATGTGAACTCTTGCGATGTAAACGATTTTGTTAGGCAACTATCGATACTACGTGTAGCTGCATAAAGGCCCCTCCTACAGGTGTGAGATTGAAGAGTTTTGTACCAAAAAGTAAAGTTTCTGTTAAACTCACAAAAGTTAGCAAAGGAAAAAAAGAATCTCGGATGCGATAACTGGTTACGTTGGCGTAGTGCATGGATAATAAATATAATATAATAAATAATAGCAATATCAGTAGAAGTTCTTACTCTCACACAATTTGACTGTTATATAAGATCAACTGATCTCAGTTCGGTAGAGGAGGGGGTAGAAATATGAGATACCGGAGTTTAGGTCCCCCTACGCTACTCATATCTAGGAAGCCATTGCTGTTAGTTCTGCGACGACTTTGAAACAGCCGGCGAACTTTTTGTTATTAGCACTGACATATATAATGTGGACTGACTACGTTCATAAAAATACACTGCAGAAAGAGGGACTCATTTATATATTTCTAACTCTTTCGCTCTAAGCACCAAGTACCGACTGAGAGAGAACTGTAAACAACAAATAAATAAGTGGGTTCGTCGATATAAATGTTTTTAAATATATTATTTGGGTTAATTAGTGATAAAAAGTGTTTTACCAAAGACAATATATTCATTAGATACGCAGAAGAAATTCGAGTTGCGTGCTGACTTTTTCAATTTCCCGCCAATAATTTTTTCAATGTTGGCACGGCGCGGCGTAAGAACTTTTTTTGATACAAGAAATTGTGCCCACATGAAATAGAAACTTCTGCTGGCTTGGTTTTGCGTTGCATCATTTAAAAACCCGTGTTGGAAATTTTGACAACACCTCGAGGAAGCCTCGAGGCCTGGATGTGTTTCTGTCATTAAGAAGTCCATATTATGTATGCCAGTGGTTATTATATTAGTCTTGAAGCGTGCTGGGCGTGTACAGTTGGGTATAACTGAAAAGTTTTTTCCACGTGTTTTGTTTTCCAGATTATATCTGTATATTTTTTTTAGTTTGGAACAAACGAATATGGTAAGTTACATTATATTTACTTTAGTGTTAGAAAATGGTGTACATAACTATTTCAGATGCCGAGAACGAAGTTACATAAACAAAGTATAGGGTTAAAAAGAAGTTATGACAAAGATGAAAGCCATTGAATCTGTTAAAGCAAAAGAAAGTGGCTATCTGCGAACGACAAAAACATATAATGTACCACGGTCTACTCTTGCACGTATGTGTTCGAAAGTATGTTCTTAATAGTGTATTACCTATACACATTTTCCATTTTTCATATTTATAAATTATTTTATTTTGATAGGTGAATGATATTGCTACTGCTAAAAGTATAGCGGCTACGAAACTAGGGAGAAAGACAATTTTAGGTAAATGTACATTTTATAATGGAATCGAAATTTTATTTGACTACGAATGATATAAAGATTATGGCATATCAACTAGCTGTTAGAAATGGTATCAAGCATCCTTTCGGGGAAGAAAAGGCAGGCAGAGGCTGGACAGATCTTGTTTTATGGCGGCACAGGGACAAGATATCATTAAGAAAAACTACTGGTACTTCAGCAGCCAGAGCACTAGGTTTCTTGATCAAGAATATGATAAATTCTAGTATACTCCTGATCGCATCTATAACGTAGATGAAACGGGGCTATCAGTTGTACAATCAAAAATACCGAGGATTGTATCGTTAAGAGGTAAAAGGCAAGTTGCTAGCATAACTACAGCTGAACGAGGTGGGTATGTTGCATGAGCGCAGCAGGGAATTTCGTGCCTCCAATGATCATTTTTCCACGGAAAAATGAAAACAAACAGTTGATGAGAGGAGTTCCGTGTGGATCAATTGCTGCTTATCATCCATCTGGCTGGATTCAGTGACATGTATTCACAAAGTGGTTCCAACATTTTTTAAATTTATCTAAGCCAATGAAACAAACGCCTATTCTGCTGGTTCTGGATGGCTATTATAGCCACACCAGAAATACTGATGTCATTGATTTAGCCAGACAAAATTTTGTATCGATAGTGTCCCTCCCCACCACACTCAATGCATAAATTACAACCTTTAGATAAAACCAACCAACCAACCACCCCAATTTACTTAACTACATCCAGGGTTGCAAATGAAAATTCACCGCAGACCTCGACTAGCTCTGATCCAGTTAGGTCTATAACTGAAAGAGAATCGCAAACTCCATCTAGCTCAAATGAATCCATGTCAGCCCAAACTCCATCTAGCTCAAATGAATCCATGTCAGCCACTGACATAGCATCTCGTACCCCTACTCGGTCCGGACCATCTACTTCCATAAGTAAAAGAGACTTACAGGCTCCAAATATTTATGGCCTCTCAACAAGTGGCTTAGGGAAAACAACTTTAATTGGTCCTCACGATATGTCTCCTGTTCCAACAGTGAAACCTAAAAACATTCTATTTATGGGCGTAAACCATCTGGTTCTGCTGTCTGCAACCTGTTGCCCTGTTGCTTTGTCATCTAAAAGAAAACAGCCACAAAATCAGAAGAAGAGGAAAATTAAACATGAACGAATAGATGAATCGTCAAATGATACCATCATTGCATTCATTGATTCAGATAATGGTGGTGATATAAATTAACCTGGACAGCTTCGTCCAGACCCAAAATTAGTAACTTGCCTATTTTGTGATACGAAATTTTCGGACGACTCTAGAGGAGAATTGTGGATCGAGTGTCTGGTATGTAAAATGTGGGCGCATGTTGATTGTGCAGGCGCAGAAACGGATACCTACGTATGTGACTTCTGTAGGCCATATTAACTAATATCACTCATTCTGTACACCTTTTGCCACAATTTTTCGTTTGTTTTTGATGTTAAAATACTGTCTCATGTTACCACCCTATTTTGGAAATTTCTGATTTTGATATTTGTCTTTTTAATAAATAAATTTTGAGCGTTATGTAGCATACATTATTTATGTTAATACCACTGGTAAGTAGACTAAATTCCCTATCTTTAACCATTTATTTTGTAGATGTGTCTTTTTTGGGGCCTTTTATCATTAAAACTATAATAATTATCCCATATTTGTACCCCATCCTCTATACATCGTGGTACTTAAGTGATTTCTGATTTGATAATGGTAAATTGGTAATAGACCAGATATTCATCATCGACGTAACGTTGGCTGCCTATCCTCATTCTCATAGACACCACCTAGTTAAAATCGCTATTTCCATATACACAGTTAAAATATCTAATGCGCTTTGCGCATATATACATTACATACCCCTCCACGATATTCGTTCATAAAATATCCTCCATGGTTCGAGCATTGCGACAGTGGTGCCCTACTGGCTAACGTTTTCCTCCTTAAAAGCAGTGCAACATTTATCTTGCGCTCTGCCCATATCTATCTATTAATATTTGTCAAACTTCTTCTCTTCCCAAGGCTGTTTAGCAGGGATAAGGGTATCTCACTATCTACTGCATTATAGGGTATCGCTACCTCGAGGTTTGGTAAAAGAAACCTGGTTGTGTATGTACAATATGTATTCGCATGAACTATTTTCATTGAATTTGTAAAAAAATTAATTACTAAAACTCCCCATTATGGTCGAAATTTCAATTTTCAGCGCAAATTTATGATCTCGCAATGTCCATAGACATCATTAGCTTCAGAATGTGGCACGCGGTGGATTTGGATCAACAACTAAAGCTAGCTGCGTGGACCCTCTTGACGCATCAACCGTTCCTAGATAAACTTATTTATCGAAATGGAAAGTGTTTGAATTGTGAAGTGTGTCCAAATATGGTATAAATGGATGCTGCTTAGATATGTACTTACATGGCGACTGTTTGTCTGGTCTCGCTACGATTTCTTATTTTGGTCTGAAATCACGACAACTATCGCGTGTGCTTTCAACCAAAACGCGACCAAATGTGTGCCGCATAATCACAAGTTTTCTCTCCCAGTGATACGATCTCGCCTGGGTGATCTTCGAATCTTAATTTGGAATCGCTGCCGGAGCTTTTGGTCAATAGACTAATTACCACATACGGTCGCTACATAAAATCGCTTCTGGTAATGAAGAAAATTAAAAATCTTTACATTATTGCAATTACGGGAAAGTTTCTATGGAAGAATTCAGGGTGAACTATTTGCACATGCCGCATATGCATTTGCCTGCACACAATTTTATAGGGGTAACTGCGTTTTCTGTTTGCTTGGCAGCACAGCTGACCTCACAAAAAAATTTTTGGGATGGGAGCTTCATGCTCGGATAGTTAATTACGAGTGTGCAATTTGTAATTAATGAATAAATCATTTCGTGGATCTTCGTTAGGATTTAATTGATTGTTTTTTTTTTTTAATTAAACCTAATGTATAGACATTTTTCGTTACCAGAATATGGAGGCATAAAAAGTAACAGTAATACACAATGGCTACTAAACTATTTTTTTGTTTTGTTAATGGAGAAGGTGCAGTAAATAATTTTACGATATCTTTAACAGGTCCAGGATGCTTCCCATCCCAAGTCAAGTCGCATTGGGAAGGACTGTTGCTGACATGGAAATTCGGTAGTCACTGAGGGCATATTGAAAGATCGTCATGGTTGTTTTCGCCTCCGGGACTGGCGAGAGCGACGCGATTCTTTATGTCGCAATGTCGATGAAGGGTAATATTTTTCTTAAGATATGCTTGGCCCTCACTACCTGAAAAGGTGCAGCTCAAAAATTCTTTTAAAAGTTTTAAAACTGATGGTCTGAATTACTTTGGGGATTTTCTTATCTTGACCACTACAAAATCAAAGCCAGCTAAAGAAAAAAATTAATATTTTTAAACTTTTTCCAAAAAAAAAAAAAAGCACAAAATTGAGGTTTTCCAAATGTTTGGGCGATCATCTCCTTCCCTCATTTTAGCGTGTGAATAGTTTACCCAAAATCATCTATAATAAAGTACCACAAATTATTTTATTCATTTTTAAGATAATATAACAGAATCTGACACAACTTATGTACATAACATATAAAATGTAAAATATATCACTCGTTTTGGGAAGAAACTAAGGTGTGAAAAATAAAGCTGACGCGAAATCTGAGCTCCTTTCAGTATACTATTGGCCACACAGAGTTGCGCTCACAATTCGACTTGTCCTCATTTTTGCAAAGAGTATTAAATGTAGACTCCTTAGGAAATCCTAAAATCTCCCTCTCCTCATAAATGCGATATGTAAAAGTACTCTCATAAGTCCCCAAAAAATACCTGAAATATCGACATCAGAGAAAACTTAAAACCGCTGACTATTATACCTAGCATGGGAGCAAATTATTTGATCAATTATTGCAGCTCCGCCGTCTTTGATTTCTGTCTTTTGTTCCATTGACTCAGGCGTAAATCGGTAGACTCTAATGCGTCCTAAATAGGACTTTAAGTTTTTGAATTCTGTGAAGGAGAATTTTATTCCTATTTGAGAATAGAAGAAAAGATTCTTACTTACCAAATACAGAACAGTCACTAGAAATAAAAACTTTGCTCAAGTTTAAGTCATTTAGCTTTGTTTTGATTTGACTGGCAGACGATTTAAGACTTGGAAGCGTTTTTTCTCGGCCATAAAGAAAATCAGCTCTCCGTATATGTGCACAAAGGTAGTTTCCACCTCTCGCCCTTCGGGAAGGCTAAAACAATAGATGCATTTGGATAAAAATCTAAGGCAGCAGTAGACTATTTTGTTGCATTTATATTATAATTCCAATCACATCGCAAGCATACTAATATGATTAGTTTGTAGCTATCTAGAAAAAAAAGCAGAGATCTAGTGGTCTTATTAATGTATAGCGTGCTTGTAACAGCCATAAAATTTGTAAAGCAATATTGAAAATTTCATTATTTTTGCCACTCGTATCCATATTATATATTTCTTCTAACATTTATCTTTAATTAATTAAATCATTCGTCAATATTGTCCCTTTTGCATTTATCTATGAGGAGATTTTCATCAATGACGCATGAACGAGCAGCAACTGATTTTTTTCAATATTTCGGTTTGGGAGTTTATGTCTTCCACATTCGATATACGTAATCATATCATCATTGGCCGAGATTCTATTGTAATGCCGCTAAAAATATTTATTTATTTATTTAAAACTCTTAAAGTCTGGGATCGAGACTGTGTAGAGTGCTTGAAATATCCCATGTAGTCTATGGTCCATAAAAAATATATTACATTATTATATTATATTGCAACGTGGACATTTTCGATGATGTCCTAGATCTGATTATTCCTTAATTTCATTATAAAATCTGTAATAATGTCTAGGCCTTGTTTATTTCCTGGTTCTTCCAGATGTTAGGCCTTTCACTTAGTGGTTAGTTCTAAGTGATGCGTGAATTCGAACATGTACTTAAATGCAGTACGTTATTGCACGGTTGTACATTGTTAACCTATTTAAAGCATACAGCGCTATACTTGAGCGTGTTAATTGTAACAAGATTAATATACTGCTACCTAGGTAGGTATGATAATAGATTTTCGTTCCATTGAACATAACGAGACTACAAAAAAAACAACTTTTACTTGTTTCTCTTACAGGCAACCAGATTTTTCTAATCTACACAATGTCTACCTTTTCGTCTAGCCAATTTTTTGGTCTTTGTACGAGATCTGTTTCATCAGTTGAATTGAAGTTCTCTCTCCGATACTGACCAGCGATCTCCACCAAGTTTGTATTGAATCGCATGGATCGCCTTGCTTGCCAAAATTCATTATTTCCCCAATGATCGTGAAGAACAATCTCTGCGTTTAAAAATAGAAATGTTTTGGGTCTCGCAACTGACCTAAAAGTATCAAAGACATTTTGATTTCCAAATTTACTTTGAAATATATAGGTAAACCTTTTGCAATCAATCTGAATAACTCCTTCCAGAAGCTTGGCACCTCCTTGAAATCTCAGGCAAGAGAATTCCCTTTCAGTGATGTTTTCATATTGTAGATATAGCCCTGGATAAGTTTCCGCTTTCGAACAGTTGAGGGGCTCATATTTGTCATGAAAAACGCCATCGGTGAACATGTCTTCGAAATGGGTGAGTCTATAAATATGATCAATTGGAAGTAAATTGCCTTTGAAGATAGGTTGCACTTCATTTAAAAATTCGAAGAAATCCAAGACATCTGTAAACGCTCTTAGACTGGGTATGTGGAAAAATTCATTCCAAAATAAATTATTCTGTTGTATATAACTAGATCTCCAATGATATAAGCGACGAAATGGAGGAAGCACTAGTTTTGTGTTTTCAAAGCCTTTTTTCTTTCTTATATTCTTCACAAAAACAGCCATCCTTATGTAAACATCACGTCGTAGGTTAAATCCTTCTACGGGATTTACATCATACAGAATGTAAATATTCTTATTGTTGTCCTTTATTACATGATGGGAGCATGTGCTTTTGTCTATAAAAATGTAAAAAAAATCTTCTCTTCTGCATGTATCGAGATCTTTGTAAGCAAAAACTGTTGGATATAACAGCACTAAAATCATAACTGGAACTATAAGTTTTCAATTATAAAAAGTTATCGTTTGTTAGTGAAAGGGATAATTACCTATAAAAAGAGACATTTTTTTACTATTTGTCAGTATTAAATAGCAAAATTAGAATAGCTCCCTCAATCGCATCATTCACAAACAAACCGAACTTCCTCGGTTGACGTTTCCATTCGTCAGTGATTGTGACAGTAAACAGATTATTTCTATTTATCTATAAAGTTAGCCATGCTTTTCATCTATCAGTTGTCAGATTGCGGATGCACCGTTGTCGATTGAGTCGCCCTCCGGTGGGGCGTAGAAAAGCACAAAAGCTCGCTACGCCAACTGTAGCCAATAGATTTTCTCTTACCGCCATCTACCGATGAATAGGGCTGTACGAGAAAACCGAATTCAACAATCGAAATTACGATAGTTCCTCTATTTCTGAAAGATGACGATACGATGCTTTGTTTTGCTTTCTCGCCCATGGGGGCCGTTTCCACGGCAGGTACACACAACTATAATTAACCTTTTTCCATAGCAAAATCTAGGACTGATGAAATATAAAGAAAATCCTTCCAGATATTCCCCAGTCTACATAGAGGCAAATAACGATTAGTCTTAGCTATAAGAGATAAACGGAAACGATTATATCAGGACTTACCGAAGCATTCAGTACTCATTCAGTACGTTTACATGAATTCTTCGGTACTTGACTTGAAATCCACTTGAAACTCAAGTAGGGTTTTTGGTTGAATTAATTCCAATTACTTGACTTGAAATTTTCTTGAAATTTACTTGAAGTGACATTTAACTTTGACAACTCTGCATTAAGTTCAATACATAGGTACGGATTTTTAGATAAATATCTTGAGAAATCACAAATCACAATCTGAATCATCAACAATGATCTTCTTCTTGTTCCTCTTTGCCGTTTTCATACTAGCAGAAATGAAAAATGTTCATGTACTGAAGTTGCGTTTACATGAATTTTTTCAAGTAAATCGAACAAAATTTTGTGATTTACTAGACTCAAGTATACTTGAAGTCAATGGGTGTTTACATGATATTTTCATTACTTGATCTTTACTTGAAGTATACTTGAAGTATTCATGTAAACGTACTGACTGATAACAAAAGGATAAGGAAGTCACTAGAAACTAGAGTCCCATCTCTATACTTGGACTTGAAACTTATTGACGTACTACATCAATTTTAAGCAGTCTAGAAGAGAGATAGGTACTTCTAGTATCCTACCTTAAAATTTCTTTCTTTCTTTTCCAATCCTCAATACAGAACAAGTGGTATAAGTATTATCCAACGAGATAAACTTTACACCACAAGTCGTCTATGGTTTCCAAGGAATGTCGCACCATCACTCCACCTACTCACGCTGCAAATTTTCTTAAATTTTAACGATTTTCCCGCCAAAATACCTGCGAATTAATATAGAAATTTTCATGCTATTCTTTGCACAAAAAATTCTTTAAAATGGCAATAGATTTTTCTTGAGAGAGGAAATTCATTTTCTAATAAGAAATTATTAAGAAGGTGATCCACAATGCTTAAAGCTACAATATGTAAAGCGAAAAATGCACTTATTTTTGGTACCGCTACTTTCACCGCATTTTCATTAATTAGCATTAGGCTTGGACATACCAAAAAATCCAGACACTGCAGCACTACGCGTATGTTTTTCTATTTCGTCTTTTTCGCACGAAATCGTTGAATTGCGTGATACTAATGCATACTATCAGCGCTGTCGTTTGAATTCCGATCGGAGTATTTGTGCTCAGAAAACTAATAGCATACTCCGGTACTACTACTTTTATAAAAGTACTCCGCTTTTCATTTCTTCATACTTAAAACTCCTATATGTATGTTGTTAGCATATAATCTAAATGGTTTTATTCACCCATTGATTATTTATAAATAGATGTGCACAAAATCATTGACGTCTTAGAAAGGAGATGTCGCTACGTGTCTTTCGTTTATTATTTCCAGCTTTAAAACTTCTAATAAAAGAGTTATTAATGACTGTTAAGGAGTTTTGATTTAGTTTTGAAACATTTTTATATTATACCTATGCTGAAAAAATTGTATTTTTAATAATTAAATAAGAGTTTCAATCACATTTTTGGCAATTAGCGAGATCTTGTTTCTAAGACGACAATGATTCTGTGCACATCTATATATAAATAATCAATGGTTCACCTTCATTTAAACCTATACATTCGTAGTACATTTTAGTAAAAAAATCTGGGTTGAAAAGTCGGTTTGGTAGATACTACTCTGATTTGTTTTAGCCTATTACGCCCATCTAGTCATGTCATTATGATTCGTTCATTAAACGCTGTGATTGATGTTTATGAAGTGAATAATCAACACTCTCTATTTGAAGGACTCCAAAATTCTATTCTGGCCCAGAAAACGTTTTTTTAATCGATCTTTGCCTTTTCGTTTGTCTTTCCCATTTTCTCCATTTGCCTTCTCACAAAAGCTAAGTCCAATTAATAGTTTAGTTTTTTCCTTTAATTTTAATTAATTTGGTCAAGCAATTAGTGTTAACGACCGAATAAAAATATATAGATTCATTTATCTTATAAATAGATACTCAATACTGCCCTCCACATCAAGGGAGAAAGGGTAACGAACATATTACAAAAACAGTTGACATAGTTTATTAATAATTTATTTATCAAGAGAACTATATTACAAGATTTCATCTTTTGAGATATTAATGTGCTATAAACACGGAGCTAATAAAATGAGTGTGGGTAGTTGAAGGAGCATTTTATGCATGTACGAGTAGTTCATAGGGATAATGTGTTACTATGACACTATAAAAGAGTATTGCTTATAGTTATGTAGTACATAGTGCTGTCTAATATATTTGCTAAACGGCATTACTTAAATCTACAGTGTTCAGATATTTCTTGAACTTGAACACAGCGTTTTTTTTCTTCTTTTTAATTATATATTTAACAATTTCTCACATTTTGTTAGTTTCGAAATTAGTTTTATATCACAGATTCGGTAAGCTAATCTGTCCTCGCAATACAACATGTAGCGATAAGAACATATTATTTTCCTTTGCCCATTTTCCTACTCCCTTTTTATTTCCAAGAATGTTTACTGAGCCCACAACAGTTGCAACAGCACTCTCTTAAGCATTATTTAAGAACGACTATTCCTAATCTTACAAGTATATTTTAATAACTACAAGTAGGTATATTTGTAGGAATTGTTACTTTGCTTTCTAATTTGTCGAATATTGCGATTTATTATATTATAATATTATTTACATATTGTTTTAGCAAATAGCAAACCTCTGGAATATTTTGTGGTTTCTTACTTTCACTCAAACTCTTAAAAAAAAATAAAACTGTCGATTGAAAAAGCATTCTTGTAAAAAAAATTAAAGGAATAAGAAAAAGATGTCTATGATTGCATATCATCGAAGCTTGAAAGTTTCTTTGGAAGAACTAGAAGCTATGGTTTCTCTCTATATTTTACGAGAGTCGAGGTGATTCGAAAGTTCGCCTATTAAGTAAGAGGTCTATCCGGGTTTAAATCTCGGTGGAATAGCTTAGAATTCGCCAACTGTATTAGAATCGTTAAGTTCACCTACCTCTCTTAAGTATGCAGCCAATGTCAATATGTCATATGAAGTTCACCGACTTGGACGTATTTCCTGACTTCCCAGCATTCATACTCAGGTTTATCATATTTTCCGTGTGGATACAATAAATCCAATCATCCAATATATCTTTTATGTTGACTAGGAAGAAATATCAAGATTGATTTCCAAACAAAACTAATTAGTCTCTTTGTTTGTTGATTTCTTTTTGAGGATTTACATTTCCGATGAGAAGTTCAATAAGTAATTGTTCATCTCTGCAGATAATAGAACAAAATATTTCTGTAAGTCTTGAAAGGGTACTTGCGGCGATGACATCACTTGACTTTGAGAAGATAATGGTACGCTGAGTCTTTCTGTATTCAACTTTTACTACGTTTATAAGCAACATTACAATAATTGTTTTTATTTACTAAATACTTGGGCATCCTAGGCCACACCAACATGAAATCCCTCTGCTACAATAAAAATAGCTGTATATATTGCAGGCTGTGAGTCATATTTGTCCGTTTTAGAATTGGGTATTGAAGTCTTGATGAAATACAAAAAATAACATAGAAAAAACAGAAATTTTGAAATTGGTGTCACTTGACAATGTCTGTTGGCGATGAAAGGGAAAGCTATGAAGGTAAAATAAAAAGTTTTATTAAAATAATTTGTTGGAACAATATTGTGCGATCACAGAATTTTGTTCGAAAAGGCTTCTAGTTATCTCATATCTTGTTTTTAGTAGTGGTTCGTCCATGGTAAATACGCATTTTCTTTACTTTTATTTACTGATTTCTTTCGAAACTTTTCTTCATCGAATTGGGGCTGGTTGCCTTAGTAAAAGATATTGTCAGAGCTTTTCTCATCATATCAATTTCTTTGATGGTTTCTAATAGACAGAATTACAGACATTTTCGCTTATGCTTCTTACAAATGTATTTAAAAAAGTACAAAAATAAAGCTTTGAAGTTGGTCTTAAGTGTAAGTAAGAATTTCTGTTATTGAGAGTTTTACGGGTGCTCTGTGCCTAATAATTATTTACAAAATAATGTAGCTTATCAACATACGCTTAAATTTGAGTCCCCTTAATCCGTTCGAATGAATTAATTCGATACTTCGATAGTTCGAATTATGTTCCGAAAGTTGGGTCTGGAGACATGATGTATTGCACGTCGGTGAGCCGAACGAGCAAACGTTTAGTTCGTTCGGATAGTATCAACGTAGATTTTGGAGAATATAACTAGAAATTATACAATTTTCCCTTAAAATCTACTTCGCTTAAAATATTTAGGTACGTATATCTAATATATTATATGTAGTTAACTATTTATTTTTACAAAAAATCAGTCTCAAAACAGGCCATTCTACAGAATATAATATCTACATACGTTCCACTGCCGTTTTCGTTTTATCTCACGCTTATATACGAAATTCCTTTATAGGTAGGTACTTAACTATTAATTTATCGCTTAAGTGGTTTTCAATATTATATATTTCTGCTTATTTCGATTCATTAGTATAAAATTTTGATTTGCATATAAATTGTTGCATATAAGTAAACCCAAAATTTAGTTTATCTAGTTAGCAATTCGTAAAAAAATCTCTTGGATTTGGCAATAAGACGAGGCGGATGAAGCTTTCTGAAGGAAATACCTAACTAATGTCTACGTAGATGGTGCCATTTTTAGTAACCAATTACTAACACCCTCAATTTACTTACAAAATAAAAAAACTGGCACTATTTTTCTGCGGAATTATGTTATTAATGCATATTTGAGGTAAGAACTCAAAATAACTAGAACAAATACAAATTAAAATCTTCATCTCTTAAAAAATTTTTATAAATTGAGGCAATAGTTAACTGATAAGGAAATTACACTCGTACTACCTCGTATTATAAAGCATTTCTATAAAATTGCATTGCACATTTTATGGAGGGAAAATATTTTAAGAGCATGAGATGCAGGAAGTAACAATTGTCAAAGCTGAGTGCATGATTGTCAAATGTGCTGTGAACAGATTTATGCAATCTAAAATGCTTTTGCGAAATTTAACAAAAGTACGGAATCAGTTTTTTTTCAAAACTATTTATCTTTGAAGTTTATTTAGTGCAAAGTTTTATAGTGCCACTAGTGACTGTTAAAATCTTCATATCATTTAAAAAAAACAGAAATGAAGTGCTCGGTCAGTGCTTGCAAATATAAATTGGATGATAAACTAGGGAAATCATATTTCAGGCAACTGCACTATCTAAATTATTGTTTTTGTTAATAGAAGCAAAGATTTATATAAATTAATTATGTGAATTATTTCAAAATAAAGTAGAAAAAGAACATTTTTTACCGAAGAAAAAATTTGTTTACTTTTTGCAAATTGATAATTTGTTTAGATTAGGGAATACTTGTTTTACTTGGTTTACTTGTTTTACTGTAATCACTCACCATTCCTGTTTGCTATATACATATTCTAAGGGTTCACTTTGTTTCTAGTTTCATTTTCGTTTTAGCAGTCATGTTACAAGCTCAACAAATTCCAAATATATTCAAAAAATTTATTTTTATTGGAAGTTTATCTCCTATAACATCAAATATTCCTTAAACTCGATTTTTAAGGAAATACAATTAAGAAATTTTTGTCTGTCTATCCCTAAATGTAGCTATGGGGGACACAGAAAGGATTACAAATATTGTATTGCCATTTATTTCTATTCTATATATTCATTCACTGAACTGAAATTGAACTATGGTGGATTTCGTATAGAACTTATTATTTCAGTTCAATGGAATCCAGTCGTTAAACCAAAAAGGGACAACTCTAGAAAAGTGATCCCATGATAATGTAAGCAATTTCAGTGGTGTCAGCGGTCTAAGTTATACATGTCAGTGCTTACTCTCTGTCTACACTGACCATGTAAAATTGCTTACCATATTTTGTGTGGGCAAATTTTTTATGATATTTCATTTTTGGCGTTGTCAAGCCCGAAAAGGACTGCGATCAGAGGATTGATTGCATTAAAGAATTTGGAGCACGCCGAGTTAGAAGACTTGACAAAATTAAAAAAACGAATATGCTCTTTTATAGTTCCATAAGCATTTCCTTAGTTCGTAAAAATTTATTAATCCGAACGTGTTAGCTTCAGTTCAGTCATTTTGATGATAAACATAAAATTTTTTGCAAGCAATAGTATGCTATAGGTATATTGCATACCATGAATTATGAACGCGGCTACACGATCTCCACTGGCAATTTCGTAGCAATAACATATTATGGTCTACCATAATTTATTGCCAGTGTAGACAGGGTATTAAACCTGCACTCGACCATTTGTAAGAGAAAAATGTTGTTAGCGAAAAGTAATTAGATCGGTTTATGTACGTGTTCGGTAATGGTATCGGTAATGGTAAAAATGTTACAGCGGGCGAGAAAATTGCTAATTGTCAACAGTAGTTACATGAACAAAATGGAAGAGTGACAAATATCCAGAAAGCAATTCTAATTCCGTATGGCTGTTATAAAAAGACGAAGTGGAAAATAAAGAATTGCATTCGGTACCCTACATCGCCTTCGTTTAATTATAATATATTATTAATCGTGATATCAATATATTTCTTCCTGTTAATTTCTGTAATAGCATACAGTTTACCTCTTTTTGTTGTCTTCCTTTTAAGTCAGTAGATGCAATTTGAAACACAAGGTGACTGATTGTTAAATATCGAGTTTAGATAACCTTGAAAAATCATTTTATTTTGACTTTTATAATAGTTGTGATATTATTAAAGCTTATAACAATACCAAGTCATTGGCACAGGCCTGAGATGAAGATAAATTTAATTAAATGAGACCTATCAGAGTTTTCTATACACGATCAAATTCCTCATTTATGAAGTTAAATGAGCGGGTTTGAGCCTTTAAAATCTATTGGGAACTCATCTATGTAGATCAAAAACTAGATAAAATTCGTGGCTAAATGCCGACCTCTGAATTTGCTTTTATATTCCCTTACCAGTCATAGAATGGGACATTGCGTTTTTTTTAATTTTTACAAAGTGGCAACTAGATAAATTGCGTTGCTTTCGAAAAATTTATACTTTCTTTTTGTATAAAAGGCATTGACATAATTTTCTTGTTAGTTGTGTCTTTTGTTCGTTGTAAACTTATCCAATTGCTTCTTTTAAAAAAATATAACACTTCTTATGTTCTTAAAACTATGAAATTTTGCATCTTGTTCAAAACGGACAGATAAGGATTGTCTTAGCGTATATCAATCTAAATAATTGCGAAATAACATTAGCGCAACGATTTTTCTCCTGCATTTACATTTACGAGCTTTTGAACTTATTCATCTACATACATAAATAACGCGAATTTTTATATAAAGTAGGTATCCGAGGAAAACGAGAAACTTTGTTATGACCGTTTTTTGGACAGTAGGATAAGGGAAAATGGAAATAACATATTCAGACTAGCAGTTGAAAATCAGGCCTCTGAATAAGTTCAAATGCATGCAACCATACAGCTTTGAAAATATTTGTTATGCTGAGCGTGAATCGTTGCAAATTGCGAGATTATTCGTATTCTGTTACTTTTTAGCTATCACATTATTTTATCTGGTCTATCGACATTTACTTATTGCTGCGTTTTTTTTTCTTCCAATTAATTGAAGGCATACATCTTTGGCTGACTTACTTCGAAGACGTTCAATCGATCATCAGCTGAGAAATTTTGTGCAGAAAAATATCGGGTTTCGGCCCCGATTGCAATCGAATAGCTTGGTTCACAAGTTGATAATATTAGGTCTGTTTCTTATCTCGATTTGGGATAACTCGTAACCTTATACATTTTATGTTTCTTTACTTTCTCGTGTAAAATGTAAAATGAGAGGAGCTACTTCTTCTTTCCATCTTGCATGCATTTAGATACTGTGCTCTGTTATTTTTTCTTCAACGGCTCGAGAATTTTCGAGATTGTCAAGATTGAGTGAGAAGGAATTTTCATTCAGTGTTGATAACTTCTCCTTCTTTGTTTTCCTGAAGTATGTGGGAACACGTTTCTTTACTTACTCATACTCTCACCATACGAGTAAGCCCTTACACGGACTTTTCTTACCCGTAAAAGAAAGAAACAGGCCTATTATTAATGACTTGAGTTGATATTATTTCGGTTCTTGAGTCATCAGTCCTTACAAATTAAGGACCGGAAAATGCAGGGAGCTGTTAACATGAGAATCATGTTCTTCTATCAATCACTGTTGATTTCGCCATGAGGGATGTTTCTACCTCGATATCGCCAACCCTTTTCTCCTGCTGCTACTGCAGACGTGTAAATCGATGACGGAAGCCTTTTCTGCCTACAGAGTGCAACTCTTGGTTTGGCCTTAAATACGGTTTGTAGTAAAGGAGAGGTTATTCGTGATGACTCGACATCTTCATTTCCATCTTCTGGGAAACTATCTGATGGTGACAACAACTTCTCGCGAGTTTTGATAGACTGCTCTAATCTGCGCAAAAATCTAAAAATGAATGGAGACAGTTTTAAATATTTAGGTAATTTTTGTAGGCAGTGCAATTACCTAATTTGGTTACCTATTGCTCTTAATCGACTAATTTTTTTGGGTTTGACTATGTCATCACTGTGTGCGTTGGGCAATATTTGACTAGAAACATCCTGAAATAGTTAAAATTTCGCATTTGTAAGATAATTTTGTCAAATATGCTTGAGGTTTTGATTCGCAAGCGATGATGAATAATTTTACCTGTATAATATTTTAGCAAAACTTAGAAAAAAAATGCTATAGTTATGCGAATTTCGGTGACTACTAACTTAGCATGATGGATGTTTTTTTTTTTAACTATGTACAGCTTTCGGCGGTAGAATTTAAAATAAGGAATCAAGCCTGAATTCAAGTGAAGAATCGTAAGGGGCGTTGGTTGTTCCGTTAGTAGATTACAGAAGTAGAAATATATATTAGTATGGAGGTTTCGAGATTCGCCGGTTACCAGTCAAAACCGTCGAGAAATACTTCCCAAGCCATGAAACAAAATCCATATTTGTGCTTGCTGGTCCGATTTTCTAAAATTCGCCCCAATAGGAATTGTAGTAAGACCTTCCCTGATATAACTGCTTCCAAACATTTTCAAATCTCGTTCCCGTATCACAATGTATCTAATTATAATCTATGCTATAGAGAACCTAAGCTACTATCCATACAGGAAAATACTCTTCCAGTAATTTTAATTTTGGCTCCTTACCATTGGCTTGGGAAGGATTTCTCGAGGATTTTGATGCAGTTATTTAAATCCTTGTATGGAAAAACATAGCTGTTTTTTCTGAGATGTAGGTAGTTGGAATTTTTTCAGACGGGGGCATTACAGTCAGATATTAGGTTGAATAATTATCTCTTAATAATTAATAGACCGCAACGTTCCTATAAAAACTATGCAATGCTGCCTTCATTTTT
The DNA here is from genome assembly GCA_963930735.1 of Dioctria linearis. NCBI lineage: Eukaryota > Metazoa > Arthropoda > Insecta > Diptera > Asilidae > Dioctria > Dioctria linearis. The sequence continues at coordinate 735,815 of OZ005742.1, read as the reverse complement.
CAGCGTTACTAATTGCAGAATTCTTGGTAAATATGCTCAAAGTGGTACAAAAAAAAAAAAAAAAAAAAAAAAACTCGTAAAAAATAGAAATGGTCTAAAATAGTAGAAATTCGATGCTAAACATGTAAAAGAAGATATTTATTCTAATTGCAGCACTAACAAAACATAAAAATAAAACTAATTGAGATTATTATAAAAATACCTTCAAATCATATTAAAAGCATCACAAACTCCTTTCCAATAATGTGCACAAAATTATATATTTCCTTTTCTCCTATAAATTCGGCTAAGCTAACTATCTTTATAGGGATAGAGTTGTTTGTTGACAAAACTTCGAATATAACTTTAAGTTAAAAACTTGTATTACCCTTGAGGGTGTGGTAGAAAAAAATTTGTGTTCAAATTTCTATCACTAATCATCCACTAACATAGCGTGGATATACTAGTGTAATACGTTCTGTCTGTAATATACAATTTTTTCCCTAATTTCTTTCATTTCCCTCGAATACTCAAACGTGAAGCCAAATAATTATGTAATCGCGAAGTTAATTTCGAAAATGGTCATTGCCTCATAACTTCTAAAACAGCAAAATACTCTGCAATAAAACGTTGCTATCAAGTTGGCTTAAACGGTGCTTGTAGTGGCCATTCAGTAAGATTTGCACATCTAGCTGTAATTAAGGAAACAGTAGCAACTAATAGAGAATGTAAGTGAACTAAAGGCTATCACACGAAATCTGAATGAATGGCGATCTACACTTCTACACTATTCGCCTTTGGTAAAGCTTGCTGATGATTATTTACAAGAGTTATGAAGATTTCTTTGTCTAGTTGCACGTCTTATGGGGAATGTGAGCGAAACTGATGATGCTTTCGGTTCGGAAATTATCTGACCAGAAAATTCTACGTTGACTCTCCACAAACAGAGCTAAAGAAAGGAGTGAATTTATAAATATGTATTTATGGAGTGCTAGCATATAAGAGAATTCTAGATGAGTAGAGCATTTCAATTGCAGCGCCACTGAAATCCAAGAGAATGCCATATTATATAAATTTGAAATGGCTGATAACTTGCAATTCAAGCGGCAATGGGAAGCAGTTTGAAAGCTCTGAAAAAGACTTCACCTTACAGGTGAAACATCATATTAATATTTCCATTGCCAATCTCTTTTCCTGTAGGGTACTCCAAATTTGCTGACTTTGTTAACAAGAATATTTTTCTTTACCTCTCCAGTGTCATCGCTGCATTCAGGATATTTAATTGCTTGTTTCTCTCTGGAAGGTGAGTTGATTCCTTAAAATTGCAAAAGGTATTAGTGAAAAGAAATTGATGTTTTGGCTTTACTTACGTTTGTTGGTGCGCAGCGTAAGTTCCCTGGCTGAAGTCAGACTTTCTGATGAAGATGAACTACTGGCGACAGGATGCCTTTGAATTGGTCTTCTTTTCGGGCTCTTTCGAGTTGTTGCTGATGGTCCATGATGCGGATGATGATGTTGGTGGTGGTAGTGCTTTGAGTAGTTATGAACGCTGGGTACGTTCAAATCTTTATTTGGCAGATCTAATTGTTGATTTCTTGTAGGTGATTGGGTAGAACAAGACTTTGAAACCTTTCTCTCACGTTTTTTACTACTTCGTCTTTGATGCACAACTGAAGCGCCTTTACCATCCGACGAGGGAAAATCATATAAACCATCAGAGTCTGTGAAAGGAAGTTGTTGATCTTTTCTGCCATAAAAATGTGGTGAAAATCGACCCATTCCCGCACGTTCACTTAATGGACTCTCTGATCGGGAGGAAACTGGTGAAAGTCCACGATCATTTCCATCAGACTGTATTACAATAGAGGGAAGTTGCAATTGTGCCATTGTGATTCCCTCCTCAGTGTTTAGAAGTTTTTTACCGCTTTCAACTAAATCGGTTTCTGTTTCTATAAAAACCTCCAGTTCCCTAGCACCTTTGGTTTCGTTGTCTTCAACTTTTTCATCTAAGTGATCGGTTCCAATGCCTTCATCATTTGATTCTAACAGAACGTCATCTGATAAAGTTTCAGAGTCTGATCTGCCCCGAATATGGTCATGACTTTCGGCAGAGCCTGTATTAGAATTTCCGTTTGTAACATTTTCTTTGCAGCTGGCTAAGACATGACTTTGTCTTCGGCTTAGTAAGTTTGCATGAAGTGAAAGACTTGTACCTGGAGGACCACTGCCAGACTCATCCATTTCATTAGGGCAAAGCGGATTACTTGATCCACATCTACTAGGACCAGGACTTGCCATACTTGAGTATCCAGATGAGCTTAAATTACTTTCAGATATTGTGCGATCTGCTCTAGTGCAAATAGCAAATGGACTAAGGTAACACATGCTCGATGGGTTACCGGGTGCCATAAGAGTAGTTGTGCCCGGTATTTTATTTGGAGCCGGAGACATCGGCTCTGCATCTGATTCGATTTCGCTCATATTTGATGTAACCGTAATTGTTGGAGGTACAAACGGAAGATCTAGAGATGTTGGCTTCTCAAATTGCTTCAGTAGCCTAAGAGCAAACAATCTTTGAACTAACAAATTTAATACACCATAAAACAAGTCCTAAAACTATTTCACTACAAGAAATATATAAAGCGAAATAAAATTAAATAAAGCGATTAAACAAAATCTACATGACTATCTATAGGTGTATACATACAGGTGAATTAAAGCCCTACGATTATCTAATTTTAAAGTTTGATTAATGGCTGATAGATACATACCTTTTTTGCTGTTGTCTATTGGGAAACAGAGAACTAGTTTCCCCGATGCTCGCTCTCTGGGGAGGGGGTGAGCCCGGAAAGATTATCATGGGAAAGCGATCCTTAGTTGGGCTCGCATGTTCCACTGTCAAGGTTGGGATTACGAGATCTGTGGGTCTGGGTGTTTTCTCTTCAGGAGTTGGAGGCTCGATATCTATCATTATACTGGCTATAGATGAATCCGCAATTTTCAAAGGACTCGGCTTGCTTATATTCGCAAAAGATGTGGTCGCTGTGCCAGTGGGTGTAGTTTCCACTTCCGAGTCTAACCGATTAATTTCTTTGTTTAGCTCGGATATGATGCTCGCCTGTATGTAAAAATAAAGCGTTACTCGTTTCACTTAAGGCAACAAAATCGTTATGCGAAAAACAAATAGTGAAATGGCGAAAAGTGAATGTGGTGCGAAACTACAAAATAAAATAAATTTAAAAAAGGATTAACCACTCAAAGTTAAGTTTTTTTTTTAAATTGTTTTAAAATTGTTTGGTAGTCCGTGAATAGGTTACCAAATACTTCTTCCGAGTACATACTAGTATTGAAAGGAGACTTTAAAATTGTTTAACACATCTTAGATCATAGCCGCGGAGTAGACTTCTTTCATACGAGCGTTAGCGGTACCACAGACGAACCATCGATAGAAACTCAAATTTCAAATGTAAGATTTCATTTTTCAATTCCGTGTCTCCGGTGGTCCGTTTCGATATGAACTTTTATTAGAAGATTGACTTGACAAATTAAATATGAAAAATTGGTGTTGATGTTTCTTGAAAAAATCAAATAATAGTAATTATGGAAAAAAAAATTGATTTAAAATTTCGAAATTTCAACTACAGTTAGTAGGACTAAGCACATATCCATTTCTAAATAATTGTTTTAAAATGTATCTCCCGAAGGTTTTGGCTTCAGTTACGTATCATATCTTATTTTCATCACTCTTAATACTTTCTGATTAGTAGAAGTTGAAGTGAAAGAGTAGAAACTAGGGCTGTTGATAGAATTCGAAGTTGGCGATTGGAAGTTTCGAAGCTTCAAGTTGTTCAAATAATTCGGACATTCAAATTATTCGAATAATTCGAAGCCTCGAAGTAGAATAATTTGGAGCTTCGAAGTTGAATCCTTCGAAGCACGAACGTTTTGCCGAAGTTTCGAAGTTTTCTAGGTGACTTGAAAAAATGTTTGTATAGTTTAAAGGATGCCTCAGTTTTTCGAGGAATAGACGTATTAAAAGTCTTTTGGTTATTATAAAAATATATTAATATATTTCATTATATGTATGATTTGAAACACAGTGTTTTTCAAAACTTTTAACGCTAATATCACACTCTTTCTGTCTTATCTTCAGCTAAAATTTGCCACATCTTGGATGAAAATGCACTTAAAACATTATATGTATATATACATAAAATCAATATGGCGGCTCCAAACTGATGGACAAATTTTATCTTTATGGTCAGGTTTGACTAAAAATCGATATCTGTGGAATTTTAGGGTCGCTAATTACGAATTTGTGGTCGAAGTTTGAAAATCAAAATGACAGCTCTTAAATGGCAGTCGAATTTGAGTAAAAATTGATATATGGGGGATTTTAGGGATTGCAGATTACGAATTTGTTTGATTTCAACTTCACTTCATAGTTACGAACCTGTGACCAAAGGGAAAAAGCCATCCAGCCTACACCAGGAATACAAATTTTGTATCAAACACATAATACCCAACATATATATATTCTAAGAGAGTAAAATAAGAATGTAAATGACTCTTGAATTGAGTTATGAAATTTCAAATACACATTATTAAATTTTAAAGCCCAATTTAATTAATTTTAAAATAAATTTATACATTAAACCATTGTAAATTTTGAAACATTTCTTACAATTTCTTTTAATATTTATTAATTGTATTGAACATGCCCCTGGATTGCTCCAAAGTTTGATATATCGTCGAAAAAATAACTGTGCCATCCAACATTGTGCCAAAATTCATATATTCGAAATCGCTCGAATTCTTTATCACACTTCGGTACTTGGTTGGTAAAACGAGCCTGCTTCGAAGGGTTCAATTTCTAAGCCCTAGACGATTTCATATCCCTGAGTTCATATGCTTAAATAAAACTAATTTTTCCCTTAATACAATTTTTAACCTCATATAAATCCCATATATCGATTATAAGTCCAATTGAGCAATAAATGGAAAAAATTTGCAGACATATTGGCGCCGCCATCTTTAAATTCTAAGTTTTGACCAAATATTCGTAATTCGCGACCGCGAAAATACTAAGATATTGATTTTGAGTGGAATCGGGCCAAATGACAATATTCGGTCGCCATATTGTAGATGCCATCTTGATTTTATATTATGTAAAAGTGTTAAATTGTATTGTCATACAAGATCTATCAGTGCGCCAAATTTTAACTCAATGGCTGTCAACGGGAAGTGGGTCAAATTTACAATATAAATTTTGAATCACGGTCACATGATAACTTCGAAGCTTCGTTGCTCGAATATTCTTTTGAACCTTCGGAGCTAGGAAAATCAACAGCCCTAGTAGAAACTTCTCTCCATCAGCTTTTCAAGTTTTCCATCTTCCATTTTGTACGTCTTTTACTGTTTTTACTTGTTGTACCACTGACAATTAATAGTTTTCGTGCAGTCTGAATAAATTGGGTTTTCTGTGCATTTATGAGCTCAAATTTATCATAAACTGAGATCCTAAAGCTTGTTTTGCATGCAAGTGAAGCAGCAGAATGAAATGTGTGCAAAATGAATAGAAAATCACATAAAATAATATGAGCAAGTAGAAGTTTATGAACTTTTTTTATAAATGCAATTTACATACAGCTGAACAACGTTTATTGCTTAATTGGTTGCAAAAAGGCATTAAAATGTACGAATCGAATATTTTATAAACATGAACAAGCTAATGTGTGAGCAAAATGAGTCTGCTTAAAATCCCTGGATGATCTTAGCAAGCCGGTAATAAAACTCACTCAATATTTGCAATGGTAGTACAATTCAGTGCGAAATTCCAATAGTTTCGACGAGATTGAAAAGCTGAATACAATACATATATCCTAGCATGGTTTTTTTTTAAATTATTTCACCCGTTGCACTAGACTATTGCTCCTTCGAAGCAACTATACTCTACCGCGGCTCCCACAGGGAAATTCTCATTGTGATCAGTTTTTAATAGTTTCATTCACATAGAATAAGTCTCAGGACGTGGGATTCCACAAACGAACTGATTCTTTCAAATTAGTTGTGGCAGCCACAGTATTCAATCTTGTCCGCACATTTTTCTTCAAGTGACTTCTTTACTATACTTTATGCTTAAAGGTTAAACTCGGTTCATATCTTAAGTGAAGCTTAAAAGCTAAATTCGGTTTCACAGTTCTGTGAGTTTACGATATTTTCTAACATACTCGTAGAAGCAGAGTGAAATTAAGAATTGATTGACTACAAAAGTGTTATTTGTGGTTTGTGTTGTCGTGACGGTTTATGTTTTAAATAAATAATGCGAATTTCTCGTAATATAACTTTCGATCACATATTAGTGTTTTAAGTGTCATGGAAATTTGAAAGTAAACTGTGCTTCGGCCGCACTTAAGGTTAACTTAACATAATATGTACTGCGTGAAACTGTGTAAAAGAGTTAAACTGAGTTAAATCCACTTCTAGGGCTTAAGATAGCTCTGTGAAGCTGGCCAAAGTTAGATATGAAATGTTATGCAGTCTGATTGGAACGTGTGACTCATGTTTCTACATTTACAGCTCCTACAGCACGGCTTACTAAGATCTTTCAGGATTTTGGTCTACTGTGCGATTATTACCGCCATTTCTTTTTCACTTTTGTCGTCATCTTCACTGCAGCTCCCAGATAATGGATCATCTTGCACTATTGGACTATTTGACCTGTTCGGCCTTGGCATAATTGGTGTCAATGCTGGTGAAGGTATTGGAGTAGGAAGCTCTCGTATTGGTGATAGGCACTTATTGATTCCGTTGCTTGGAATTTCCAGAAGAATTGTCGGTGGGTGTAACAAATTTGTATTTGATGGTGATTTGTGTGCACTAAGAGCATCTAAAACAGGTACTTCAATAGTTGTTTGGCGATAGAACACAGGTGAATCTGGCGCACCACTCGAAAAGCTAACCGGTGTATGCATTGATGATGTTGAAGATTCGTCATCACCGAGTGCATCATCTTGGGGACTACAAGCGGTTGGTGTTGTCGATGGTGAAATAAAAACAGAAGATGTTGGCATCGAAGCGGCTAATGCATTTGTTGAAGTAAAGCTTCTGAACATAGCTAGTATGGAATCGGCGCTCGATACTTTTGGTCTTATTCGCCGATTAGTAATATTTTTTATGCCAATATCTGAGAGTGCTAGCTCAGAGCTTGACAAGGAATCGCTTCCATGATTCGATGAAGTGCTGTGAGGTGAACGAATGTCATTTGTGCATGGTGACTGTGGAACAGAATTCGTTCGAAATTGAATTTCTGTGGGAAGACTTAGAGCGCTGGAATTTTGTGTACCCTAGAAAGTGTGACAAGACATTAAACAATATTCAAGAGACACTTGGACAAGTGATTTTGTTCAACTTTGCTACAAACAATTATTAATAATTTTTCTCAAATATTAGTCAAATATGAAAAAAAAATCATCTTACATTTCCAATATCAACTTCAGAGCCAGAGCTCATTTCGGCTGAAACTCTACTGAGCAGGCGAGCAAACGTAACTTTCTTCTCGAGCTTAGGATCGGTTATAATGCGCGCCGCTGATGTCGACGCTGATGCAGAGTTCTCCGAAAATGTTGTCTCCTTTTGATCGCTTTCAGAATCAACATTGGTCATTTTCAGCCTATTCTCGGACATTTGAATAAGTTCACCCAGACTAAGTTTAGGTTTAGCTTGTGTTGTTGCTGGAGAAACCAATTGTTGAAGAATCTGTTTTTTTTCTGCGGCATTTTTCTTTGTTGGAGTTGAGTTATTGCGTTTTTTCCTTGGAGACGGTGAGCCTGTTAAGTTCAATAGATCTCATATTAAACATTTTTCATAATTAGCACAATAATGAGTCTAAGGCGTCCACTAACGGAAAGAAATGGAATACTAAAATAGCCAAACTACTGGAAAATAAAAGTCAATATAAAAAATTTATGGAAATATCTACAATTGTAAGTGCAAATGAAACTATGTAAGTATTTATATAATTTCCTAATTTCACAAACATAGAGTGCAATTTTTGCCTACCAGCAGCCACACATACACTCAAGAGTAAGAAGTAGTAGAGCAGAATAATAATTTATAGTAGACAGATTAGACTTTCTAAGAGTTGCGATCAATCTTTGCGAAGTATTTACATGGCATGTTCCCATCAACGTCGGTATTTATATGACGCGACGTGTATCTGGACTTATGTAGCTAAAATTTGGAATAATACGGATATGGGAAGTCACTGATGAAAGGGCGATTTGCAGTTGTTTTTCTGAGTGTAAGTCTTTTGCTTTATATACATACATACATACATACATATATACTTGGCTTGAGTGTAAATCATATAAATTTCTGGCTATAAGAGTTTTTAATGTTGTTCAATTGTCGTTCTGAAAAGAATTTTTACCAATATTTCAACTGTTTCGTGTCCGTACTTCTGAGTTGTCTACTTGTTAAATTATTGTTCCGAGCGAGTAATGATTTTCTAGTAGTAGTAGAACACTCACCCTTCATGTAAATTCAATTGTTAAAATTCTTATCTATTGTAGGTTTAAAGAAATATATAGAGGTGCTGGTGACAACTGAAAGTAGTGAGTTGTAGTTGTTTTTATACCCTAGATGAAATCTTAGGGTATACTAAATTTGTCATTCCGATTGTAACGCCACTTGCACAGATGGCATACGAAATTACATACGGGCAATCTAGGGTATCTAGGTATCATACGAATTGGTCTTAGACCAATTTTAGCTTTTACTTGTTTTTTTTTTTATAAATTTATCGCAGGTGTATATTTTTCTCGTTCATAGGTCTCTAAGCTCTACTGATTGAATACCGATTTCTCCTAAGGCTAAGCTACAGAAAAAGCAAACCCGGTTTTTTTTTAAACTATTCTAATATTTCAGCGCTAACAATTTCAAAGCAGAAGTCGAAGAAAAACTTGAGAGTTTATCAAATCTGAAAAATTCTGAATCTGTTCCATACTACCAATGTGACGAAGGGGCTGAGATAATTACTTTATTGCTGGCGTCATTTGCTTGAAACGTTAAAAATCTAATTCATCAAAACATGGAGCAGATTTTCAATATTTAGTAAATAACATAAATATGTAATGTAATAATTGTAAAATCGTGTTTTTATATGTATTATTTCAATGTGTCGCGGCCTTTATTTTACTTTCAGAGCGATACGACCTTTGAGCGTTCGGAGCATCAGACATTATTACCACTTGGAGTGTCCAAAAGGTCATCATTCACGGCATATAGAGAAAACTTATTTTCATTTTCACGTTTTACCCACTGGGAGAAGGTTTTGACAGGATAATTACATTTTCATTACCAAAAAAAAAAAAGCGGATGTCGCAAATGAAATAATGTGATAATTAAGTTGAGATTCCTTAAACGCTCAAACAGCGCTAGGAACTTTTACATCAAAATCTGTTTTACATGCTTTTAAAATTTACTACTTTAATACAAACTTTTATGGCAGTTCATAATTAAAATTTATCATGAAACTGACACCATGAACTGAAGGCCTGCATCAATTTTTTTTTCGAAATTTAATAAAACTCTTGTCTTTTTTATCACCTTTAGTTCATGTTGTCAGCTAAACGTCCCTCCTTATAATGGAAATATCTGTGTACATCGGTATATTTATGTATGTATTTATGTATGTATGTATGTATGTATTTACATTTTCCGTAGAAATTCCATAAAATAAATTTTTAGTGGAAATTTTTCCATTGAGGTACTTCTTTTTGTACCCAGTTTTACTATGTAGAGGAAAAGGTATAAATTCATGCGAACATCCCTTTCCACATTCCTGTGGTGATTGGAACCTCCTTTTGTATTATGTCTGTATAATAAAAGTTCACCCGTGGACATTATTCTACTTGGTTTATTTATTACATTCAGAAGAATCACCGCAATTCAAAAGGATATAAGTGAAAAGGGACTCTCAGAGGATGCCGGAATTGGGAATATCTCTAAGCAAGCAGATTGGAGAAAATAGGCTAACTGAAAAAACTCAGCAAAAGGTAAGCTTTTATAGTTTAAGAAGGTGAAAAGTGTCATTAGTCGTAATAGAAATGCGCTAGAGTGCTGACCACCAAAATCTAAAAGTTAATCGAAAGAAAAATTGAAAAGAATTAGAAGAAACTAAACATTTCGAAAGTAAATTTACGGCTTCGACTTCTTGAAGTCAATTTAAGTAATTTCGGGGATAGAAACAAACAGGGGTTCTAATCCAATTAATATAGCCTATCTTACGTCGGGGAGGTGGTCGTAATAAATCGTCTAGTGAAAATGTACGGGCTGTTGCCCCTCCGGGTGGATTTGGGCTGCTGAGGCTCAAAATAGACGGTTTTCTTATACCCAGCCTGTTGAATATGGAGCGTGGAGCCCCCGGTGTGGTAGCTGTTGTTGCCTGAGGTATAGACGTTGTAAATTGTAGTTGTTCCCGAAGTGAGGTGTGATGATGATGTCCATGGATACCACCAGGAGCTATGGGGTATGAAAAATATTATGATAAGTTCAGAGCAATTTTTTTGTTTTTTATTGGGTAATTTTTGGCTTACGTCTGTTACGGTCAGCTTCCTCTGCTAGTAGTTTTTCAATTTTTTCTGGAAAGTGACGTTTCGCACACCAAACTAAACCGATTACTGCTAAAACGACGAACACTGTAATTAGACCCAACCAAAATGGTTCTTGTAGCATTCTTTCTGATAACGGCTTGTATGGTATATGCATCATTCTTCGTTCACATCTGTGGCCTTCCCACCAGGCATGACATCTAAGGAAATAAGAAATTTTATTAACAAAACGAAGTATATAATTGTTTTAATAATTATTAAGTTGGTATCGTTAAAAAAACTAAACTGTGAGAGACCGAGTAAGAAAATTTATTTCTATTCAATTGGTCGAAGAAGGGACTCTATGTGATTCAAAAAGGAAAGTCAAGTTGGCTTGGATTGCACCCATACAAAAAAATTGTACTAAAATTAAATTTATGCATTGCTATGAAGTTTTAAAATTGAAGCTTTTTTATTAATTTAATTCTGCTCTTTTAACGTCGAGAGGATCAGAATTATATTTGATTCTGTTTAGTGCGGTAGGTTTTGGCTTACTCCATAATCTTTCAATTGATTCAGCTTTTCGTAAAATGCTTCTATTGAACATGGATCTGGATCTAAGGAGATCCAGAGGAGTGCAAGTTTGCTAATTCATGATAATTTTACAGGTAAAACATATGACTTAGAATTAGCAGTAAAAACGTCGCGAAGTTTGTCAATTTAGCTGAGATCTCATTGAATTTCCATTCATCATATACACCAGCGTTAAATAACATTTCAAAGATGATATTTAAGCATAAATGTTTCCCTATTTTCAGCAGAAATTTAACCGGACTCGATCCATTACTTTATGCGATATGGTGGCTGAAGTGACAGTACTGTTCGGTACGTGTCGCGGCCGTTGTCCAATGTCACAGAGACACAATAGAATATAAATATTTAGTTCTGTTTTTAACTGCTTGGTAAAATACTCAAGCGCACGGAAGATGACTGCCTCCTGCTTATATGAGTTATCACGTAGGATAGCCATTTTCATCTCAAGTATGGCTGCGCCAAGATGACGAGCACCGACGAACTCTCGTTTCGAATGTCTTATGTAGAATGCTTGCTGGAGAATTAAATTGTAAGATCTATGGATGGCATTATGATGAAAAATTTGAGCAAAAGAAAGATCAAGATAAAAGTGGTGTTTCAAGTACGAGCCAGAAAAAAAAGGCCACTTCGTAAGGACTAGTCTCCACGATCCGTAATAGCGAAAAAATTGGGCCTTCCCATAAGCTGAAAGTGTAGACAATGCTGAGTTATTTTTATGATTCGAAAGGCGTCACTGGTCGAGAATTCTTTCCAAAATGGGGAAACAGAATACAGATACCGTGAAGCTGGTATTTATTGTACGAATTGAAATAAATAGAAACCGCCAGTAATACGAACCTATCCTTGCTGTGAATCAACGTGAGCGTTGTATTAATGCAGTTGCGATAAATTTAAAATAAACATTTTGTTTTTTTCAGAAATGAACATAACTGTTTTTTACTTAAACAATTTGATTTCAATTCCGACTCATTGTTACTAGTACAAGCCTAGGGTGTACGCTACCGAGCCCTAACCTCATATAAACTCAGTCACGTAAGTTTTTGTTAGCTTGAAAACATTGTTTTATTTTTGATTCAATAACTTTTATATCTATGAAACTATAGCTTGCAATCTCAGCTGTTTATTCCAGGATTATCCTAGCATCGTACAGACCTTACATATAATAGTTAAAACACTGCAGCTCAAGTTTATAGAAGGTGGTCAAAGAAAAAAATAAAATGGAAAAATTTTGCGGTGCAATTAAAAAAATTGAAGTCGATTTAATGCAGCACTAAAGCATTAATTAATGAGTCTGCAATTCTGCATTCACGGAAGTCGAGTGAACTATGTACACAAGGTCAAGCACAACTTGTCTGGTTTATATTTCCCAAAGGGTATAATTCAGCTACCATGAAAACAAATTCAACCATATCCTTTCATCGCACTAAGAATCATTCCCAGCAAAGGGGATTTTGTTGTCAAAAGAATTCCATAATATCTAAACAGGTGCTTTTATCCGAAGCTTTTATGGTCTATATAGATAACTTTATTTGAGCGGAACTGAATTGCATATTCCAGGACTTACCTGCAAAAAAACCCTCCGTTTTTTTCAAAACATTCGCCACGACCCTCACAAGGATTATCTGCACAAGGCTTCTGCTTTTGTTCGCATGTTGGGCCAATGTATCCTGGCTGGCAGTGACACTATAGAATATAAAAATTACAATGAACATAAGAAAGGTAACAAAAGATTAACTGAACCTTGAAATTAGATGGCGTTAGCTCGCATTTTCCAAAAAGGCACGGTTCAAGTTCGCACATGTTGAGAGCACAAAACCTTTGGGTGAGAGTTAATTAGGAAAGAGGAGAAAGTAGGAAATCTTAAAGCGAAAATACTTACCGTCCGGTGAAATGACCCTGGCACTGACATCTTTTCTTATTTCCACTCGTAATGCATTTTCCTCTGAAATGACATGGATTTGGCTGACATGATTCGACTATATCATCCCCGGAAGCTAGCTTTAGCTTGTAGTTGAGGTCTAAAAAGCATCCCAAGAATAAATGATTTAGTTTTTCACCTTTTCGCTGCACTGATTTACCTTGTTGAACTCGGATGGTGGCGTTCAAGCTTATGCGGGATTCCGAGGCAGTTTTCTGCCGTATATGTATGGTGTTAAGGTATGACGTAATATATACTGGAGCCTGTTGCGGTCCTATGTAATTTTGGAAGTCCCTTCTAGATGTCGCATCATTCGCAGTGTTCTGGTTTTGATATTTGCATAATTGCCACCTTGTTCCATTGTTATCGGCATAGTTGTCGAATATCTGGACCAAAATATTGAATATTCGTCAAAATTGAGAACCAATCAAATCAATCATAAAATTATAAAATGCGATTGCCGGTCGCTTGCTTATGTTGTCGTAACTATTAATGACACCTTTTCGACCCAGCGATCAGAGAGGGCTCATCAGTATGGTTATCACTGACCGCCTACCATAGAAGTTCAATGATGGAGTTCACACCAGTTTTAAAAAAAAGTTAGTTTGAATTATATGGTAGCAAGGCTACTCATTGCTATTTTCAAATTGGGTGAGTGCTCCCCCTCATCGCTACGGCACTCGGATAAACCAAGTAAAACTTATAAGTGGATAATTTCTCGTCTTAAAGACTGAAAATTGAAACTGCTACAAATAAACCTGTAAGGTGATTCGAATTTTCTGAACTGAACATTAATTTAACTTTGTACTATTCTGCTCTCATTGTTATATTCTCTCTAGAACGTAAACTCATCCCCTTCTCCCGTAGTCTTCAGCCAAGAGACAAGAGAACTTAAAATATAATCAAATATGCTTTAAACGAGACTAAGGGCCTTTCAAGCCTATAAAACTTTTGGTAGAATGTGCTTCACGTAATCACGATTCATTGCTGGTATTAGAGGAATTAACCAAGGTGGTAAGAAGTCCATGCCAATATCCAAAAATTGGATGGAATAGAACACACAAAATAAACGCATCAAAAGTGTACTACTTACCTGTGAACATACATAGCTGCAGGATATAAAAATGTAACAAACCTCTAAAGTATTATTGTCAGGACATCCATTTTGACTGAACTCCACGCCATACAGCTCCAGCAGAATTATTTCACCCAGTGGAGCCATAAAATGTTGAGTAAAGTCGACTTTTGCGGGCATGATTTGTGGGTAATTTAGTGGCAGAAGATGTCCTGTTGTGTTGCTATTTAGGTGTATTACTCGCTCCTTAATAAAAGGGCCGACTGCAATGATAGTAGAAAGATTAACGTTAGGCAACTATACCTGCAATTTAAGTGAGCCTATTCGTATTTAACTGTAACAATTTACGAGCGCGGGTGAACAAGGTAATCTAAAAGCGTTTCTAGAAATGAGCAATCATAAAAGCAAAATGAGAACGAACAGAAGCCTAAGCATATCTTAGCAACTGATATGAAACATCAACGGCATGCAATTCAGAATTATAACGTAACTTACTCGTCTTGAAGTTTGCTTGAAATCCCCTTCCTCTTGGCTTCTGTCCTGTCCTAATTTGAATTCGGATTTGTTCACCGAGACTTACATAAATCCCTTCGTTAAGGTGATTCTTTATGCGAAATGGTTGGAAAATCCCACCTCCGACGTTAATGTGCAGAAATCCTTCCTCCAATACTTCAAAGTCGGTGAATTCAAGCCAAACTTTTCCGCCCAACGGTGCTCGAATTACGTACGTGCAGTCCAAATTATTGATCAAAAAGAACGGATAGTTAGGACTTGATACAGTGCCCTCTCTTGATGTTAACGTTTGGATGGGACAACCGGAAATGTCGATGGCCTTCCAAATCGCTGAAAAACCCAGCCCGGAGTAAGAATAATCGCTGTGAAAATTTAAAACAATCTCATTCGAAGACGAGACAAAGTCAAACTTGGACATGTTAGAATCGTGTGACCCGCACCACCGGACGTATGGTAGAAATGATTGAGAGCTGACGACTTCCGGTATGTCTGTGCCTCTCTTACTGACGTGATGCCCATTTGCTTCTGATTTCCCTCTTTTTCGTTTTCGTTTTCTGTTCAACTGTATTTTGTTCTTAGATCCGGCTGATGTCTTCTTTCTATTGTGAAAAAATTCCTTAACTCTGGGTTTGTTCGAAAGTAGTCCGAATTTCAGGAATTTTTTTTGCTTTTCTGATTGTCGTGTTGAATGCCCATCGTGAATTGTACCACTCACGCTACGGACCCGTCGCGCATATTTTATCCACAAATTTTCGAACTGAAAATCATCGTAAGTTTTTTCAGCCGTAAGCATAGCCATAGGAATCGGATTAGATCCCGGCTCAAGTGAAATTATCGATGCAGTCTCGTAGTTTTGAACACTTATGTAGTCATAGAGACACTCATCCTGTGCCTCTAAGTCGATTTTTTGAAACTGTACAATGATTCGATGCCGGTCTGGTACTATAATGTGCACCCAATAGTCGACATTCACCGGATACTGGTTGGGATAACCTGTGGAAGGAAATCTGAAATTTTCGCAGTTACAAATGAATTTTAAGCATACCGTGGGATGTAAGGCGGCCCTCAAATCCTCTAATTGTTTCGTTTTTAAGTTCCAATTCATCAACCGACTGCTGTGGCTTTTTGCAAATGTATCCCCCCATCCGCCGGCATCGCTGTGCTTCCCAGTAGAGACCTGATGGTAGCATAGGCGTGGGGGACATTTTCCACTGCAAACCTAAACAGGTGGCTTCGGTTGGCATCTTATCGAATTGTCCTTGTCCCGGCAACCATCCCTGTACAGTTCAATGGCTTTTTATTAAAAACTAACCAAATCCAAAAGGAGGATGACTTCGAATTAATATTTACCTGAAAATTCATTTTTGTTCCATCGGTCCACTCGATTTGCCCGTTCGTATTCAGCTCACCACCCAGCCAGTATATCAGTTGCGGCGAATAATCAATTTGGTTTCGAATGCTGGTTGTAATAAACCTGGGTAGTAAGAAATGCGACTTCGAATCACAGATTGTGTTTTACAGGTGAAAATAAATATCATTGCCTTACCCTTGTTCGTCAGGCGAAGATATCGATGATAATTGCGCACCAATTCCCCTGCATACCTGTTGTGCGGTCCACCACTCTACTTCGGGGTATGTAGCGAACAAATAGCAGGAGCCATTAAACGGCTTCAATCTCTCATCCGAGCATTCTGAAGCAGCTTATAAGTGGAATATTTAATAAGTTTACACCAACTAACTACGAAAATTGTTGTGTATTGAAAGGATTTCCGACAACCCCTGCTAAGCAGAAGTAAGTAAGTATGGAGATTGGAGAAGCTCCATGTACTTTCAGGATTTGCTCAGCACTTGCAGTTCCAAGAAATTTTTTTGATAACTTTTAGAAAGGTGGGAGATTATGTTACTCGTTGCCGTAAGAATTAGTTGAAGTAATTTTGCCAGCGGAATATTTTGCAATGATAGCTGCAATGTAATATTTTCTCCATTTTTCAAGCTTTATTTACTATTACATGTACACCATGTAAAATTGCCGCTCTCCACGTCGACGCGCTCTGTATGGCAACCCTATTTATCCCATTTTCGAACATAAAGCTACTTTTTTTCTTTTTTTTTAAAACAAGCTCGTGTGCAAAATTTTAGCTCTCTAAGTAAACGCGTTCTCGAGTTGTCGTGAGGATAGACAGACGGACATACAAAAATCAAAATAACTTTTAATATTATGCGTGGGTGTCCAACCCATTTTTCTCTACTAGCATTATTTCTGTGCGTTACATATTAAATCACAGCTTATACGATTTCATCTAGGGAATAAAAATGGGAAAAATCCGGCAACTCCTTCGTAGGGTTGCCATACAACAATGTCTTTTTTCACTATATACTTGGACACTGCCTGTGAACGCGTCGATGTAGAGAGCTAAAATTTGGTTGATGGTGTTTTCATACAAATTTTAAATACCAGCTCAAAAATGGCCTAAATCGGGAAATCTTTCGTTGGTGTTGCCATATGAAACTTTAGGCTTTCACTTCATTTAACTTCTATTTTCATCTCAGACCAATTATAACTTTTTCTCTTGTTATTTTTTTTTTATAAATTCCAAGATGAAAGCAAATATTTATTATTTTACCAGAATATATACATATGAAGGCCACTGGGGAAATTGAGCTAAACATGCTGTTTTGTGGAGTATTGGAAGCAGATTCTAGTGAACAGATTATATTTAGGGAAAGAAGAAAAAACTTAATAAAAGGGAAAAACGAAGTTAGGCCACATATTTTGAGGGAATAATGACATAAGTTCATTTGTACTGTAACGGTTTGTACGACAGAAAATTTAACCGCAGTGTGCGGTTTTGGCTTTGTTTCAAGATAAGCCGATCTAGCCCCAAAGGTGGTTTCAAGGAGACAGTGAATATTACTAAAAACCGAATTTCTTTTGTAAAGTCGCGTAGCCGATTATTTTACTGTGGCTCATATTGTGCTTTGCTACGATAAGTGATTTAGTGTTCAGAATGGTAAGTGCATTGAAATCATGGACATTACTGGGACTGATTCATATGACGAAACCTTAACTCCTAAGTGCGACAAACGAAAAGCACTAGGACGTCTAATCGAAGTAAAGAAGAAATTGCTTGCCAGTAGTCACGAAATGGGAGAGGACTATTTTGCGCATGTTGGCCTCAACGACCGAAAAAGAATCATTAGGGAATACAATTCCTTAGCTAACTACAATGAGCAATATAACTACATGTTCTGGAGTCCAATGCCTCATATTTATACACATATTATGAAAGCGTTGCAAAAAAAAAGGACGTGATAATTAACAAGATGTCTTCAGACATACGACAGCTGGACATTTTCTGTGACTCATGTTCGGGCCGAAATAACAACGATATACAGTTATACGTTTTTTACACTTCCTGACCACAAAGTTGAAGAGGTTCGATTGCGTTCGTTGCATATTCCCTATTCGCGGTCATTCGTACTTAGAATCCGATTGACATATGTCTATCGTTAACGAGAAAACCTATGTTGAAGTCCCTGATGAATGCAGGGATGCTATAAGGAACAACAGAACGAAACCGGATCCGTATATGTCGACTGCAAAGCAAATTTATTGGACAAATGGTCGAAATTTCTCGCGCCTTTCTATAAAAAGAAATGTCCTATACGAGACCAATCCGCGAAATTAAATTTCAGCACGATCATCCAAAACTGATCTACCATCGAGACACGTATTCAGGAGCGTTTGAAACGATGAACATCGCTGTAAAAACATCGTTAAAAAAATTGCCGAGTACGAATGCTCCACGAACAAAACTTTACAGGGGTAACATTTTCCATTTTTTTGTTTTACGTAATATTAATATTTCATATCTTCTGCAATGGTCCGGTACCTTTAAATCCAGCGAAGAAAGCAGACTTGCTGCATATGACACAATATTTACCAAAAAACGAGTCAAGGAAGTTCTACTACTATGTGACCCCGGCTGTCGTCGGCAGCCTTGTGGCCGTTCAAGGTGACGATATCTTATCGTCCTGTACCGACGAAGATGATTAAAGTGCAGTTACATAATATAGAACACTTTGCTTATTCAAATAAAAATTCCAGCATTTGAGAATTTACAGTAATTTTTTGGGAAAATATGATTTAACCCTAGGATGCTAAACGTGATTTGCGATTTCTCAAAATTTTGTCTTGTAGGACTTGGATGCATTGTTCCCCGGCGCCCTTCATATGTATATGTCTTCATGTGGTATCGTAATAGAAGGAATGTTGATTTGAGGGTGGTTGTACCCTTTACAGTGTACTCTTTGCGTAGATTCGCAATAGCGAAGTGGTTTAATGTGACTAGTTTAGTAGCTATCAAGATGAAGCTTCGGTCATACTAAGATTATAGGCTTAGAGACTTTTAGAAAAAATCCTATCATGTCTTCCAACAAGAAATGCCTGCATAGATATGATTAGTATCCGAGTCAGTTTGTGTAATCCTTTGTCGA
Source organism: Dioctria linearis (assembly GCA_963930735.1). Taxonomy (NCBI): domain Eukaryota; kingdom Metazoa; phylum Arthropoda; class Insecta; order Diptera; family Asilidae; genus Dioctria; species Dioctria linearis. The sequence continues at coordinate 716,647 of OZ005742.1, read as the reverse complement.
ACTTACTGGTTCAATGATTTCCTCCACCTCACTCCTTTTATTTGGTGTGGAGTTATATGTATATATTAAGAAAACGTCATTGTCTTCGACATATTAACATGGTGATCAATTCTGTTAAAAGTGTTAAAATATATCGCTTCGATGTTGATTATCCTCATGGTGTGTACACCATTCAGCGTTTTGTTTCACCGAATACGTAAAATTCACATGAGTTTTCCAAATTTGAGGTTTCCAAATTTTATCGAAAGACTACCGACGATATAATGCCTTATGATTTTCGATTATTTTATGGACGCAGTTTGTTGGGCTATGGCCATCAAATAAAGGATACAATGAAACTCTCAGAAACAATGAACACCTTCTACATGTACATTAAGAAATAATTGAAGTTAGAGAGGATTTTTTTCTATAAAAATGCGGAAAGGGCCGGAACTCGTAAAACCGGAAAGCAAGGCTGCTGAGCAAATACCTAAAAGAGCACAAGTGAACTCACACAAAATTTAAGTAGGTACTTCCTGCATCTTGCAATTAAATCCTTGTGAAACAAAAACGACCATTAAGTTGTCGGAATCCTTAAAATAATTGAAAATTGGCTGAAAGGAAAAAAATGCCACTTAATTCTACTCCATTTGAGGATGTTCACTCTTTTTCTGCTCAAGTAGCAAAGCGTTCAAATTTGCAGCAAAACTAACAAAAACTTAGCGAAAATCAATTAGCGAAATAAGTTTTGCGTGGCTTTCTGTTTTTTTTTACATTTTTTTTTTTATATAATATAATATGTATGTAAACTACGAATCAACTCCTGAAATTACAAGATCAAAAATTCACGAACCAAGGAAAAACATCAGCGAAAATTGTCGTACGTGTGTGTGAAATTCTCTAGCAACGCTACTAATTAATGTTTTTCAAGCAAACAAATTGTAGAAATTCAACTTTCACTATGTAGGGACATGACAGAGGCTTGCTTGATTCTAAATAATCAGTGAATTTTTAAAAAACAAGAGCAATGGAATGCTGATGAAAATAAATAAAAGAAAAAATAATTCAAAACAAGTGTTAAATTGTAAAATTGTAAATTTAGCGGAAATATTTATTTTGCAAACTTTCATTTATCAAATTTAAACAAACAGTTGGCACTGAGCCGTCTGAGCATACGCTATGTGACATGACATCTGACATAGTTGTCTATTAGCCCCAAATGTTTCGCCCAGGTTAGCTATAGAAATGATATTAGCACCAGTGTCGTGGCATCGGGGGTCTACACTAATTGGGAATTTAGAAATAAAACGATGGTGTTTAACTAAAAAAGAAAATGTATTGTAATTGATTTTAATTGAAACATAAAAGTAAGAAAGGTAAAAACACTATTAATTTCAGGTAGGTACCCAACTTATTAATTTTATTCTTGCTGTTTGTTCTTCGATGCTTCTATTTACACATTTAAAATATTCTTGAACTGGCGAGAGTGTTGGAAACATACCGGATGCGAGCATGTGATGTACTGAAACCACTGACATATATCAATGGATTGAGCCAAAACCCTCGACAATACTTCACAAGCCATAAAACAGACTCCTTCACTATCACATGAGAGCCCCAATGGAGTCCTAACATTCTAAAATATTTGCAGTGTTTTTATGTAAATCTCACAAAAGTTTGATTTGAATAGCTCCTCCGCCCTACACTACTATTCATACAGAAAAATGGTGTTCTGATAATCTTAAGTTTGCTTTCTTATCTTCCGAACCGAACTAATATTTTTATACCTTTGGCCCTTGGAAAGGTAAGAAACCAAGCTTTAAATTCTAGAAGACTATTTTCCTGTAAGGACAGTAGTTTAGGCTTTATAGCATATATTAAGTAAATGTTTGGCTATTTTTCGTAAGTACCAATTATAGAACATTTTAGAGACCGGACTTGTGTGCGTTACATATAGATTTCTGTTTCATGGCTTGGGAAGTATTCTCGAGGGTTTTGACTGAGAGCATTGCTATTTCATGTGGCACAAAAAATATTGTGTTTCTGTATATCAGAGTTTGAGCACCCTTTAAAACGATTACTACATAAAAACATGTAAAACTGAACAATTCAGATGAAATTTTACACCTTATAAGTACTCTTATAAGAAATTAAACTCACTCCGACTTTAATTTTCAAAAGTTTATTTTTACCTGAATCCTGCGTATGGGCAAGAGACGGAGCATGGTAAACACTATCTTTACCTTATTCTTTCTGCGGTGATTGCATCTGCAGCCAACATGAAAACATCAAATGTAATAAGAAAACGTTCATTTAGCGATATTTTGTGTTGGTAGCTCCAACCATGCCATAGCGCGCAAGAGAAAACTATAAAATTTCTGCCATTCTTTCCTATAGAAAAATGACAATACGCTCAGTCCATTGTTATAAGTCAATGACTCAAACCGGGGTTTTCTTTAATGCTAATCATTGACTCAACAAATTTTTCCGTAATAACCACCAAAAATGCAAGTGCGTTGTGCATTTGCATAATGCATGTGCACTTCCATATGCTGTATAGTAAGCCGCACTGCATACTCCCATGCAAAGTGCTTACATTATAAAGAAATTGTTTTTATAGCGACTTCCTCCTATGAATATCTCATCCACGTATCGATGATTCACGCAAAAGCTGTACACGTAATACTCAAACGAAAATGCTTGCAGCATGAGTACAGCAAGTGCCCTTGCTTCAAGCAATTGCTGCATTGCTGAGCGACGTGTCAATTAAAAGTATATGGGATGCTTTTTTGAAGAGCATCATGCAAGTGCATCGTGCATGCATGACGCATTGGAATTTTTGGTGGGAGGGGGGGGGGGGCTGCCTTAGTGTTCCCTGCAGTGGTGCTTGGAGTCGGAAAACTTAGCTGCATTGGGCAACCAAATTAGGCTTCAGTGTCAGATCGAGGGCTGCACTGTTTCATGACCTGTGCGCTATTCATTCTTATCTCAATGCTTGGCTGGGCAAGGTGCTGCACAAGGAGAATGTCAAAACAGGTGCCGAGCATCCGTTGAATATTTCTGAAAGCACTGTTATGGAATTACGTACGCAGCTAACGATCCATGTCAAGAATATTGTGAAAAAACCTTATGGTGACCGTTGCATACGTCTGTAACCATTTTGTCCATCATATTCACACCGCTATAGTTTTTATTGTAACATAAATGGCTTCCGGTTTTTTTTGCTGGCCCAACGGTTTATGCATGGTTTTGGGGGTTGTACATCCACGTCCTTCAACAGGACGGAAAGAGTTGCTCATTGACAGCAATTGCGCCTTAAAGTGTTGGTATACAGCGATTCTGCCGGTAAACATTAGCCACTGCTGCTTCCACACCTTTACTGAGCGAAATCAGTAACTTACCGTGCAACGGGCTCTATTTATATGTACAAAACAAAATTATCAACCGACAAAACCCTTGAGAAATACTTCTCAAGCCCTGAAACAGACTCCGTCACTACTAAGAGCCCTGACTTAGTCCTAACATTCTGTTACGCGCCACAAAGTGATACAAGCGACATCTATTGGGAATGGAAACAACTTTAGGTTAGTGACATCCTAGTAAACTGGGTTTGGAGAATGGAATATTCAGGAAGGTTCTAGGATAATTCGTAGAGTATAAATACGGCGCTGCTCACATCCAGGAGGCGAGTATTATTTCAGACAGCGAAGTGAACGAAGTAAACTATTGGGATTGCGATAATTAGAAGTACAGTACTAGCGATAAATAAAGAGTTGATTTGATAATTATTTGTGAATTTGTGAGAGTAAACAGTAAAGTTAAATAAAGAAAGAACTTTTGAATTATATCTGAAATATTTTGTTTTAAATAACGAACTAAGGCCACGCTCGTAACAACTGGTGTCAGAAATAAAATAAAATCGCGAAATAAAGTGGTGGCATTTGAATTTGAAATTCAAAGAGTGATTAATTTTGTGAAATCGTGTGTAAAAATTCCGAAAGATAATTTTATATTAAACTGTGAGTGAATTACAAAAGACGCAAGAATGGGACGCAAGCTAGAGGAGCTTCGCATACAGGAATTGAAAGTGGAGTTGGGGAAGCGGTCATTACAAACGACTGGCCTAAAGAATGTTCTAGTCGAGCGACTTAGACAAGCTTTGATAGAGGAAGAAAAGAATCCTGAGACATTCGTTTTCGAAGAAGAACCAGAAATTGAGGAAGAGCCTGCAATGAACATAGAACAGCTTTTAAGTACTTTAATGAGCAAAATGGAAGCCCGTTTTGATGAACAAAAGAATTCTCTCCAGGAACAAAAGAATTCTCTCCAGGAACAAAAGAATTATCTCCAAGAACAAAAGAATTCTCTCCAGGAACAAAAGAATTCCCTCGAGGACCACAAGAAATCTATGGAAACCCGTTTGGACGAACAAAAGAATTCTCTCCAGGAACACAAGAAATCTATAGAAACCCGTTTGGACGAACAAAAGAATTCTCTCCAGGAACAAAAGAATTCTATGGAATCACGTTTAGATGAGCAGAAGAATGCTTTGGATGAACAAAAGAATTCTATGGAATCCCGTTTAGATGAGCAGAAGAAATCACTGGAAACGCGTTTGGATGAACAAAAGAGTTCTCTGGAGAATTGTCTAGAAAGTCGCTTAGAGGAACAAAAGAATTTCCTGAAAAACTCGTTAGACGAACAAAATTTAAAAATTGAAGGAATCGAGCAAGAAGTGGCGGAAGTTCAACAAAAAGTGACCGAACAGCTTGACAACTTCAAATCAGATTTGGAGAAGATGAAGCATCGACAACCACGGCACGAAGGAATTGAAATATCCAATGCAGGCAGAATGAAACCTCCAATATTTGATGGACAAAATTCGTGGCATATTTTCAAGAGACAATTCGAGGCTGCTTCCGAAGTAAACGGATGGAATGATGCAGACAAAGCTACAGCTCTGGTATTAGCACTTCGAGGTTCTGCATCAGAGCTTTTACAAACTATACCGATAGAAAGGCAACGTGATTATACTTCATTAGTACAGGCGATAGAGTTACGTTATGGAGATGAACACATGCAGCAAGTATATCGCCTACAGCTACGTAACAGGATTCAAAAGCATGGCGAATCACTACAACAACTGCAGGGTGATGTGGAAAGATTAGCTTATCTCTCATACTCTAGCGTAAATGCAGATTTCCTTAATGAAGTGGCAACAGAAGCATTTGTGAACGCTATTGCAGATCAAAATTTACAACAAGCGTTGAGGCTAGCAGGAAAGAAATCAACAGCAGAAGCACTAGGCTATGCACTAGCGTATGAATCTGCCAGGCAAGCTTCCCGAAGTGCAGTACGAGTGAGAGAAATTTCGGTGGAGGAATGTACTTGTAATAGAATGCAGCCATCACAGAGCAATTCTTCACGTGGTATTCTGCGATGCTGGAATTGTAATAGACCAGGACACCTCCAAAGGGACTGCAGAAAACGCCGTCGAACAGAATCACCAGAAGAGGAGGACAGAACAGAATGCCAAAGATGTCGAGCCAGGGAGCAAGCTATTCGGGGAGAGCCTAGAAATCAAACAGCGACTAGTCGCATCAGCTCCCCTGTTCAGCAGTCGGAAAACATGTAAAAACCAACTTCGGGGGGCAGAAGTTGGTTGGTAGAGTCGACAGCCCCGAAGTCATCATTCAGATAGCCCAGTTGCAGAGAAATAATAGCAGTCTTGTTATATATGGAAGTGTAGGACAAAATGACTGCGTTGTCACTATCGACACTGGAGCTTCGAGATCAATTATTAGAGCGGATCTTGTCAAGAACAAATGGCTTCACAATACCACCAAATATTTACTAAGAACAGCAACTGGAGCCGCAGTACAAGTTTTTGGAGAAATAACTTTGGATATTCAACTAGGTGAACTACTATTTCCTCACAATTTCCTAGTTTCAGACATAATGGATGAATGCATCCTTGGAGTAGACTTTATGACCACATATAAAATAAATTTAGATGTCGGAGAACGAATACTCAAATATGGCAACATAGAAATTCCTATGAGACTAGGAGGAGGAACAGACTATCCTGCAAAAATAAGGACGATGGTCTGTGAGAATATGACTCTCTCTGCATTCTCGGAGACGCTAGTATGGACAAAGCTTACTGATGACATCGGGACCTGCCGATTCTATCTGGTGGAGCCTAACCCTACAAAAGTAACATCGAACATCATCGTTGGTAAGACTTTAGTGAAGACAGAAGACGCAACATTAATTCCAGTCAGAGTGCTCAACACATCCGAAAATGAGGTACAACTAAAAGAAGGTGCTATAATTGGAAATTGTGAGCCTGTTTATCAGATTGTTAATTTGGAAAATGGTAGTAATATTAAGGAGGCAATACGTATACCAGCTACTACTCAACAGGTTCAGAAACTTCTTTCATCTAGTGCCTTAAGTGAACAGCAATACAACGATGCCAAAGAGATGATCGATGAATTTTCCGAATTATTTGCATTGAATGATGATGATTTCGGCAAAACAAATCTTGTCCAGCATCGGATCACAACAGGAGATTCTAGGCCCATTCGGCAACCACCGCGAAGACTACCATTAGCCAAACAACCAGAAGTTGCAGATATGATAAATTCCATGAAAGAACAAGGCATAATTGAGGAATCTAACAGCCCTTGGACATCGCCAGTTGTTTTGGTCAGGAAAAAGGATGGCAGCACCCGATTCTGTGTGGACTACCGCCAACTAAATAATGTAACAAGAAAGGATAGCTATCCGTTACCAAGGATTGATGACACATTGGACACCCTTTCCGGAGCGCAATGGTTTTCCACATTGGATTTGAAGAGCGGTTACTGGCAAGTGGAAATACATCCCGAGGACCGAGACAAAACTGCTTTCTCAGTTGGAAGTGGCTTATGGCAATTCAAAGTTATGCCATTTGGATTATGTAATGCTCCAGCCACATTCGAACGACTCATGGAATGTGTTTTACGAGGATTAACCTGGAAAACATGTCTTGTCTACTTAGATGACATAATTGTGATCGGAAGGACATTCGAGGAACATAAAAACAACTTACGGGACGTACTTCAAAGACTGAGGGATGCGAAACTGAAGCTCAGTACGAATAAATGTGCTCTATTCAAGAATGAAGTAAAATATTTGGGGCATATAGTTTCATCACAAGGAGTAAGAACTGATCCAGAGAAGATAAGAGCTGTGAAAAATTGGCCTGTTCCAAAGGACAAACATCAATTAAGGAGTTTTCTTGGATTAGCTACCTACTACAGGCGATTCGTAAAAGGTTTTGCAGATATAGCAAGGAGCCTACATCAACTTACAGAAAAAGGAAAGCCGTTCATATGGTCAGATAAATGTAACGAGAGTTTTGCAAATTTGAAGCAACAGCTCTGTGGAACTCCAGTGCTTCACTATCCAAAGCTGGGAAAAACTTTTATATTGGACACGGATGCCAGCAATGTAGGTATTGGTGCAGTGCTTTCACAGGAGGAGGATGGTCAAGAGGTGCCAGTAGCTTATTTTAGCAAAGCACTCTCAAAAGCAGAGAGAAATTATTGTGCTACAAGGAAAGAGCTACTTGCCATTGTAAACTCAACCAAGCATTTCCATAAATATCTCTACGGGCAGAAATTTATCCTCCGCACTGACCATGCAGCGCTTAAATGGCTTTTGCAGTTTAAGAACCCTGAGGGGCAAGTGGCGAGATGGATAGAGCGACTCCAAGCTTATGACTTTGAAATCCAACACCGAAGAGGACGTATCCATGGAAATGCAGACGCCCTTTCACGACGTCCATGCAAAGTTGAATGCAAACATTGCGTTCGGCTGGAAGAAAAAGAAACGGAGGCAACTATACAGCTGATGATGGTGGAACCATCGACAGGTTGGAACAACGAGAGCTTGCGAACGGCTCAACGGGAAGACCCAGACATAGCACCAATTCTTGCTTGGAAAGAAGACATGGAAAGACCACAATGGCAAGATATCTCGGAGAGGAGTGAGAAACTGAAGAGCTACTGGGCTCAATGGAACTCTCTTCACGTTGAATGTGGTATATTAAAACGCAAGTGGGAATCAACTAACGGCGAGTCATTCCGAATGCAAATAGTCGTGCCAGCATCCCAGGTCAAAGATGTTCTAGAAGAAATGCACAGTGGATCATCTGGAGGACATTTGGGGGTGAATAAAACAATTTCCAAAATACGTGAAAGGTTTTATTGGTTACATATGCGGGAGGATGTTGAGGAATGGTGCCGCAGATGCACTATCTGTGCTTCTTGCAAAGGACCACCACACAGAAGTAGAGGAAAAATGCATAAGTATAATGTAGGAGCCCCATTTGAAAGGATAGCCGTAGACATCGCTGGACCTTTTCCAGAAACAGATAACGGTAACCGTTATATATTAGTTGCTATTGACTATTTCAGTAAATGGCCTGAAGCTTATGCAATCCCTAATCAAGAGTCTACCACAGTAGCGGATCAAGTAGTAATGAATTGGGTCAGTAGATTTGGTGTTCCTCATGAACTTCATTCGGACCAAGGACGGAACTTCGAATCACGGACTTTCCAAGAGATGTGTAAAATTCTGGGAATAAGAAAAACCAGAACAACTCCTCTGCATCCACAATCTGATGGCATGGTAGAGCGCTTCAACAGAACATTGGTCGAGCATCTAAAGAAAGTAGTCGACTATCACCAGCGCGATTGGGATCGACATATTCCCATGTTCTTAATGGCCTATCGATCAGCTGTACACAACACGACCGGACAAACTCCAGCAAAAGTGATATTCGGAAAGGAGATGCGTTTACCTAGCGATCTCAAGTTTGGTACACCCAGAGGTGAACAAAAGTTACCAGACGATTATGTATCGGAACTTAGACAACAATTAGCTGATGTACACGAAGTCACGAGAGCAAAATTAGCAATAAATACCGATCGGATGAAGACCCGCTATGACTTACGTGCTAACTCAGCAGGATTTAATGAAGGTGACCTTGTTTGGCTGTACAACCCGAAACGACGTAAGGGACGTTCTCCCAAATTACAACAACACTGGGAAGGACCGTATTCAGTAGTGACTAGAATAAATGACGTAGTATATAGGATTCAGCGGGGTACAAGAGGCAAACGGAAAATCGTTCATCTAGATCGTTTATGTCAATACTGCGAGCATCAAGACCGTGGATCACCTGTTGTTCGGGACGAACAATTTTAAGAAGGGGGCAGTGTTACGCGCCACAAAGTGATACAAGCGACATCTATTGGGAATGGAAACAACTTTAGGTTAGTGACATCCTAGTAAACTGGGTTTGGAGAATGGAATATTCAGGAAGGTTCTAGGATAATTCGTAGAGTATAAATACGGCGCTGCTCACATCCAGGAGGCGAGTATTATTTCAGACAGCGAAGTGAACGAAGTAAACTATTGGGATTGCGATAATTAGAAGTACAGTACTAGCGATAAATAAAGAGTTGATTTGATAATTATTTGTGAATTTGTGAGAGTAAACAGTAAAGTTAAATAAAGAAAGAACTTTTGAATTATATCTGAAATATTTTGTTTTAAATAACGAACTAAGGCCACGCTCGTAACAATTCTAAAATATTTGCAGTGTTCTTATGTAAAACTGGAAGACTATTTTCCTGTGTGGATAGTATTGTAGGCTTTATGGCATATATAGAATTAATGTCTAGTCACTTTTCCATAAGAATAAATATAAAACATTTTAGATAATCGGACTAGCACGCACATATAGATTTCTGTTTCATGACTTGGGAAATATTTATCGAGCGTTTTGCAACTGAGTATAAGAATGCTAATATAGCAAAGATTCGGAAATAATCACGAAATAGGTCAGTTCTCATTGTGTAGGAATGGAGGTAAGCTGAGCTAGCTGGAAGGTTAATTTAGAAGAACGCGTGCAGAAGACCAGTTTGGCTTTCTACACGGTGCAAGAGAGTATTTGGTGGAAACTGGGGATTAAAACCCAGGGCCCCCACTTCTACGGCTCCACGGTTGACGGCACTCACGACGGGGAAATGCAGCCTGGAGGTGCTGTCAAAAATCCAGAAGGGCGTCTGTATGGGCAGAACTGAGTGTCTGCGCACCACGCCCACGGTGGCACTGGAGGTGCTTTACTTATTGCCGCTGGACCTCTATTGCAGAGGTGTAGCGGGAATTAGTGTTGCCAGGCTGAGGGCGGGCGGTTGATGGATGGAGAGCTGGTTTGGGCAATATACTTCAGAAGATAGACTGTAGCAATTGCATGGAAGAAACAGACTACCAAGTACTCATCTGGACTTTTGGTGGTGCTGTCAATGCAATGATACCCACCAGGAGCAACTGGGATGGGAAACAAATGGTCGTAACATCCAGTATTTCTATTTTTACGGATAGTTTCAAGACGAGTGCGAGCACAGGGACTGGAGTTTACTCCAGAGATCTCCGCAGTGGCACGAGTCTTATAGATAGGCGGCAATATTGGTATCCATGTACATAGAGCAGTCACAGCACATGTGCATGTACCGATCCAGGCAGCCATCAAAGCGTGGATGCTGTACTGGTAAAATGGAAATTGGTGCAATAAAGCAAGACTTGCCTTAGAGAATTGACTAAAAGGCACAAAGTGACCCTATGCTGGGTACCGGGCTATAAGGATATCTCAGGCAACGAGATGGTTGATGAGTTGGCCAAAAAGCGCTCTGAAATGGATAGCTATGCAGCGGTAGCTTATGTGACAATCCCACTCGGAACTCTGAAAGAGGAAATCATCAGGGGTGCATATCAAAAGGCAAGCCATCGGTGGACCAACAGGGATACCTACCGTAATGCCAGGCAATTGTGGCCTTCATATGACAGGATGACGATAAGAAGAAGAATGTAGTAGTGGTCATTAGCGTCGAACGATTTCTACAGGAGCTTTAAGGACTCGGAGGAAATTGAATCCATTCAAGACGTGCTTTGCGAGTGCCCCGCTTTGATGAATAAAACAGATAGGCTATTGGGTAGCTACTTCTTTTCAAATCTGGAGGAGCTGCAAGGTAAGAGGTTCAGATATATACTGAGTTTCCTAAGGGAAGAAGGATGGATCTGGGGCGGCTTGAAAGGTTACCCGATGAGGTCTAGGGATACAGTGGACCCACTAGAGGTCTAAGTGATGCAAGCTAGTCGTCTAGCTGCACCCCTCTTACCTAACCTAACCTAGTGATATTGAAGTAGTAAATCCCGTATAAGACCATCACAAATGAATTATTTTCAAATTTTTTATTTATAATATAACATTTTTACACAGTTTAGCTGAAGGGAGGGCATGCTTATAACTGAAATATTTCTATGGAAAGAACGATGTCAAATAATCAATACTCATGTAAATAATTCCCGAATATGTTCGAAATAGTTAAATATGTCAATATCAGCCTTCTTTCCAATTCGAATACAAAAACAATGTCGGAGGTTAATTGGTAGATTTCTACTCTTACAGGAAAAGTGTGTTGATATGTGTGAACTTTATAAGACTTTTCAAAAATATAAAATATGAAAAAACTTTTTAAAAAACATTTTTCTTCAAAATCCACACTAAAAAAATATATAATAATTTTTCCTGTCACTTCATGAGTACCTACATCACCAAAGTTCACACCAGTTTCCCTTAATTTTGCACTCAATTAAATTTTGAAATTTATGTTACATTTGTGTATAAACTTCAATATTTTCAAAGGTACTCTAATTTATTTGAGTATTTTGAATTCAAATTTCAATTTCGGGAATTGCTATTCACTAGTATAGTGTTAAAATTTACATTAAAGTATTACTTTTCGCGTCACAGGTGGGTCTCGTGCCCACGACCCTGATTTCAAGAAACTCATGCTGTACCGACCCAACTAGCCGGTCATGGGCATCCCAAGCGATTGTAACTTATTTACATTAAATTGAGTCCTCATAGTCCTCATAGACTCATCTGTACACAAAGCCAATTGAAAGTCAATAAGTTGAAATGAAGTCTTTAAAAAGGACCATTTTTGAATTTTGTTTTATTAAATTGAAGTTCACTTTCGAACTTCAAGGTCAATGAAAGTTTAAAGTCATACTGATGTCCTTTTCAATTTTTCCTTAAAGGAAATAATGCCAAATGACATTAATACAGAATTAATAAGCGGAAATAGTTAGTGTGAAATGTAATTAATTTCTTTGGCGTTATTTTACTAAATCTACACCGACATTAATTATCACACAGAAGTACCGGGGCATTTTTAATTGGCTTCCTGGTTTTATCTACGAATTACAAAATCCTAAAAAATATGCAGCAAAATAATTGTTTTAAAAATTTACTTTTGTGCAGATACAACTAAATTATAGTTAATCGAGAAAAACATATCCTAGAATACAAATCAACTAAAAAAAGTGTCTACATTTGAGTGAGAATGATTGTCAAACTAACGGGTGAGATGTTTTTAATGATTCGATTTCAATGGAAACCAGAGCCAGAAGTCAGCATTCCATAAGCTCTTGAACATTAATGAGTAAAATACAATTGCGCTGCATTGCAAAATCAATTATTGTTGAAGTGGTCAATAAAACTTAGCGCACTTACCGCGAAACCAATGACTTCCTATAGATATGTAATATAATAATAGACGTGTCAACTGTTATAATCTTTAAGTAGCATTTATTAGAGAGAGGTTCTTTTTCGATTTTTACTTGCTCCTAATCCTATTGTAAAAAGGAAAGAAAACAGGGATGTTTCTACTGAATTCAAGCAGTCAATAATAGTTAATATCAAAATTTTATGGTTGGCAGCAATAGAGAAAGCATAGTTTATTTATTCATAGGTTGTCTATAAGTTAGAAAGAATGCGGTCTGAAAGTTTTTTTTTTTTTGTTTTCCATCAAGTGGGAAATTTCAATCAAATTTAAATTAAAAGTTTGTATAACATAAAAAGATTTTCTATGACTGTTTTTTGGTAAATTAAAAAAAAAAAAAGTTCTAGTAATATATTCTTTCTTTTCTGTGGAGAACACTTGATATATACATTGTAGCAGCACAATAGATCTTGCAGTTCTAACTTTTTTAAGCTACCCCAACACAATTTTTTTTTTTTGGTTGGTAGATTTAATTAAACTGAAGTAGGGAGAGATAATGCTTTCACTTGATAAAAAAGTGCAGTTTATAGAAGAATTAGGTCATTTGCGGAAAGTTCAATCCTTTTCATTTGAGTCATTTGAGTTATATTAATATTATAGGTAATAAATTCAATGGAAATCCAGGTAAACTTTTCGTGAGGGCGTAATAGTATTGATTTTTTTCGGCCGTCCAAATGTAATGTAACCATTTTTGCTACGGACATCGGTTTTTTTTTGTATTTATATAATTTTCAAATCTGATGTCCTCCACCATCCTCCATGATTGATGTGAGCACTTTATTCCCAAGAATTATTTTTAAAGCGGTGTATAATCTATCAAAAGAATCTTAATTCACCCATTGACAGCACCAGAATCGTTGTTATACACATCACTCTAGATCCTGACCCGCAAGGGGCAGTTATTATGTAAACCAATACTAATTTAACTGAAAAGTATCAAGGTGTTTGAAATTCATGAAGAAACATATAGAAAATTAATTCCCTATGAGCCGTCTGATGAGCATTCATTAAATCTCATCGAAGGGCTCATTGGATATCATGAAATTGCTCCCTATATACTAAACCAGCAATAAATAAATATTTATTCTTGTCATCACCAATTTACATTTCTAGAAAATTTTGAATTGATTTTCGTAATTTATTTATTTAAGTTTTTAAATTAATTATATTAAATAAATTTTTTGATTTGTTTTCCCCGAAAAAACTGACGCTCATTTGCTGAACAAGACATTATATGCCAAAATTCTTACGCTTCAACGTCTCGGAGTTTGATTTGCAACCGGAGTTTGAATTCGGAAATATATATAAAATCAATCGTAAATGAAGATTATTATTTATGAATTCATCATGACGCTCATTGACATGCTCATTAATAAACTCATCGTGACACTCATTGCTATACTCATTAATAAGCTCATCGTGACACTCATTGACATGCTCATTAATAAGCTCATCGTGACCCTCATTGACAAGCTCATCAGATCAGATCAGATTGATAAGCTCATCGTGACGCTCATTATGTACTCATCGAAGTGCTTATCTAATATTGTAAAATGCACAAAAGGGAAGCAAAGTATACATTTCTAAATAAGTGAAAGAGATGCACACTATCTGTGAATAAGTATATAAATGAGTTTTTTCCCGGCTTTGATTCAAACGCGAATAAATTTCATCAGTACGTTCATGAGGAGCTCATTGATGAACTTATCATGATATGTCTACGATGGAAGCAACTTAATTCGCCTTTAATCTGCTTACACACATATATTTTTTTTAACTGTTTTTATGAATCAATCGTAGTTGCATTTTCGATTATTTTGCATTTTTATTACGATTTAATACTAGGACCTTAGATTATATAGCAAAAAGGATAGGCAATGCTGCGTAAAAATCGTGTACGTATAATAAGAATTTTTTTTTCTAGATGCGCGGGGGGGGGGATGACAAAAGGGCTGGGTTATTTATTTGTTGTCAGGTCGAAATTTTAGACATTTCTGAATTTATTTAAATTTACGAAAATAAGTCCGGTGGTTTTTTAGTGATTTTTCTTAAACATGCGATTAAAAGTGATTTATATACACTCAATAATAGTGAGAAATAGTGGTGAAGTATTTGTGTAAGAGATTTGATGTAGTCGAGACTCCGGGGTCTTGAATTATGGTGAGGAAGTGAGCTGTGCTATGCTGCAGAAATAGCTTATGGTAGAAATGTGCTGGACGAAGAATGCCGTACATACTGTAATTTTCAAAATGGGTTCAGTAATATTATCTTGCTTGCCTTTAGCTTTTTTCACTTTGTCACTCGTGCCAAATCTGAGCCTTGGTCAAAATTTAGCGAAATCTAGTGACATGGGTACTAATTGCACCTTTACGGAAATAATACCTGAAATAATATCTGAGCAGCTATCACTGATCGCCCATCTGAGCAACGTTGCTTTATCATGATTTCGTAGTTAGGAAAAAATACAAAACCTTAACAGAAAAAATGAACTCGAAAGTGATATTGTTTCCCACATCAGAAATGCTTTAAACGTAGTAATGTTTTTATTGGGGTAAACATATACGTAACTGTGGCTAACTGGTCCATTCTGAAGCTCCAAGTTTCGATGAAACGTTCGAGTCTAGAGGTGAGATATCATATGATCCAGGCGACCAATTCACCGGTCCGAAGTGTGAAATCAACTGTTCACCGAATTGCTCTCACAATAAAGCCATGGAGCGTTATTACCATAGGAAATCATTTCCCAAGCAAGTTTAATTGTTTCAATAATAAATTATTGTGTTTCAAATAAATTTCCAGTGAAATAGTTATAAAAATAAATAGCTGTGGCAATAAATTTGAACATTTTCCAATGCCGATTTGTTTGTTTACAATTGAATTGTCATTGTTAGTTGACGAAAAGTTTAGGGTTATTTATATGATGTCAGCCATACAAAGGCAACAAAAAGAAATATCATCAAAAAATAAATGAGGTACTAGGAAAATTCTTTAAAATTAAAAAAATTATAAATTTAAAAATTACTTTAAAAATTTTGCGATATAATGGGATCTCTTCTATTAAATTTCTTCAATACTTGATAAAGTTTCAACCACCAAATTATGTACCCGCTCTGAAAATATCGTAGTTTACTACTTCCATGACTAAAATAAACAAATCGATGCGGTTCTGCTACATGAAGAAAAATGCTTTTTCTTCCTCATAGCCTATCCTTTTTGCTATATAATCTAAGACTAAAACAACTAACAAAAAATACATCTAGATTTACTACTTCCGCGTCTTTTCAATGCCCTGCAAATATCATGATTCGAAAATGAGTTTTGAGTGAATAAATTGTAATCTCTGGCTAAAAAGTCGATACCGAACGAAAAATACATTACCAGCGTAGTATAAGGAGCATAATTCTCGAAATATAAATTTGAGAAACTATCCCGATACCGAATTGCTTTAGACCGTATATAACGGTTATTTTTGGAAATCAGCTAAAAAAGTCCATTAACGGCCAGTTTCACAGCCTGAGTTTAAACCAAATATTTAGTTTAAACTCGACGAATGTGTTTTACAGTTTGGTTAAAACTAGAGTTTAAACCGTGCCATCCCTCGGTTTAAACTTAAGATAAAAGTATTTGACATTTTATTTTGACAGTAGCATTGTTTGTTTGTATCAAGAAAATAATTTTATCATGGATTCAGATTTAGACATTTTAGCGATGAAGAAGTCTTTTTTGAGTTAAATTAAAAACTCTGTCGACGACCGAGAGTAATTAGCAATCGTCCAAATCATTTTCATTAGCGGAAAGACATTGATTTTTATGCTAGATTCCGTTTAAATAAAGAACTTTGTGACTTGTCCTCGAATCTATACTTGTCCGTTTTCTTGCACTCTATTATATGTCTATTTTATGCACTAGGGAAAGCATTAGCTCAATACTAAAATTTACTGCGCTTTTTGATGGTGGCATATTTATAATTAAATTAATTAAAAATTAAAATTAAATTAAAAACTATGTACATATTTTTAATTTTTTACCCTTTGGTCTGCCTATTTTTTCCGATTGACAGATTGATTGAAAAAAAAAATTGAATCAAAATGGCGGCGATAAAAAATTTAGTTCACAATTTAAGCAGTATTACCAACGTTACTAAAAGAATGCACTGTGGGAAACCGATTTGGTTTAAACTACGTCTTGGAGGATGGTTTAAACTCGAATGTGAAACTGGCCTTAAGAGTGAATGGTATACTTGAGACGTAATGGCAAATAGTTAATAATTTCTAAAAAGCTTTTAAGTCTCATAATAAGAGTTTCAATAAATTAAAAGTTAAAGTTAATTATAACTGTTACCGAAGCCTTTTACTTATTTAAGTCTTAGGATAAGAGTGCCAAAAGACCTCTATTTTTTTTTAATTCTTATAATAACAGTCTTAGTAGACTTTTATACTTTTAGCTCAGTGCTAAGAGTTATCACAGACTTTTATTAATTAAAGTCTCTTCATAAAACTCCCATAAGACTTATAATTTTTTAGTTTCAATTTAACTGTTTTAGAAGGCTTTTATAAATTTCAGTCAGTCCATAACTGTTACCAGAGACTTTTATTCAATTGATTTAGGAAGGAATCGGATATTCCGCAGATCCGGATATCCGCATATTAGCAAAATCAAATACCAAGATCTGCAACAATAAAGGATCTGTGATAGGTCCATTATGAGACAAAAGTCTTTTATAATTATTATAGTCTTTTGAGACTTTTATCATAAAACTTAAATGAATAAAAGTCTCTGGTAACAGTTATGGACTGACTGAAATTAAAAGTCTTCTAAGACTATTATCTTGAGAATAAAAGTCTGTGATAACTCTTAGCACTGAGCTAAAAGTACAAAATCTACTAAAACTTAAAAAAATAAAAGTCTTTGGTAACAGTTATGACTATCAATAAGTCCCATAACAGTTACTAAGTATTTTAGAAAAATCAAGGAGTAATTAGCGTTAATTTATCTGAGTCGAATTCTGTACTCGTCCTTGAAATTGGCGACTGTTTGGACACAAAGACTAATTTTGCCCGGAATCAGCTTTCTAGGAAACACAAATTTTGCCACGCTGCTAGTAGAGATTTTGGTCAAGCAGACTCTGAGACTTCTGTAACATCAGAAGCTGATTTGGACCTGATAAAATCTCACTTAAATTTATTACGATAATTTTCCAAAGAGCTGAAGGTGGCTCTACCTTATCTTATGATTTTTTCTCTTTTCCTTTTTGTGTATTTTTTTTAACTTCTTTTTTTTCAAGCTTTCTTGTCTTGATTAATGTTTTTTAGGTTTTGTCACTTAGTTTTAGATGGAAATAAATAAACAAGAGGAAAATGTAAAAAAATGTCTGTACCTAATGTTGGATTTATGCTCCATTCAAAACTCACTTGCCAACTAATTGAACGAGATTGAATCATCCAACGATTTTTAATTTTTTTCTTTTGGAGCGAAAAACTGACAGAACAAACTCCACGTCATCACGTCAGCATATTAACAGTTAACCGCAAACACTATGTGCATATAGGGAATAACGGTACATAAATATATATATTGTTTGTGTGTTGGAGCAAGCAAAAGGGCAACTTGGTTTATTTTATCTTTTGCAGTTATCTCATATTAGCAATGGAAGTGAATTACACCGTGGGTAATTGGATTATTCAATAAAGCTCCCCTAGGATTTGTGTTTGTTATTTAGAGCTTGTGACCTGAAAACCGCCGATGTTAACTCATGTATCCATTCTGAGTATGTAATTAAAGGACTTGTAGTGGACCCGCCGCCGTTGGATCCGAATATTGTGGTAGTTGCTAGGAAAAATTCCCAGATGACTTTTGTAATTAGGTAGTTCAACAAAGCCTTCAATTCGGGATATACACATGCATACAGATAGGTGTTTATCATTAATTGTATTTGTTAAGGATTTTTTTATTTTTTCGTTAATGCTAGGCGTTTCAACGAACGATTTTACGATCAATGACCAGAGCCGATCTGAACGCTTGTCATCACCTCCGGACCAAGTATTTAACTTGCTGTGATTATTTAAATCATAAAAGTTCATAAATAGTCGCATTTGAGGTAGGATTGAAACATGACTAAATAAAGGGCAGACTTGTAGCGTATTAATTCATACGAGGTCGTTTGACACATACAAAGCCCATGGTCATCTACTGCCTTTAAGGCAAGTAAAACTATGCCGCTTCAAGGCACCTTGAAATAGTCTCAACGCAACGAAGAGATGCAGACATTTAAAAATGATGCAAAATCAATAGTGAAAAAATTGAGATAAAAAATGTAAAAAATAAATAAACGAAATAAGCAAGTTGGAAAGTTATGCCGTGATAGTCGGAGCATAAAATTTTCATGATTTGAATTACACTTTCTTCGCCATTCAAAACTGCTGCAAGGAGAAAAGTTTTGATCCTACATCAGAGCAAGTAAAAATCGAAAGTAAGTACTTTGGAGACATACTATAACTACGGAAAGTATACAAAATAATGCACTTACTGTTCTCCATGTAGACTTTAGCCTTGTATCCACCGTAATGATGTGAGTAATCAGATACAAAATGTAAACCCAAGTAAGAACCATTGGACACATAACGAAGGAGTTTCAGTTTTGAACTCCAATCTCCGCACATTCTGCGTGGCAGGTGGTCCCAAGCTTTGTTAGTCTGATAGAAGGGATTTCCTCGCGGATAATCGGGGGTCTGTATTAAAAAATTCGATCGAGGTTTGTAGAGGTTAGAAAAAATATTCAACAGATTCTGATAGTTGGCATGGGCTATCTCCAAGTTGTTGCTAAGGCTAAGGCTGTCATAAGAGTTTCGCTTTCGAAATGTGTTTTTCCTCAGATTAGAATGTCTTGATGCCTTCGACTGTGTAGCATCGGCATGACTCATAGAGGGCTCTGTGATTTCCAAGTAGTCATAGCTGCATCTGTAATCGAGAAATTGATATTGTGTATAACGAATGCAGAAGTGTAAGAAATATGTATGTATATAGACAACTTACCCAGCTTCATTCTCGATGACGAGTTCTTCGAACTCAAGAATAATTCTATATCCACTTGGAGCCGTTACAGTCGTATAGCAGTTAGCATTGTCCGGATATTGTCGAGGAAATGAAGGACTCCACAGTGATGCTTTAGGATGCTCCTTTGTCAGGGAAACTGTTTTATTGCAATCAGTAGCCCAATTTTCCTGTACAGGATCTGATAAAATAAGTTATTCTCTGGTAATACATCAAATTTAGGTGAATTTTAATTTGACTTGCCTTCTCCCATGGGACGCTTACAAATTATGAAATTTTTTGCGTTACAGTCCCGGTCGTTCCACATAAAAGTGCTCGATAGCGGTGCGTTTGTTGGTTGAACGCCTGGAGGTGTACGAAAATATCGACGCAATTCTATGCAATCTTGGCTACTTAAGCCGTCATCATTTGGTTGTTTGTTGTAATGACCATGCTGCGACCATCCAGGAAACCAGTCTAAAAAAGTACGGCAATGAACAATATTAAGCTATTAGTATATAGGTATTTAACTTACTCGTGTATTGGAAGGGAATGCCATCTGTCCAACGAAAGTCAGCCTCGAAATTTTTATCTGATCCTCCAACCCAGTATGCGTTGCGATCTTGATAACCTGGACTAAAGGATAAAAAGAATTACAAACACATTCGCTTATACAGTTTTTATGCCTTCTTAAATCTACGTATAGCCTCTAGTTTTGAGAGGTTGGACTAAAGAAATTCGTCTAGCTGAAAAGATCCTGTGATTATGACTCAACATTTTATTCACTTGTATTTCACACCTATTGATTAAGTGATTGCAATCCCGCCATGCTCTGTTACCACAACATGATTGATAGGTATATGTACTATACTGTTTTGATCTCCAGATTTCTGCCGTTCGATTTTTGTAATAGTGACTCTTGGGGGTAACGTCTTTGAGGCCTGGTAAAGCCAAGAGTGTTCTACAACACCAGGTTGATCAACATTTAATTACAGCATGTTCATTAGGTTAAGAACAGTTGCGAGAGCTTTTGGATCCCCTGGTTGGTGCCGGCTGCCATACATATTACTTCGATTTCGACAGTAAACCCGGAAATAAAAGGGACAATTTTACGATTTAAATTTCGTGACCTGTTAATTCGTAGCACTTGTAAATCTAATTGACGTCGAATGCAGGTTATATATGTAATTATAACCAACTACATTGTTTGCAAACGTGTTGTTAACTATGACAACCATATCCAGTGGCGTAGCTAGGTGGACAAGGGTCCTGGTGCATAGAAAAAAATCGGGCCCACTGGGGGCCCCACCCCCGCGTTTCACGTAGCTTAAATTTATATTAGCCCTCAAACTTGTAAATAGGGAGAAGAAAAGAAAAATAAAAAAATAAACAACGATGCATATGACAATAAAAAATATTCATTATAAAGGTGAGATCAATAGACGGAAAAAAAGGATTGTAAACAAAATTCTTAGTGAAATTCACAATCTTTTGCGCGATAAGATTTTTGCAAATTCGTCTATAACTTCACTCAAATTCAAGTTTGATGCCGGCTTGTTTTCTAACGCAATTAATGATAAATGTCGGAGCCGATATTGGCCCATACTGTTTCTTAAATAATTTTTTATAATCTTCAGTTTACAGAAGTAACAGGAATTGTGTGAAATGGTAGCATTGCTGTATACACTTCCGTAATGTCACACTCAAGCACGCCAAATTTCGTTAGAATTTCTTTACAAAATTAACGAATGGACCACGTCTCTGTCAATTCAGGAAGGACCAAAACGATATCACGTTTTTGCAAGATTTTGGAAACATAATTGATCTTGTTTAATACACTGTGCATTAATTAACAAAGAAATACAAACTCAAAATTGAGCATTTTTAATTTTATAACTTATGCTTCACTACGTTCGTCTTTACTGGAATTCTTTAGCGTTATTTCAGACAATGCTTTGATAATATCGAAAAACTAAGTTTGACAATTTTTTCAGGGTAATTTCTGATTCGCCCGTGAATTCCGATAAGAGGTCCCAGCGCTTAATGCTGTTTCCAAAGAAGTTAAACAAGTCTTCTTGTAAAGAATTTCTGAATTTCGACAGAATCTCGAACGGCATCGTTTATTACCAATTTAAGTTATGACTGGAGCAATGTAAGTACTTGGCGTTTGGATGAATGTATACAGCACATGCCTCCGTATGTCCTTTCAAGGAACTATGTTTCTTGACTCTATCTGATAAATGGCTCCAGTCCCGAATGCGTGCACTATACATTATTTGCGAAGCAAACAACCAACAGGGTTGGCAGGAGGCAGCATCCAATATTTTTGAGTAGCATATCCAAAAACGATTAACTGGTCCGTATTTTGACGTAGAAATGCTCCTATTGTATTTGTGTAGGTCCTTCGGAAAAAGGTCATGTCAAGAATCAGCCGTTTTTCGTTGTCGTTCAAGTCCTTGTTTTTGAACTTTCCGAAGTCATTTAAAATTTCAAGAATTTGCGCGAAAGCGTCGACATAGGGCGCGTTTAGGCGGTGACAAAACCGGTTAAAAAAAAAGATTTTTCCTCCGCGTAATTGCAAACCATACCGCAGTATGGTTGGTATTTTTACATGGTTGTGACCAAACGCTACCAATTCTTCCAAACTAGTTTGGTCTCCGCCTAAACGCGCCCATAGCCATTTGCATCAGTAGGATTGCTGAGAGTTATTGGATCCTGATCTTCTTGTGTCACTTTATTAACTGATACAGCGGTGATTACGTTATCACTGGATAAACACTCCTCACACTTGTCACTTTCAACAGATATTTCTGCCATGCAAGGAACTGTAGCTGAAAGAGTTTTCGAAAAAAACTGTTTAGCTTGGGCATTTTTTTTTTCACTTTCTTCTCTTTCCTGCAGTTGTTTCTATCCATAATTTTCAATTTTTAACTATCGAAATTTTAGGAACTCAGAATACATCCTACATTGCTTGTCAATGTTTAGTAAAAATTACAGCAAGTCAAACAAAAAAGCATAGGACACAATTTTTTCTTAGAATTTATCCGCACTTTTGGAGTCCGACAACGGCACACATTATATTTGAAGTTAACTGCAGTCGGCCACCAAAGTGAACAAATTCAGCCGATACATTTTCTGTAAATTTCTAAGAAATGAATCCTTATCGTTATCCTCAACTATCCTCAAAAAAATTGTTAGTAGCCCAAACCAAGCACCCGTTGTCAGCCTCCAAAACTGCGTATAAAATGTAAGAAAAAATTTCCAGCAAATTTCTAAGAAAAAACTGTGAGCTGGCTCGAGGTTTTCTAGCTTCGGGTGCTCGCTGCTCCTCTCTTTTCCGAGCTTAGGGGGCCCTCTGAGCATCGAGGCCCTGGTGCACTGGACCACCCGGCCCTACGATAGCTACGCCACTGACCATATGTCACAATTTATGTTACATACATTACCAAGAGGAGCTTTACTTTTGGTTATCGATGAGCCATTTGTACATGATTTCGTTGTTCACAACGTAACCCCAAAAAATTGAGACCATAATTGTTCAATATTTAAAATGATTAAATTTAGATAATTTTAATAAGTATAAGGTTTTATGATCTTTGTAGGTAGGTAGGTACATAGGTACTACAAGAGCACTTATAAACTTAGCCCAGCTTTTGTAACACTTTTAAGAAGAGAAGTAGAAGGGTGGGTCGCAGAGACATAAACTTTTGTTTGTTTGATCCTTGGATGGAAATTAAGGCCAAGTTCAAAGATGGATAAAATGCTTCACTAAAACAACCCCAAAGTACATTATGTGAGAACGGAAGATTTTATATTTTGTATGTTAATACCTAGCACAAAAATAAAGCTAAATAAAGCCAAGCACATTCAAGTTCATCCCAGCCAAAAAGTAAGCGGCAATATACAGGGTGAGTCCATAAAAAAAAAATCAATTGTTTTATCGTGAAAACAATGATGTAAATGGGACAAAAACGACGTTACATATAAGAAATTTGTAGCCGGAAGGGGGGAACTATACATATGTTGATAACCTTGGATTACTATGAACCACCTTGATTTTCGACAAACCAAATGTTTTCTGAAATTACTTACATCAAAAGACTGTATATGTACTCGTATTATTAGCATCGCTATGCTGAACCACAAAGGCTGAAGCGACGGATTGATCTGAGCAAATTTAAATTTCAGTTGTTTTAAAGACACACGATGCACAGTGACTCATTTGAACAGACCTAGTTGGACTTGAATCAATTAATTGGATGGTATTTAACGCTCCTGATATCGGTGGGCAGTACCGATGTATCGTTTTCCATATTTGAATCACAGTAAGAAAACTTCTTTAAAGTTGTCACAGTGTCCTTTCGATGCCGCCAGGAAGATTCAAATGTTCCATGCTCTTATAAGGATTAAGTTGGAGGACATGTGTTGATATTTTTGCGTATGCTTTAAATAACTCTAATTTTTCTAGCTTTACCATTGACTAGAGCCTTAATAGCGGTTTTGAATTAAAATTTGTCAGGAAAACAAAATTCCTTCAATTTCTGGATATATCCGTACACCTGGAAATGGCAAGAGAGGGAAAAATATACCCGAATTGCCCCTTTTTTCTTAATATAAATTGAGTAATTAGAAAACGATTTAATTCCTCATGTATACCGATTTTTGAAGTTCAAGTTTTTATGACATATTATTTAGATAAAACTTAAATTGTTCTTGAACTAGCGTATAGTCTGTGACTAGTTAGGGGAAGCTTTGGAAAGATCTCGGGACAGAATTAACGGCTAAAGTGTAGCGACATACGATACGGTTTTTCCATACTGCGGAACCTGTTCGGTTCTTTCTCTGAACCTGACGAAAGTAACATATGATCAGTTTTTCGGAATTCTGTGTAATCAGTTGAGAACACATGTCAATGCCGTAGATTCGATTCAATTACGTTTGGGTCATTTCATGCAAAATCGTTCAAATTTGTTATTGTAAAGATCTACACCTTCTCTGTCTACGTGGCAGAAATTGCGATGGTGCTCGGCTTCGTCTTGGAGATATAAGGTGTTAAACCAAGGTGTATAACCAAGGTAACATAGTAATATTTATATCTCAAAATTAAAATACAAAAAAAAGTGTAATAGTCAATAATAATATTAAATAATATAAGTAAAAAACGAGTTTTCGAACAAAACTGAGGCCAAGCCGCATGAAAAAGTAGAAAATAAACTCTTCTTCACACACAGAGGTGGACTCAGATTTTTTGATTGGGACATTTCTCTTGAATATTCTTTCTCTTCATGAAACAAATCACTTATTACCTCTGATTGATCATACTGAAATATATCGGTGATTGTTAGCGAATAAAATCTGAGTCCACCTCTGTGTGTCAAGAAAAGTTTATTTTCTACTTTTTCATGCGGCTTGGCCTCAATTTTGTTTGAAAACTCGTTTTTTACTTATTTTATTTTCTGCCTTTTTCACGTTAACTAAATTTTTATTACGTGCTGCATGGAGATATTTTAAAACAATTTTATGACGGCTGAAAAGACACTGATTTACTGAATTTTCCCGATTTTCCATGTTTTCCACAGACTTTTTCTATTACTATGAATTTTTTTAAAAATTTACATGAATTTTACATGGTTTTTCATGCAAGTTTTCATGATTGTTGAAGAGAAAGTATTGATGCCAGTAGAACGGAAAAAAAATGATTCCGCATAGCTTATAAAGCTTTTTTGTCGGAAAATTTTCCGGAAAAGTTGGAAAATTCCCGAAATTTTCGGAAAATTTTCCAGATCTAATTGGAGAATTCTGCATTTTTCCTCAAACAGATTTATCACTAATCATATCGATGAAAATTTGTCCGATGATTTTCCCGCTTTTCCGGGTTTTCCACGGAGTTTTCGATAAAAGCAACTTTATGCAACTCATTTCGCTCTACAACTTTGTCTTAGGTTGCAAAACGCTCAAACGCTTCCTTGGTCTGAAAAACTCCGGGAAAGCGTTTTACATGAATTTTCCTCGATTTTTTCTGCAAGTTTTCACCATTGTCGGAGAGAAAGTAATGATTCCAGTTGATAGGGAACTTGATTCTGCATAATTTAGAAAACTTTTTTAGCGGAAAATTTTCCGGAAAAGTCGGAAAATTCCGGAAATTTTTTTCGGAAAAATCGGAAAACTTTGCATTTTTCCTGAATCGAATTTATCGCTAATCAAATTTGTACCAAATTTTCAAATGATTTTTCCCGATTTTCCGGGTTTTCCATGGAAATTTCCGGTTTAATAGATTCAATTGTTACGCGACATGAACCTGTGTGCCGAATTTTAGCTCGCTGTGATGACGAAAAGTGGGTCTACGAGAGTGTCGAAAATAGTAAAAAAGAAATATACAGACAGACAAATTCGTGTACGAGTTAAAGGAAATGGCCTCAAAAAAGTTACTTACCTACTATTATTAAAAAAATCGTTCGGTGCTGCTGATTTATTTTATGAAAACATAAAGCATTTGAATCAGAAAAATAGGTTGCGTCGTTCTCGAGATATGATTTTTTGACAATGACGTTTCATCGTAAAGTCACGAGATTTCTAGCCCCAAATTTTTGAAGTCATCTTTGTAAAACCGGCATGAGTTTTACACAATTTGTTACGTGCCAGAGTCAGTCAAGACTTTAAGAAAACATTAACTTATGATTTGGAGGACATAACAAACCAGTGAAAAATAGAACGTCATTATGACATTTTTGTTTTCAAACAGGCAACACGCATCTTTGCATTAAATGCATGGTCAATGTTCTGATGAAATATCTAGTCTAATCCCTTGTAGAATGATTCCTGCACGCAATAATCGCGCTGCAAACCGCGCACATCCTTTAACCCTTCAAATTACTTTCGGCCGTACAGTAAAATTCCGTTATGCTTTTTTATCCCGAACAGTGCGAATGTGGAACAGCTTACCATCTTTTGTTTTTCCCCCGGCATACAATCTGCGGAAGTTTAAGGGCGACATACATCGGCACCTCCGCCACTCTCCTCATCTCTCCCCTAATCCTTTCCCTATCTCCTTCCTGCCATGCTGTGCTTTGCATCATAGGGTATCCCCTGAGCTTGACTTAATAATATAAAAAAAAAAATGAATTTAAAAAAATATCACTCCGACTACACTACCTCAAAAGTCGTACAGAAAAGCCTAATTACATGGTGTACCAAATAGCAATCAATGGATCTTGTTGTCATTTGGTAATGAAATCGAAGCCGTCTTCAGATGGCTTCAGATTTTAAACCTGGGCCGGTTTTTAGCTTGATCGTATGTCACTACTAATTTATAATCTCCTGTGTTCTATTTGCCAGAGAAAAAACCTGACCGACTAACCTGATCGTATTTCATCATGATCTAAGTTTAAAAATAACGATATCCCCCAAAATTGGAGAAAGAGCGGAAAGAATGTTGTTCAAAAAAGCACTAAAAAATTATTTTTCGGTCTTAAGAACGGACTTTTTCTCGCTGTTGTCCCAAAATTCCTAAAACAAGATTAACTCACTAATTTATATGTTTATGTCGCACAGCCAGTAGGAAAAAGAAATCACCTGACTATTACAAAAGAAAGCAAAAATAAAAAATAAATAATAAAATAAAAATAAAATAGAATTAGAATAATAAATTATAAAACTAACATAAAAAAATATGTAAGTATAAGTAAAACCGGAAAATATAAAATTTAAAATAGAACAAAATAATAAAAAGAGAAAAGTACTAAACAGAAACGAAACAAAAATCAAATGTAAGCAAAAATATAGGAAATTATTTTCATTGGTAAAGCAGACTTTTCAACTTTGTCAAAGTTAAGTCAAAATCCATGAGGTCTGAGTAGTTATTGAAGGCTCTCAAGCAAACAGTTTTGATTGTTTTTCTAAAATTTTAATGGTTTTCGCACAGATTTAGAATTAGAATTTTTTTCAAGGTTGGTAGATTTCCATGAAACATAATATCCTCCCAAGCAACAAAAAATGAGACATTTTTTTATTTTTACTCTTTTAAAACCCTGCACCTTTCGTGTGTTATTAATTATTGGCAACTTATCTTCAGGCACATCCACTTATATGTATTATGTTGATTGGACACAAATTAGTATACAATTTTGCGTAAATCAATGAAGTGTGTTCGGTTCAGGAGAATGAACTAAAATTGACTCACTTTGGGTGTGTGTTTATTATTGTTCATTCCTTTCCTTTCTCTTTTCCGCTGTTAAAAGGACCAAGGCATCGAAATCAGAATTCAAAAAGTTTTTGAATCACAAAAGACCGAACTCTTTGAAAACCACAGACATGTGGATGGAAGGTTAGAAACGGTTTCACAGAAGCAAACTGCAACATATATTCTCCGATTTGTGAGGCTCTCACATTAGCCAGCTGTTCTGTCAGTGAAAGTCATGCACGGAAATGGATATTGCAATTATTTCAATGCAATATAGAATTTCAGAGACACACTTGGGGCTTACGATACTGACAAATTGATTAGAGAAGTTTTATTTGATTTGTTATCTGTCTTAAAAAAGTTCCGCGCATGTACCAAATGCGAGCAAATATTATGAAATTAATTGTCTATATGGAAAATAAAAACAAAACAGGCACTTCAACTTGAGAAGTGTAAAATGTTAAATGTCAGAAAAACTTGCAGCCAACATTGCAGTACAAAATTCGGCTCTAAAAGGTTCATGTATTAAATGATTATGGTTTATAACTAGGGTTAAATTGCAGTAAACTCGTATATCGCGTACATTTTTCGCAATTTCAATATTGAGTTCCAATGTATTACATACTGAGTTTACACCGAGCGTATACCGAGCTTTTTCTCAGTATACAGAGACAGACTTGCGGTTAAGCGCAAATTGCAATATTGAAATTGCAAGTCTGTCTTCGGTATTACTAATCCTTGGAGCAGAATAACGTAACGTAACCGCCACGCAGGCACAGAGTAATTTAGTATATAGAGAGTACAAGAAGTGTGATGCCAAATTTAGCGTAGTCAAATTCTAGTGAGTTAGAGAATCTGTTGCCGTTGTGTGAGAGCTCAGTACAGGCGTGTAGTAGAATCAACATAGGGAACGGGCAAAACCCTCGAGAATACTTCCCAGGCCATGAAAATGAAATCTATATGTGTGCGTTGGGAGTCCGTTCTCCAAAATATTCTTTATTATGGAAAAGTGCCAAACATTGACTTTGATGTATATGCTATAGAGCCTAAACTACTATCCATACAGGAAAATAGTCTTCTAATAATTTACACCTTGGTTCCTTACCTTCCCAAAGGCTACACTTATTATATACCTTACTTAACAAAATAATAAAATAGTTCTGATTACAAGGTAACCTTACAATTTTACGTTCACTAACTCTCAGCTGAGTAATAATTGCATGTGTGTATGTGCAGCCAGAGTCCGAATCTGTAGGCAGCTACATTTGATATCAGCCAAGGCATGCCATGACGGCACAGCGGCATATACAATGATTACTCAGCTGAGAGTTTTTGTTTGAGGAATAGTAATCATTTGGTTCAAAAAGGTTAAATATTATAGTTAGGTTTGGAAGATAAGAAAGCAAACTTAAGATTATCAGAACACCATTTTTCTGTATGAATAGTAGTATAGGGCGGAGGAGCTATTCAAATCAAACTTTTGTGAGTTTTACATAAAAACGCTGCAAATATTTTAGAATGTTAGGACTCCGTTGAGGCTCTCATGTGGTAGTGAAGGAGTCTGTTTCATGGCTTGTGAAGTATTCTCGAGCAACAAAATATATGGCTGAAAATATAGCGGATGCTCTCACCGAAAATGTTCTTAGTCGTGCTCTTAGTCGGGAGTTGGCGAGTTTCTCAGCTGTTTCAAAGTTAGGCAGCTGAACATGCAACTTTCTTCAATTTTCATAACTTTAAGCACCTTTAGGAAAAGCTATGCTCATGTACATGAATTGTATAGGTATCAACACTTCCTGTTCTCTCTATATTCTAACCAGAGTAACTAAATATCACGCAGGAGTAAAGCAACGGGGCCATGATGCACAAGTGGACTCTAACTTTTAACTTTCATAGCAATTATCGCGTGTTGACATTTGACAGCTGATTAATATTTTGTTTGTTTTAAAATTTTGTATGCTAGACACAATGAGTCTTGAATAAAATTTAATTATGGAAGTAAGAAAGATTAAAAATATTAATTTTGTGGTCTCAAATAAGTATTAACACAGTTAACAAAACTCGTTGAAATTTCATCTTGACGCAGCAGCCAACAAAGGTTAGTCTGTTGTCTATGATTTTGACCTTCATCATTGCATTTGAACGGGGTGGATGCGTTACATTCTGTTCCAGGCATAAGGCATCAGAAAAATAACTTTTATCTATGGGCCTGAATCCTAAGGATAGATCAAAAGGTTTCACATACTTTTTTGTCGTAATTTTTTGTCCGTAAACTCGTGAAGCATTTCTTCGTAAGTTTTTCTTTGTAAGCTCATTTCTTCGTAAAGTAAAAACTTTGTAAAAGGAGTAATTTTTTCTTCGTAAAATGTATCTCCGTGAATTATCTGAATTTATGAATTTCATGCAAAATTAGCACATTATGAAACAAAATTTTGTAACTTCAGTAAAGTGTATGACAAAGAAAATTTATTTACAAAAAATAAATAAAAAGTCACGAACAAGTAAACTTACAAAAAATTGTTTACAAAAACTTGAGTTTCCGAAAAAATGAGTAAAACTCAGATCGAAGTGGTAATGATTGTCCGACAAACTAATGTTTATTATCCATTCGCTCCATTGAACATAATTATCCAAAACCCATGACCTACGAGTATGTACCTAATATATTTAAGGATAAGGATGCAATTATTCAAATCAAAGATTCATTTCATGGCAAACAGTCCGGTTCGCATTTTAGTTTCGTAGCCCAATCTTTTAATACTTATTGAAAGGCATGACAACATCATTCCAGATTATTCTGCTAATAGATCTCAAGACTGCATTCCAGTTTGTTGCAATTAGATTTTATCGAAAAGATTGTGTTCTTGATAAGAGCAAGTTTTAAGAGATTCTCTTTTATGCGAATGCAAATTTCTTGCCAGGGATGTAAAAATATGCAAGAAAACTTTTCACTAACTTCGCTGCACATTAGGAATGCTGGCTTCCCTCAGCTAATTTCATGGAAACTTTGGGCTTCAACTTGTAGAAAAAATTTTGCTCTAATTTTTTGGCAGCGTAACAGACTATTGCGTTGGAACTTTTTCCTGTAGGGGTACCTATGTACTGTTGAATCCTTAAAGCTTTGTAAATGTGTTTCTTTGAAATAAATTTGACCTGAAACTAGGAGGTGCAAGGCAGGCTAAATTATCGATTGAATGCGGGCAGTGACCTGGGTGCGGATCTGTTTGATTTGGAGCATTTCTAATTTGTATCAGTAGAGCTTACGTTCGATTATCTTGCATGCATGTAGGTCTGTTAACATGAAGGTGCAGCACACCAAGCGTACGTTATGTAACTTTTACCAAGGTTGAATTTAGAATTAGCGTTCTTTATCGTAGAATAGTTTACTTTACTTGACATTGGCAGGTGTAAATTAAATGCGCAATGACTAGTTCGGTTTTTAGTTCAAGGAGGCCATTTGGATGCCTTGGATTATGAAATTTGAGAACTATGTACCTACATATGTATATATACATATACACAATCTATAGATGGGAGCGGAATTTTACCAGAGGTCATCATGATTGTATAGATGACCCACGACGGCAACCACATCTGTTTGAAAAGGGTTAATAATATGGGAGAAAAATAAACCTTTATTAGTGAAAAGGATAGTGATTTAAGAAACAGGATAATAATGCTGTAGGGATGTTAGTTAGGAATACAACTTCATGTATGTTCATAATATTAGTTACCTTATTAACTGAGCTATTTGTGCTATTTAAAGCAAAACTTAAAGAAATTTTTAATATCCGGGCTTAGGTTGAAAACTTTGTTTTTAATAACAACTAATTGCAATATCTTTTAGGGTCTGTCCGAATTCAAGTCTTCGTTTCGTCTTCTTATTACAGCTAGTAACGTAACACCGAGTCAAGCTCTATCCGAATACATGTCTATGCCATCGAGAGCTTTGCTACTTTGTATAACAGCTTAGACATCTGGCTAGCTCAGTGGTCGGGCCAATAATCGAGTTGACTTAACAAATAGACAATAAATGTTGTGATATTTTACTGTTTGCTTGCTGACCGCGAAATCAAATTAAGCAAATGAATTCGGACATGTTAGCTTCGTCCTTGAGCTTGAGGGAAAAACTGCGAACGCCGATAAAATGAATCATAAATATTGCGCAGGTTTTTTACTATTTTAATCCTTTTAAAGCAAAACTATTAAACTAATATTCAAAAAACAGTAATAATTTGTGGCTATAAGAAAATTAGTTTTTATCTTTGCCTTATAGCTTATCGTAGAAAGTACATAGAATATAATTTATGTCGCAAAAAATTTATCATTTTTTGGTAAATTTAACTGCATTTATGATAGCCAAGAGTTATACGACTGCTTTGTGAATATAACCGTCACCGGCTGTTATAAAAAGACGAAGGGTTGAACAGGCCCTTAGTGTTGATGGTATTTTTAGGAAAAGTGTTTCACAAATGACTGTCTAACTGCAGCCTTCGTAATTATTTGATTTTATTATTTTTATTATTATTTATTGAACCAATGATAACATTTCAGGGTATACATACATAGGATGGGAAATAATTAAAGAGTTTAGACTATTAAATAGTTCTTTGCAACTTTTACATTTAGGTAGACTATAAAGTGAGTTCATATAATAAGATGATAACAGACATTTTTTTTCAAAAAAAACCTCATTAAGAAGGCCCTACATAAACTAACTTAATCCTACTTAACCTAAAAACCTAGTCGCCGAAGAAGAGGATTGGGTGATAGCTGATATTTATCAAAGAATTTTAAAGCAATTGTGCTTAATCTTTCTTGGATTAGTTGGACACGCGCGGTAGTGTGTATCTGTCAGGTGGAACAGTGCCATAGCAAGTTCAATATCATCTTAAGCACTTTATTTTGTGCAATCTGCAATTTACGTTTATGAGTTTCTGCGCATTTATACCAACTCGGAGCACCGTAGGTAAGAACAGATTGGAAAATTGTATTAAAAAGGATAAGTTTATTTTCGATACTTAAGGATGATCTTCTGTTTATGAAAGGGTATAGGATTTTCGTTAATATGTTAATCTTATGTACTGCCTTAGAGGTATTATTCTTAAAGGTCAAAGTTTTGTGGAGATGTTTGCCTAGGTACTTAATGCTGTCAGTCCAAGGAAAACAAACGCCATTCACTGTCAGGGTCGTGTGAGGTCGTAGATGGCATTGTTTACGTTTCCTTGTAAAAAGAATTGCTTGCGTTTTTGTCCCGGTGACCTTGATATTCCACTTATCGAAATATTCAGCTATTGTAGTTAGACCATTTTGGAAGGCTACAAATTATATTTGGCATGTCTTCTGAAGACAAAAAGATTGCTGTATCGTCCACAAATGTTGAGATTGAACAGATGGGTAATGTTGGCAGATCAGCAGTAAATATAATATAAAGAAGAGGACCCAATACCGAGCCTTGGGGAACGCGAGCTATGGTTGGATAAGGTGCACCGTTGAACCGTTGAGAATCTATCACTTAAAAAGCTTTGGACCATTTTAATGATGTAGAATGGAAACTCGTCGCGAATTAACTTATACATAGATAAGCCTCTCATGCCAAACCGTATCAAAAGCAGCCTGAATGTCTAATAGAACAAGTCCAATAGATTGTTTTTTGTTATCCTTGATAAACTGCATAAGTCTGGCAATGGCTTGGCTCGTACAATGCTCACTTCGAAAGCCAAACTGTTCTTTGGGTAGAATATGAATATCATAGTCACAAAGTCCTCTATTTTTGTCTTAATTGTTTTTTCCAATATTTTTCCAAGACCGTTAAGCAGACTGATCGGCCTGTAGTTTGTAGCATTGTCGGAGGGTATCCCGGGTTTTAAAATTGGTATAACCTTAGCTTTCTTCCATTTAACGGGGAAGTAACACAATTTAAGGTATGAATTTATTATGTGCGTTAAATAAATTAGGCTGGTCCTAGGCAAGGCTTTTATGCAACAATTGGGTACCTTATCAATGCCAGGCGACTTACGGGCTCGCAATCTTTTGATATGGCTTTTTATTTCGCTAACTCTAATATATGGAGCATTAGCGTTGATAAGTGGTTGGAAAGAGGACACTGCATTAGTTACTACTGATATGGTATCTGAATCACTAAGATGCTGAGATGTTATACTATTTACCTAGAACTGTTGTTGGTCAGGAGTAGTCTATTTTGATGTGATATTGCAGGAATTATACGGTTTTTATTTTTAATTATTTTGGTTATATTCCGAAATGGCTTAGACGCCTTCTGTAGTCCCAAGAGTACATTATTCCATCTAGTATTTCTGAATTTATAAATTTCGACTAGAAGTCGATAATTAAGTAGCACCAATACGGTTTTAAGACGATGTATGCGGGATCGTTGCCATGCCTTTCTGATTGCATTGCCACGACGTATTATTTTAAGTATATAATTCGGTAGTTTAAGAGGAGTTGTAGTGTTAGTGCTACGATTAGGGACAGAGAGATTTGTATTATTGAGAATTGAGTCCGTAAAAAACTCAACTATCGTATCAACTTGATCCGGAGTTGTTATGTTGCTTAAAGAAAAAATTTTAATTCTCTGCTTCATGTCACGATGCATAAGTAAAGAATATCGCGTCCAATCAGTTCTGTTAAAATCATATAATCTACGATTATTGAATATAACGTCGGAGATATACTTAATAAAAAGTAGTCAGAAGAAAGTTCATTTATAACCAAAGGTTGAGAGAGAACTTCGAGAACATTGGTGAGGTACACATCCAGTACGGAAGGGTTGGTAGCAGTACTAATTGGAAGGTATGTCGGAGAAGGTGGGTAAAGGATGGCGATCGGAATAGTCGGAAGTAGATCGTTGAGCAAGTTTCCCCAACAATTAGCACGTAAACAGCACCAGGATTGGTGTCAGCAGTTTAGATCCTGAAAAACTTTCATAATATAAAGAAGAAAGTTTTTTGTCGATGTGATTTGGGTGAGCGGTTGACAAAAATAAGGTGCATAATATGTTTGGTGTCAAATAAAGAGGGCTTTTACAGATAAACAGTCATAGCTACAAGCTGAAGAGAAAAATGTGATGCATTATACTCTTCATATTTACTACGTATCTTACAAAACATTTCAGTTTTAGGCAACAACATTTTAACAAGTTTAAGAAAAGCTAAGATTTATAATTGCCTTTGGCCACTTTGCAGAACAAGTTGCATGCAGGAATGCAGCCGAACCATTTTCCAGTGTTTTTTGACCTTGATAAAATCATAGCGTATACTAATTAATAAGTTTGTCATTGCCTTTGAAATAACAGACATAAATCCTCGGCTGACCGGCCGTAATATTTTTGTTGATCAGTCTTGCCGTACTAAAAAAGAGATCGACGGTTCGTGAGCTGTGCACATATATCGTTTTCGACAAATTTGTGGAAAAACCTTAAAAACAATAATAATTTTCTAGTATTCAACACGGAACTGGAAGTTTTTTCAGCTTTGTTTGGTGGCTCCGTTGCCCAAAGGAGGCTTTTGAAGAGATTTTGTAACAATTACAATTACTATCATTTATAGATCAATGATTGTGTACGATCTGGCCGCTTATTGAATTGAGGATGATTTTAAAACGTTCGGGAAGAGATTATGAAAACGATTACCTGTATAAAGTTCGGATGCACTGGTATCATAGCATCCTACCTGTCACCTATCACTTTAGTGCTGTTAATTCGAATTTGATGTGTTGAGTGTGTTTTTAACGAATTTATAGGACAGACAGTTTTTACGGTGTAATTCATCTACCTACATGCAAAAATACGCGAAGCAAATTCAGAAGGTGAAAAACTAAACAAAGAAAAAGCCTATTACTTCAGGTCGAAAGTAAGTCCACTAAATGAATTGGAGCTAGTGTTAAGATGCGTCAGAGAGTGGAAATGAGCACATCACAGGTTTTAAGAAGAGTAACTAAACAATCCCAGGAATTGAGAGCTCTCTGATAAAGTTGGCAATTAAAACGACGAAGCTTTCGAGTTGGAAAAAAGTGCAGCTCAGAAGGTACATGAGGTGACAAACTCGAAACTAATCCTAATCATAACTCACCCTTGAGCTATAATTACTCTTTAAACATAACACAAATTCACTTTCAGTAAGTCTCTTTCTGCTAAGCTACGTAAGCAAATTTATCACTAATCTTATGCAAAAATCAAAATGTCTCATTTTTACCAGACTCTGAGGAGTTGCCGCGTCCTGAGATTTTAGAATAATGGAAATATTGGCCAAAAATGAGCCTAACAGAAGATGGGTAGTAAAAAAAGACTCTATAGACCGTCGAAAATATTTTTATCAAAATTGGACAGAATTATATGTAAGTGGCACAAAATAACAGACCATGAGACTCTCAAAATTAAAATTAAAGCTAGAAGAGATAAATCTGATAATAGTAAGGCATCAAACATTATAAAATACAGCAAAACTAAATTTGAGAATCTCTTGAATGAAGTTAATTTTGAGAATATTTTCCTCATTAATGACATTGATGATTTGTCAAGGTCATTCGATGAAAAGTTGAAATATTGCCTGCAGAGGATGACGGTAAAGAAAATTGTTACACAAAACATTAACTTTCATTGGTACTCGCATGAGTTAGAGAGCATGAAACAAGGGAAGATAATTGCATACAATAGAGCTATTTACAGTCACAGCAGGGATGATTGGGATAGGTACAAAGTCCTTAGAAACTCGTATAAGAGGGAGATAATAAGAACAAAAAATAATTTCATAGAAAAACAATTAGAAACGCATTCCGGAGACCAGAAATGGCTCTGGAAAGCAATTAAAAATCTTGTTATAAGTAAAGATAAAGTAAGGGATTTTAAGCAAGTCAGATTTGACCTAGAATATATACGCGACCCAGCAAAAATAACTAACAAGTTGGCACATATATTTTATCGAGAGTATTAGAGCAATTAATGATTCTATTCCCACTGTGCAATATACTTTACCAAATAGGATGACACTTTGTAGATTTAGAATGACATACTGTGATACAAAAATGATCTGTGATATATTGAAAGAGTGCAATAAGAAGAAAGACTTCAATGGCCTAGACTGTGATATAATCCTCCAATCAATAGAAATATTGGGTCCGGTGTTATTAAAATTTATAAACTTATCGCTACAGACAGGTATCTTTCCTAAAATTTGGAAAGAATCGATAGTCGTCCCAATTGAGAAGGTACCTAATGCAAGTAATTGTGAGGAATTTCGTTCAATAAACATGCTGCCCGTACAAGAAAAAATCCTGGAACGACACGTAGCTAACAGGCTAGTGGAGTACATCGAATCTAATAAATTATTAGCAGAAGAACAGTCTGGTTTTAGAGGTGGACAATCATGAGAAACCGCCATTAATTGGATAATATTTGACTGGAAGAAGGAACTGGATGCCGGTAATGCTGTTATAGCTGTATTCTTGGATTTTAAACGAGCTTTTGAGACCATAGACAGACAAATCTTATTACAGAAGCTTTCAATGTTTGGAATAGAGGGAGTGGAATATAAGTGGTTTGAATCCTATCTATCAGAGCGATCACAGAGGACTTAGGTGAATAACATATTCTCAGAGTCAGTCGAAGTTAACCTTGGTGTACCACAGGGTTCAGTGCTAGGTGTGATTCTGTTTCTATTATATATTAATGATGTCAGGGATGTGATTAGTTATAGCAAAATGTCGTTATTCGCGGATGACACTTTACCACTTATATAGGTAAGAACATCCATAATATGTGTACTAATTTAAATACAAACTTAGAAATCGTTAACAACTGGTTAAAGATGAACAAATTGAAGTTAAATATTGCCTAAGTATATGAAGTTTAATTGTGGATATAGATGGAATTAATGTTGAATGTGTGGATAACCTTAAATATCTCGGTATTGTATTAGATAATAAACTGAAATTTAAAGAACATGCTGACTATATATGTGGTAAAATCGCCAAAAAAAATCGGGTTTTTACGTAGAATAAGAAGAATGTTAAGTGTGAGGAATGCAATTATGTTGTATTTTGCATTGATTTTGCCACACTTGCAATATTGCTCAACACTATTAAATACGAGCTCGAATGAAACTTTATTTTAGAACGTCTGCAATTATTACAAAATAAAGCTATGCGCATGATTTTAAAATGTAATTTGTACACGCCGATCCAGTATATGTTGGAGACCCTACAATGGATGAATGTAAGGCAGCGATTGATATATAATGCAATGGTTTTTAAATTCAAGCATAGCCTACTTCCGGCCTACTTAAGTGGAAATGTTGAATATGTATCTCAAGCGCAGCCGTACAATTTAAGGCAAAATAACAACTTTAGGCTAAGAAGATGGAACAACAGCAGTACACAAAATTCTTTGATGTATATGGGACTACAGTACTTTAATAACTTGCCAACCGAATTGAAAGCAGAGCACAGAATGCATTTATTTAAATTAAAGCTAGCTGAATTTATTAAAAATTATTATGATAATGTTTAAATTAAAATTAAAATTAAAATTAAATTAAATTAAATTAAAATTATTAAGTCTTAAGAACTAAGAATTATAAGTAATTGAAATGTTATTAGAAAGTTCTTTAAACTAATAAATACTACTACTACTACTACTACTACTACTACTACTACTACTATAAATGATAGATAAAATTAGCTCTTTTTCTAGAATTTTCACAAATTTAATAAAGAACAGGTAGCAAAAAAATTATACAGGAAATATGTGAGCACGAAATAGTAAGAGCGGTTGGCTCTTTTACCCTTTAAGTGCCAAACACAATTCCGACGTTTCGACCCGATTCGATCCAACCCATTTCGATCCAAACGGATGCATGAG
The DNA here is from genome assembly GCA_963930735.1 of Dioctria linearis. NCBI lineage: Eukaryota > Metazoa > Arthropoda > Insecta > Diptera > Asilidae > Dioctria > Dioctria linearis. The sequence continues at coordinate 677,904 of OZ005742.1, read as the reverse complement.
CACAATTGTTCCGTTCGGTTTCAAACAGTTGAATTTAAAATTTTGTCAGATTTTGTCTTTCAACCATGAAAACATTCTTTTTTTGTAATATAAATTCATGGCTTTTTTTATTTCCTCAACAAAAGCCTTTTCATGCATCTTTGAGTATGAAGAAATCTTTACAGATGATTTTTCTAGGTTATGTCATCCGTAAAAGCTCAAATTTGCTCAACTTCTCCGTTTCGATTCGATCCATTTCGGTGTAATGTGTCCAATTGCAAGTATGTCTCATATAAGCAAATTTGACATTTGTACGAATCGGATCGAAAAGGTGGAATTGTGTTTCGCCCTTTAAAATGATAAATAAAACAGGTTTTCTCTGTGGAAACAGTATCCGGGGGACCAACAATTTCACTCGTGAAGCAGAGTTGTAACAACATGAGACAAGTGAGGCAGACGTTGAAGCGGAGGGACGCCGCCCATTGAAAAACAAAAAATAATTGCGGACGAAAAAAATAATAATATTAATAACATTTTTCATTTGGCAAATATAAATTGTTTGTTCTCGATTTGAATTTACCTGCTTGACAAGGCTGAGGTTGATTCGTGATCTTGACATGGTCTCAAATGTTTTTGTTTTCTATGCTACAAAATTTGTTGAAGATCTGAATATACCAGCATATGTTAAAGAAACAAGAACAACAAAAAAGAAGCGACTCACAAGGATGAACGCAGTATTGCCACAAAGCAAATGCTTCGTGCACCAATTTGTGATAGTCTGAAAAAAGTCGCTTTTAAATTTGTTTCAATCAATTCACGACTAAGGCCTCCAAGAATCCTATCTAAATATTGAAATCGCGCTCCGAAATTTTCTGACATTGCCAATGACGACCAGTTTCAGCAAATTGAGGTTAATAAAAAATTAGCTCGGATCTTCAATTGGTGAAGAAAGATTGTCGAATGTGGCTGTTTTGTAAATGACAAGCATTCCGAATTTCGAGAATATTATAAGCTATAGTTCGCGGTGAAAAAACTCGAAAGTCCATCTATAATATTTTGCAAATCTCAAGAATCTCAATGTTTTTAAACGTAAATGGCTCGCAAAAAATGAATATCAACTATTACTCACAGTTATAAAATGCAACCTTATCCAAAATAGTGAGCTTATAGTATCCACTGTATTTATTATAGTATTTATGTATAGTATTTATTATAGTGCGAACTTTTACGTACCCAGCGTTGGATTAGCGCAGAGGTGACTACATCGAATAAATATTTTAAATTTTGTCTAAATCAACGAAAATTTTTTATTAATCCAAAAAATAAAATAGTCTTATTTTCTGATTCACTGTCATTGTACGTTTTTAATAGAGGCTTCCTTTGTATAGTGGAATCCCTGCCTCGGTGACCATAAGCAAAAACCATGGACTGAATAAATGTCGTTGCTTTTAAGATAGAATTTTCAGGGAGTACCAAGGACACTCTTCGTGGGTACATTAGCCCAGTGATACTGATTTTAAGTTTAAATCGTTAGATTTATTTTTCCAAACTAATTTTGTATTCAGTAGAATCAAATTGAACACACGCTTTTTTTATTATTATTTTTTATTAAACAAATTCAGATACTGTGAGATAGGTACCTTTTTCTTAGCAACGAAAATTACATGGATCTAATTTATTCAGCAACATTTTGACGCCTACATATCTATGTATTTCACAACATAAATCAAAGAGTTTGGACAAGATTGAAAGTTCCAAATAAATTCTCCGTTTCCCTCATATTTTATCTTGCAACGCAAAGATCTTTTGGGGCTTGTAAATTATTAAAACTCCGGGAATATAAATGTTGTCAAAATAAGTTTATCTGGCGTGGATATAGGTCGCAGTAGCTAGAATACGGGTAAAACTGGATGGATGGTCATAAATCTGTCCATAACAAAAAACTACATACATATATAATGTCCACATAAAAATAATGTAAAGTTTCTATTTCCACATACCTGTTGAGCAGCAGCTGATCAATCACTTTCTGTTCAACCTCGGAACGAATTGATGCCAGATGTCCTCCATTATTTACGCAGTGTTGCTCCCCCTGGTGCCACGACATGGCCTTCTCTATCCTTGACACACAAAACTGTTGCACAGCCACCCACCCAAAGGCACAATCTGACACTATATCAAACACAGGTTTTGCACTATATGTAAAATAGAGTGATGGCAGCTTCTTGCCCCCCACTTCGGTTCTCAACGAGGTATCACTAAATCTGCTCAAGGAATTCACTGAGGACGATTTCAGCACTTGCAATTCTAAGGTATTACTTTGCGACTCCAGGGAAAACCCCCTCATTTCAGTTGTTTCATGCACACAGCGGGACCACTTGTAGGATTCGGTGTCACGTACGAGGATCAACATGCCTCCGCATGGCTCCTCATGGAAACTACTCGCTGATTTATCGCTAACCTTACTACTACTATTATTGCTCGCACTAAAGTTAACTCGTATATTTTCGTAAGTCGCTTCGTTTGTAAATTTATCACTTTGATGTAAATCACTAATGTTGTTCGTAATTAAACTTAAGTCGATTTTGTAGCCGTACGGCAGGTGTATCCTAAAAAAACACTCAAGGGTATCCCAAAAGAGCTGGACATAGAAAGAGCCGCTCTGGTCTTTCAACGTCATGTTGAAACAGTAGTCTACTAATTGATATCTTAAGCTAAACATCGGATTTTTGTGTATCTTAACGCTAGACCTTTGATTCACATTAAAATGGTTCGTCCGTTCATCCGCACTTAACTCTTCTAACTTTCCGCAGAGTTCGGATTTATTTGAGAACATAATGAAGCCACCACTGTCACAGGGCACATTTAAGCGGGTTAACTCAATTAAAATTCCTGGCGGCTGCGGCAAAGAAACCTCTTCTTGGGACGGAAAATACACAGTACAGTCGATGTTGTAGAGGGGCAGCGATGTAAAGTCGAGAGAGCCCACTGGATGTTTTAAAAGTAGATCGCAATCTGAAAGAAACAGTTTGGTTAACCAAGTGAAGGTCTCCCTCAATTTCCACTCACCTTTCTTCATTTCTATCGAATGGGATGTTTTATACACGATATTACTGCTATTACTTGTACGAAAAAATATCCTGAAAAATAATTTAATTCTTTTATAAACATTTATGTATGTGTCTGCATAAACATGTAGGAAGTAAGTAATTTAAGAATCGTATTTTCCCCTATATGAATTAACTTCAGAATCAATAAATCAAGAGGGGAAATTCATCTGGGCCTAGAGTTGGACCTAGATCCACGCTTATAAGTTGGTCTGAACATGTGAAATATAACGAATATTACACAAATCTCAAATTGCTGAGAAATGGGAATCATGAGTCCTTGATTTTTCATGGGTCTTCGAAACTTTAAATGTGGGTTTTTGAAGGATGATATCAAAAACAAATCTACAAATTGTGAAGTACTATATAGTTACATCTCTGAGCATACCCCATCTGCGCTTTTATAAATTAAAACAAAAGTAAAGATAGGTTGAAGACATTTGGAGGACAAATTTTATCACTTTATTAATAATTGCACTTAACGGTTAATGGTGTCAGCATTAGAGAAAGAATTTTTCGTACGTCGCAAAGACAGCGAAGGTTTTGTCTCGAAACCAGTAAGAACAACTTTACCAGATTTTGGTGTTTTTGGCTTTTTTGATAAGGCTAATTATATTGGCTGCAAAATTTGCTACAAATTCACACCTACTTCACAACAGACACCTTTTTTTTATCTCCCATGCAAATGTGTGGACGAGCCTATACACGTACGTGAGATGAAAGATATGTGTAAGGCAGGCCGCTGCTTTATGCATGCACTATGCACTTGCTTGCATCATGCATATGCTGCATAGTAAGCCGCGAAAAGAGCAATACTCCCAAGTAAATTGGTTAAATTACAAATGAATTGTTTTTATTATGTTGTCGTTCTATGAACACTCATCCAAATATCGGCTATTAAGGCAAAATCTGTACATGCAGGGCTCAAACGAAAATGCTTGCATCATGCGTACAGGGAGTTCGCTTGCATCAAGCAATTGCTGCATTGGTGGGCGGCGTGTCACACTCTTTCAGGCTAGGTGGTTAGTATGGCTGACCACCTAAAAATGATTCATATTGGTGTACTTAACGCCATCTACAGGCGATTTATTATATTAAGTTGTCTTGAGTTTGATCATGTTTATATGCGAATGGTGGCAACGCTGCTTTTAGTTCAGTACGCCAAAGAAAGTGATAGAGGAAAGTTGTCAATTTTTAAAAGTTATATCAATTTGTTTCTAATTTTTCTTTTGTTACTACATAGGTAAGCTTTCTTTACAATTTTATTATTTTCCTTTTAATATGTGTTCAATCAATTATAAAAACAAACAATTGAAGTGAAAACTGTTGATTTATTGGGTTAAAAAATCATATATGAGTGGTTAGTCTAGCTAACCACTCTGACACATACTGGAAAAACTTAACTGTTTTATATAGAGAATATCGCACGTAGAATACTGAAGAAGGAGAATATTTATAAGTTGTTATACGAAGAGTTTCCTGAGTAAGAATATATAGATTTTGGTGAAATTCAGGAAGAATTTGAAGATGAGGATGACATTCCTCTAGCCAGGCTATCAATTTATTCTACGAATCTTCTGCCAATCAACAACGATTCATTCGATCTGTCCCATGTTAATTCTATACAAGATCCTAGCGAAGTGATTGCCAAGTGGAAAAGAACTTTTCATATGGCAGAACTAGATGAATTCACTGCGTCTGTTGACCTACCTGAACATATTTTGAATATAACAGAGCCCACACCACTTCAACTTTTTCAGATGTTTTGGGCACAATATAAGCCAAAAAAACCGATAAAAAGGGGCTATAAATTGTGGATGAAATGTGCGTTAACAGGGTATTGCTTAGATTTTGAGTTATATACGGGAAAAGATAGTGATAAGGTACAGAAGGACTTAGGCGGAAAAGTAGTCAGGAAGTTTTGCAGTAATCTTGAAGGTAAAAATTTTAAAGTTTACTTTGACAACTCTTTCAACATGCTATACCCATTGCAAATTGAATTACGTGAACTATCTGTTTTGGTATGTGGTACAGTAAATGCATCTCGAAAATACCTACCATCTTTGAACGAAGATAAGCAACTGAAACGGGGAGAATTTGATTATAAGATAAGCGATACCAACGTGAGCATATTGAAATGGAAGGATAAAAGATCAGTTCACATTCTGTCTAATTATCATGATCATTTGGGAGTAGTTATGAGAAGGGAACGCAATGGCTATCCTGAGAAGGTAACATGCCCGAAAGCGATGATGGACTCAAACAAAATATGAATTTTGTAGACAAATTTGACCAATTGAAAAGTTGTTACTGTTACTGTACCGGAAATCAAGAAAATGGTGGCTCCAGATAAATTCATTTATAATTTATAAAAGGTTTGCAAGTGCAAGCCCACTCAAATATGGTAAAACTTGTTTTGAAGGATTTTAGACGTAGTGTTTACCAAGGTATGCTGGCACCTTCCAATGTAAATAGACGTGAAAGAAATACATCCCCATTTACGACACCCAGGGCTTCTCCAAGTGCTGCATTCATAAAAAAAAGCAAAGCAACTGTTCCAATGGAAATACGGCTAGAAAACTGTAAGCATAAGCCAGTACAAGATACTTCTAGAAGATGTGCCAAATGTAGTACAAAAGCAAAGCCAGTTCGCGCCATATGTTATGTTAGTGAAATATACAGAGTTCCATTGCGCCTACGAAAAGGAAAGACTTGTTTTAATGATTTTCATGATAAGAACTAGTGTACAACTTTTTTCCTATATAATACAAATTCTCTAAAAAAATGCTTTTTTATTGACTATACAGTCACGGTGGTCACCTCATTCCTCGACAACCTGAAACTCGAACTAGCTAAAACATGTTTTTTTCTATTACTTAGACATCCAGCATTAAATATAATACAATTTTTTATTTTTTGAATCAAGGATATAAAAGCGTGAATGAAAGAGTTAAAAGTATATGTGATGGTATTTTGGAGAGCATGATGCAAGTGCATAGTGCATGCATGAAGCATTTGCATCTTTGGTGAGCGGCCTGTCTAAGGCCTTCAAGGGACTAAATGTCTTTAACCTCGTAGGTCTTCATGGTTTCCTGCCACTGTTGATTAAAAAATGGACGGGATAATTTCAAACCGATTCAGCCGATTTCCTAATAATATTATAAATAATATTCTGTTTGATTATTGACCAATAATGAAATGTATAGAAACTAATCGCTTCATCAACAATCGTCAATATGGCATCCGTTCTAGACACTCATATGGATACTTGCTGATGTTTCTAAAAAAAAAAAAAAAATAACATTGCAACCGAAAACTGTTAACACTGATGAGATTTCAGCAAGAAATCGATGTTATGGGAATAAGACCCAATGATAAACTATACATTTGCCAGCTCTTCGAGAATGTACATAGTTTCGTCTTTTTTATTTTGTTGACGATAAGCGCGTCATTCGTCAGAAACCACCGTAGCATGTAGTAGAAATGATTTCGTCAAAATTGGTTTATTCAAATGAAATCTTATGGCTCCAGAAAATCAACAAAAAAATCTTCACACAGAAGGCTCAATATAGCGCAAGCACAAGAAATGCTGATAAATTTGGTAACATAATTGTCGAATCTGAAGAAACACCATAAAATATGGATTACTGTTGAAATATATTGGTGAGCTGTGCATTAGCCTAGTTTTCCTAGATATCGAGTGAGATTTCAGCTGAAACAGAGCTACTTTTGATTTATTTTTAAATTCCATATTAAAATATTGTATGCGCTGTAGGTTTCCGAGATTTGTAAGGTGTAACAATTCATAACGCAGTATCTGAGTATAAATACAGGTGATCCGATCTTAAATAAATAAATTGGGAGACTTTTAGGCAGCATGGATTGGAATGTGAAACTCACTCATATTGTAAAGTAGTTTCTTTGACTGAAGCCCACATGAAAGTCGTCATACAGGGAGACCAAGAGCCATTTGAAAGATAATTTGATGAAGGCAGTATAAAATAAACAACGCGATCATGAATGTCGCACGAAACAGAGTCCAAGGGAGAGTTACCATTTCCAACCAGTTTGTCATTTGGAATCAGATTCGATTGATTGCTCAGAGTTTTATTTAACATGAGCAGAAGCGAACAGAATCTCACTTAGTTGAGTGACACGAAGTATATCTCAAGTAAAAAAAGCACCAATCAGAACATGGTAGTAAACAGCAAAATTCTTTTTCAGATACTGTGTAAATATTTAATTTGGACGATTAAAAAAGATCATCTAAAGCTACTGTGTATAACAAGTAACGGATCGACTAATATTGAGCTTTCGAGATAAACAAGATGAATGACTCTAAGTAAGTATTTGCTACATTTGACCTTTAAAGGAAGCACATACATAGCCTATAACGTACAGGAGTATCACCGTTACCTGCATAAGAATTGCATTTAAGAAGAAAAAAAATCGATTTTATCCTAGTTGTTTGAGTGCTTGGAGCTCTACACTGCTTCTAATTCAGAGTTTAAAGGTCATTGCTGGTGCTCTAAATAGCGCCATTCGAGTGTAGTCTTCATCGCAAGTTACGGCATTTAATTGCATGATTATTTTGTGTTAAGGTAAAGCGATGAACGAGCAAATGAACTCATTAGGATTGTTACGATTTATTTTCATACCTACAGACCCCGAGAAATTTAATTAAAACTCGATCGATAAAATCTCTCGGCATCTGACTAGGAATGCACTTAACATGTTCACGTGAAGTGCACAAATTTGAGGGAGTAGTGCAGTGATTTTATTGTCAGCTGTAAGAAATATTGAGGTGCTTTAAGATAAACATGTCCCAATGTCACCGCTGCCATTTTAAGTATTTTTGTACATAATATATTTTATTGGTAGTTTTTGAAGGGACGTTACCATCTCATACATGTGGATCTGTGATTCTCAGTACCCTTCCAATTTTCGAATTCATGAAAACGAGTTCAAACCATCCAACGCCGTTATTTGGGAAGTAGGGACCCAAACTATCATATATACATAATTCATTGTTCTTCGTTAATATTTTTTCCATGTCGAACTCCACATTATGCCTGCATTTATATGAAATAAGTTAGGCTCGTACAAAGAAGTCCTAATATTTGTCCATCTATGAACCTGTTTGAATCAGATAAAAAATGTTCTAAAATTCAAAGTTAGATAGCTTCATCCGTACATTTACCCTCCTCCCGTAAAACATTTGGGAAATTAAGGATTTATGGGGGGTAAAAGTGCAGTATTTAGTTCTTGTCTGGGAATGCACCAAAACTTTCCAGTCCTCTTAATGAAGCGCAGGAGGTCTTGGTGAGGTAAGTTTTTCAGCTCATCCACAGATAGGACGGCAGACCCAAGCGTACCCAGCCTGCTCCAAGCAAAGGCCGGACAAGCACACAGAAAGTGTTCGTTTGTTTCAGGTTCTTCCTCCAAACAGGACAGAAATACAGCCCTGAATGTTCCTTTGTTAGATGAGCGTGAAGCGAGCTGTGGCCAATGATGATGCCCACCGTAGTTCTACATTGTGTCCTTCCGAGCCCCAAGAGAAAATTAAAGAAATTCCTATTGGGCTCATCTAGAAAATGTTTTATGCACCTGCAAGTGCTCAAGTTCGCCCATCTCTGCTTATGTTTCATACGCTTTGATGCGAGATCTGATAACCTTTCATCCCCATGATCACAATGTGACCAGTAAACCACTGAAGAGACCCCTTGTTTGTGGATACATAGCTTATCTACGGACGACCTACAGTACCCCGGTAACTTAGATGTATCCGCAGGCCAATCAGAGTCATTAAGGCTGCCTGACTATCCGAAAGGATATGAATGTACCTTCCCTTGATCTCAATATCAAAGACTATCTTCGTTGCCATTGTGATGGCAAAGACTTCAGCCTGGAAGCCCGTGGTGTGCCTTTCAAGTGAGTAATCTAACCCAATATGTCAGGTTCAAGAAAGTAAACACACGTACCGGCTCCCTCATTAGTGAGAGCGCCGTCGGTGAATATTTTTAGAGGGGATCGGGGAAGGCTCGATAAGACACCTCCCTCAGCCCACGATTTCCTTTGAGGAAAACTCACAGATAACCGACGCCCACGAAGCTCTGGCACCATCGCATCAAGTAGCATGCGGGCCAGAAATTTTCCCATTCCAGCCTACACGCCAATGAGCAATGGGAAGAACCAGTCCAGCCATCCTCTCAACTTCTCCATGAGCGCAATTTACACACAGCCCCTTTGGCATCTGACTTAATGACAAGATCCAGGGGTGGCAGATTAAGTATAGTAGCAGCAGTAGCAGTAGAACGCATGGAGCTTGTAATTCCTAGACAAGTAAGCCTTTGCAGGCCTGCAAATTTCCGGACCGCAGTCACCACTTGCTTGCTCGGCCAGCATACATAATAGGCATATGTGAGCATTGGTCTTACGTCCAGTGCACATATACAACCAAAGGTTCTGCTGCATTGAGCGAAAATCTTCATAGTCGCACGTCAGCTTCGAGTCAAGGTAGACTCCGAGGTGCTGTGGCTTGCAGTAGTTTTGTAAGTTTCATTATAAATTCTATTTAGTGCTTCTTCAGTGGAAGCATCAAAGCGGAATTAAACCCCTCTGAAATTGTGTGTACTTTGGTAAATCCTACACTACTTTTACAGGACAGTAAGAAGGTATCCATAATTGAAAATCGTTTCCAAAACCATTCCCTGAGAGCTTCATCCAATTTCGCCTAAATTGTTATCTCGTTTGAAATGCCAAATTCGTCGTGTTGATGATCACTCCAGTTCCGAGCGACATTCTTTGATAGTGCTTGATAAAAATTGTGAAGGTCGTTTTTGCATGAGACGTTCACGAGCAGTACTGCACATCACATTCTACTGCCATCTATATGGCCGTCATTCTTTTATATAATTATTATGACAGCAGATAATATTAATTGACTCGTCAGTAGAAATCTTGGAGACGAAAGCTAAGAACACAAATTTCCCTAAAATACTTTAGATTTTAGTGCCTACTTGGATCTAATAGGACCAATTTGGTCTTGAGTCCACAAATTGTCGTATACATATTCAATTGTAAGTGTATATGTATAACAGGCTAACATCTTACTCTGGTGGTCCATGAATCCAGAGGAAAGGATGAGGAAGTAGTACGGTCATTCCGGCGGGACTTCGTAGCGTATAAACAGCAAGGCTACTTTCATTAATTCTACGAGGAGATCCATTATCCTGACCATCTCATGGTGTTGTTTTATATTGAGGAAGTGTAGCTTCTTACTAAGGCTCTGTTGTAATGATCCCTGGAAAACGATGGCAATAAATCATGGTCAGTCAAGTCAAGATATATACACCAAAAGAAGTTGAGTCGAGACTCGAAAGCTAATGGGGCTTTCTTGCCACATGGCAATTTGAGCTGAAATTTTCGTATTCAAGAAGCGTACACGTGTGCATAACAAGCTCACGTGCGGTGCTTGGGACTTGTTTTGATATGATAATTCTGAAGAATTATAGACAAAGCCATGCACATACTCGTTTCAGCAATTTCTGTTATTGTTGAGTTTCACGTTGCCATTTTTTTTATTACCGTAGTTACAAGTGAACAGATTTTCGAAATACTCCCTTTTCCTTGATTTAAATACGTAGGTACGCAGCAAGGAGTAATAACGTATCACTTCAAAAAATACCAGAAACTGTAAATGTGCGTGTCGGCAAATGTTTTTCAACTTTGTAATGTTGTGGGGTGGGTGGTGGGAGGCCGAATGATCTGAAATATTGAGGACCAAAAGAATAAAATTTGCGCCCAGGTACACTTACCTAAATTCTACAGTGTCATCTCTATCACAAAATTCGTTTAGCATCCAAAATGTGATGGCTTCACTACGGCCCTTCATGTCACTTCTCCATTTGTTAGTGCTGCAAGTCACCTCGTTATTTCGGGAGGTTGCCTCCTCGAAAAGATTATTCTGTTCTGCCCACCTGTCAATGGGCTGAAGGACATTTTCGTCTGAGTCATCATTCCACGATACCCTTTTGTGGTAGTTTTCAGCAGCCCACTTTGTGTCCTCCACGAATGGTGACCTAAACCATGTTAAAGGCAACTTGTTGCTCAACAGCTCACCGATAAAACTGCCTCGCTCCTTGCTTCCTGTTAGGGTTTCCACAAAAATGTCGTCTACTACTGATGACGACAGGTTTGTCCATAGGCGAACTGTAAAAAAATTAACAGAAAATCGAATGAATATTGTTTGCTGGGATTAATACATATGTGTATGTATGCATATATGTATGATGTTAATTGTAGTATGGGTAAACTGAAACCGTTTGACTTTGTGTATAAATAGAATATTGGATGGAAGTGTCGAGTTGTTAGCAGATAACCAATTGTGTGGAAACGAGTATAGGTACAAGCGGGGTCACAAAAGCTGACAAACATCTATCCCTAAAGAGCTAATAAACTTTGTCAAATCAGGCAGTCGAGTGTTCCGCAATTAAATCACAATCGCGATGAATGGCGAAAAGCGGATTGTGAACAAGAGTTAGTAGGACCTAAATGGCAATTAAGGTTGACCGATAGCACTGCTATGAACGACCAACATATTAGAGGTTAGATCCGACAGACAGTTTGTTTGCTTATATTTGATAGTCTTATTTATGCGCATTCCCACAAAGGCTGTGGCAGTGAACTTTTTCATTCGTTGTTCGACGTTCGTCGTAATTTTATATGAGTATTTGGAGTGATACAACCTTTCCTTACTTATAAGGAGGTCTCCTTACTTTTCATCAAATCTCCTTACCTCCTTATTTATACTCTAAATTTCATTATAGGGGTGTCCCACGTAACGGAGATATCGAACAAGTCCTAATAATAAAAGTTACGCATCTTTATTCAAAGTATCCTCTGGCATAGTCAAAGTCCTTGAAAAAGGACTTGGAAAAGGATATATTAAAAAAATGTCGTTTTCGTTCTCATTAAGGATACATTTCGATTACATTTTTGAATTCCCGCGAATAATACTAATACGAAAGTGTTATATTGAAAATTCCGGTTTAATCCTTTATTATCGAGATATAAGGCCTCAAATTGTACTCTATGCACCATGTTTCTTTGCCATTTTTCTCGAAAATGCACACAGATATCATCGAAGTGCTAGTACCAAAAGCTGCCCATCATAAGCCGGGCTATCTTTTGGTATGGTCAATATTTAAAAGCAAAAGCCACACGAAAAAAGGATATCTTCGGTTTGGTCCTTTTCGTCCTTTCTGAGGATGTATTTTGGCTACATTGACGAATTTTCAATTGGTATACCACTTTTTATCTAATTTGATTTGCAGTTATTCAATGTAGCCAAAATGCATCCTCAGAAAGGACGAAAAGGACCAAACCCAAGATAACCTTTTTTCGTGTGGCTTTTGCTTTTAAATGTCGACCACACCAAAAGATAGCCCGGCTTATGATGGGTAGCTTTTGGTATTAGCACTTCGATGATATCTGTGTGCATTTTCGAGAAAAATGGTAAAGGAACATGGTGCATAGAGTACAATTTGAGGCCTTATATCTCGATAATAAAGGATTAAACCGGAATTTTCAATATAACACTTTCGTATTAGTATTATTCGCGGAATTCAAAAATGTAATCGAAATGTATCCTTAATGAGAACGAAAACGAAATTTTTTTAATATATCCTTTTCCAAGTCCTTTTTCAAGGACTTTGGCTATGTCAGAGGATACCTTGCCTAAAGATGAGTAACTTTTATTATTAGGACTTTTTCGATATCTCTGCTCATTTTCGAGAAAAATGACTAGGGAACACGTGGGACACCCTCTATATTTTTTTCAATTCTGCAAATATTGTTTTCATTTCTCTTAATAAATGGAGCCAATTTCTTTATATTTTTACACCCTAGATGATGAAATCGGTATATAAATTTTATCATGCCGCTTGTAACTCATATAAAGAATGCTGCTAGATCAAAATGGATGGACACCCACGCATAATATGAAAAGTTATTTTGTTTTTTTGAATGCCCGTCTGTCTGTCTGTCCTCCTGATAAGTCGAGAACGCATTTAGAATAGCATAAAATAGAAAAGAAAAACATTTATTAAAGATTCTCAGCTTACGCTACGTTACAACGTTAGGTACATCGAGTATACAATAGATATTGATAATATGTCGAATGAATACAAGGCTTAGAAAAATAAGAAAAATGCACCGAACAAGCTCATTGCAGTAGAAAAACTATCTAGATTATAATAATAAGTGATAAGGTTATAGGACTTAAATTAGGGTTGATGTAATGCAAAATGCTAAATAAGTAAGTAAGAAAAAGAGAATATAATGAAGTAACGTAACAAAATAAAATAAAATAAGATAACATAAGATAAAAAAAACTAAAATAGAACACAAATTAATAAAAGTATGATAATAAATAGAATAACATATAAGATTTAAAAATAAAATAACAAACTGACTAATTGCACATAACATAAAGATCCAAATCAGTAAATTCAGAGCTGAGCACTGCTTTGTTTTTGTTTTCTTTGTTTTTTTTAAGGATATGAAGAGCTATAGATCTAATAGATGTAACATCGCAAGCTCCTTGAACTGCTTAATAGAGCAGGTATTCCTGTTAGAATCAGGTAACGAATTCCACAGGGAGGTTCCCTGACCAAATAATCCATTAGAACCAAATCGGGTATTAGTTCGGTGTGAGACCAGTCTGGCGGTATTGAGAAAGCTCCATGACAGCAATTCACATATGTACCTCAGTAGAAGGTTCCATCTGCCTTTATGAATGAAGCACAAAACCCTGAGTTCAAAGAGTTTGGTAAGGGAGCCAGACAAAAAAAGCTGCAACAATTGTGAAACATGAGAATGCCTCTTTAGACAATAGATGTATCGTACACAGCATTTGATCTCTCTGTTCAGTTTCGCTATCTCAGAGGCCTGTAATGGGTAGAAAGCAGCATCAGCATAAAAAAATGAGGCATAATAAGTGCTGTTACCAGGAACTGCCTAATAGATTGTGGCAGGTGGTGCGCGGAGGCCATAGTAAATTCTAGAACACATCTTGCTTACTTGTAGTCGCCAAGTAGGTCCATAAGGAGGTCAAGATTCTTGACATGACTGCTCGTTAGAAGACTGATCTGGTCATAAAGACGCAGATTCGGAAGTGTGTCGACAAGCCTAGGAACATTAGCTCGGACAGAATATTTAATAGCTTGTGTTTTAGCAAGATTTAGGGCCAACCGTTGCTTAGGCACCAACCAGATAAATTATCAAGATTAGAGTTGAGTTCATCAATTAGTGACGGAAGCTCTGTCATACTAGCAGCCTTATAAATCTGAAGATCAGCAGCGTATAAATGAAATTTCACGATACCCAGCACCGAGGGGATGTCATTAATGTAGATGGAAAACAGAAGCGGAGCAAGGACAGCACCCTGCGGAACTCCCGATGGAGAAGGTCGAGAGGTTGAACGACCACCATTACTGGCAACAGCAAAACTTCTGTCAGCCAGATAGTTGGATATGAGGGAACATGCAGTGGAGGTGAAGCAGAATGATGTGCTAAGCCTAGCAACAAGCAGATCATGCGGAACAGAGTTAAAAGCCCTGCTGAGATCTAACAGTATATGGATCACACTGTTGCCCTCATCACACATTCTGCGAATATCAGTTGTGATCTTAACAAGTGCAGTGGTGGTAGAATGTTTATAACGGAACCCAGATTTATACTTAGATAGGAGTCCATTATCATCAATAAATTCGGATATCTGATCCGCAATGAGTACTTTGAAAACCTTAGAAGTTGATGGAAGAATTGTTATGGGGCGCCAGTTACTGGGACTAATTGGCGATGAAGTTTTGGGTATGGGAGTGACAATGCCAATCTTCCAACACTTAGGAAAGAGAGAGCAGGTGACAAGTCTATTGAAAAGATGAGTGGCCAGAGGTAAAATAAACGGGAGAATGAGTTTGAAAAATTTAATAGGGATTTCGTCATATCCAACAGCATTGGCTTTAAAGCGATTGAAGGCATCTAAAACTTTAGCTTCGCTGCAATTACGGAAAGAGAACTCATCAGTAGGTACATCATGGTTATCCCTGGGAACAACATCCAATGAATTGACTACAGTGGAGCCACGAGGCCCACCATCATGTGCCATCAGAGTCGAAGCGGGGTATGGGATTGGGATGAACAGAGATGATTAGCAAACCTCTCCGGGTCTATGCTAGATTCCATTCTGGCTTTAGATCCCAGCCCCATTCTACTAATTTTGCGCCAGTCGACGCCACCCTCAAAGTTTTTCGTGGTATCAACTCTAATGAGGATCATAACTCGCTGTTCCACCGCTCTACGAGCCTGTCGAAAGGCCTTCAGATTAGCGGGATTTTTGAACCTCTTCCAACGCGTGTATGCAATATCACGAACCTGGCAAAGCAAGGCCACATCGTGCCTGCGAAGTATAATGTCGTCAGCACAGCTGACTCGTACAGATTTAAGGGGGACATTACTGCGAAATACTTCAATGATTGAGTGTAGAAATAGATGAGCTGCATCCTCGGGGTCAGCAGCACTATAAATATATGAGCAATCTCTATTATTGATATCTACCTGTAGAGCATCCATCTGAATTGCAGCATAATTGCGATATGTGCGCTCCAGTCTGGGCGGTGAAGACGACAAATCAAAAATCGCAAACATATTTCATGATCAGACACACCGAGACATTGCCCAGAGAGCAACGGTACCATGGAAGGTGTCGTGATAATAAGATCAGATCAGATCAGATTGTGTTAAAAAACCAAGGCTGAATGAGGGACACAAAACGGCCAGAATGGATTTTGCCTTATCAACATCTATATCGAAATCACCCGCAATATCAACTCTCGAGAATTGGCCGACAACAATGCTAAGAGCATTACCAAGGACTGATAGATCATTATCCGAGAAATTGGCTGCCCGTTGATATACCACCATGAGGGCACTCGGATCGTCAGTACTGCCAACATCCAAAATTTGACAGCTAGAATTTCCCAGCTATCAGTAATCTCCTGAAAGAGCACCATCGACCGCAATGCGCTGGTCAAATATATTGCAACCCCCCCCCCCCCCCCCCCCCCCCGTACTCATCACGGTCAAGTCTGTGCAACCTATATCCAGGAATCTCTAACATTTTTGCTGAGTGAAAAGATTTTGTCCAGGTTTTACATAAGAGGAGGGCACCAGCTCTAGCACATAGAGCAGTATGTCTGATTTCAACAAGATTCTTTAATGTTGAACGAGCGATAAGGAAGATGATATTGAATTTACCGGAAAATTTACATAGAAAGATGAAATTTCGCACAGCGGAAAAAATATAGATTTAAGTTCGAAAATGGGACAAATCGGATACCTCATTTGTAGCGTTGTCATACAAAAATTTCGTTTTTCGTCATATATTTGGGTGCTGTCTGAGAACGCCTCGACGTAGAGCACTGAAGTTTTTACGTAGCATTTTCATAAAACTAATAAATAAATTAAAAAAAATAAAGATCTTCAGAATGTAAAATATCTTATGAAATTGGTTATAATTATTTTTACTGGTCCCACGAACTGTTCTACAAATATATGCGAAAAACAATTTTAACAATCAAACTTGCACAGAAGGGTGACTATACGAAATAGTTCATCTACGGTATCGAAGTAAATTTAAGTAACCTCCCTTATTGGAGAACGAAAACATTCACTGGCGTGCTTTGTTCTTAGCTGAATACACTTTATCATTTCAATTGATGAAACACCATCCAAATTTGATAGCTTCAATGACATCTGATTCTGATGTGAGTAAGCAAAATAAAAGCTCCAGAACTAAACCAGTTTCAATTTCAAAAAAATGTTCTATTTAAGTATTTGGAATATCTTGAAAATTTATTGAATTCAGAAAAGTTTACACTAATAGCAGACGAATTTACTGTTGTTTGCTTAAACGAAAAGTATCTTTAATAGTTCGTGGATCGTGAAGGGCTTAAAGGAAATGCTTATTTTTTGGATCTAATTTCTGTATAGAGAAAGCAGATGCGAAAAGTTTATATAATATAATCATTAACTGCTTTGTAGGCAATGGAATTGATTATCTATATAATTTAATCGGCTTTGCCGCAGACCGTGTAAACGTCTTTCTGTGGCTGGACTACGGAAAAGTGAAAAAAAGAAGAGATTTTGATAGTTAAAGGCGTCTGCCATCTCTGCGTGTCATATGTCAACAATTACTACTTCATGTAGAGGATATAGCTCGAAACATACAACTGCTTTGAAAATACTTTTTAAAACTGCACAAAATCCTAAATGCATTGCAAATACGGTGGAAATTTTTCTTTCCATAATTCCCCGTTTTTTTCTCATTAAGAAGCATACATTACAATTGAATTATATTTATTAATTTTAGAGCTTGTTTTCATCTAATTTAAAGAAAGGTTAAGTAAGAGGGTTGCTACTACAGATAACTAGCTTGCTTCACCTAGACCTAGACCTGGGATAACCTTTTTGAAACAGCCCTAGATCCCTGCTGCTTCTCCCAGGAACCTCAGGATACTTTGCAGCTCCCCCAGATTTGAAAAGAAGTATTTATCAGATGGGGCACCTATAGGTCCTGCAGAATTCACTCGCCATTATTCGGAGTCTACTAGCATGGTCTGCTATGACCCAATGACCAGTAGTGACCGCTACTAAATTCCTGATATCAGTTCCCGTTCTTTAAAAATTCGAATAAATTATTTCAAGGCATTCAACTATTTATGTATGATATATTGTCAAGTAAATAGACGACACGTTTTCTTGAATGTTTTATTAAAAGAGAATATTGAAGATTTAACGACTGTTTGTATAAAATAGAGTATAAAATTTAAATAACATTTATCTGGGAATAAACGTCGACATGTTATTAAAAAACAATCAAATTGTAGTAAATGAATGCAATGAATTCAAATTGAATTGTCGAAATTTTTATATAGAGGCCTTGAAGCAAATTCTTAAGAGGTTTGATTTTTATTCAACTTTATTAAAAACTTCACCGATTATATATGTAGACCTAGTAAATATAATTAACAGAAAATTTAGCTTGGTTTGTGTTTTACTAAACGATGAAAATGAATGAGATAATAACATGTGCAAGGCATAATTAAAACATTTAAATGAAATGGTGCAATGGTTTTGATAAAATGTGATAAATTTTAACAAAATTTCCATTGTGCACAGAATATAATTAAAGTTTTGAAGACTGAATTTTTGTATGGACTTTTATTTTATCGTTGATTTTTGTTACCAATAAATTTAATATTATTTAGATTGACTCGATTTCTCTATAATCATATGTCTTCTTCCAATTATTTGATCCCTTTACCACAATCTTCTAATGATACAACAAGTAAAAAAGCCAAAATTAGTCTAAGACCAATTTTTATGATACTCTAGGGGCTAGATGAATGCCCGTATTTAATTTCGTATGGTCATCCATCTGTGCAAGTTTGATTTTTGAATTAGTGGTTTTTCGCATATATTCTTATTATAACAAATTTCATAGCATTTCATATTCTGAAGAACTTTTCAGTATAATGAAAATCTCTAGGACTGATCGTTTTCACAGTGTACGTAAAAAACCAAAATCTGTATATGGCAACACCAAAAAGGGATTGCCCGATTCAGTCCATTTTAAAAACTTTATGTACTATTGTTATGAAAACACCATGTACCAAATTTCAGTCAGTTCTCTACGTTGACGTTTTTCAGGCAGTGTCCAAATATATAGTGACAACCGAAATTTTTGTATGGCAACCCTAAGCGGGAGTTGCCCGATTGGACCCATTTTCGAACTGAAATTAATCTTTTTTTAAAATGGCCATGTGCAAAATTTTTAACAGTCTAAGTGAACGCGTTCTCGACTTATCGTGCGGACGGACAGACGGACAGACATGCAAAAATCAAAATAACTTTTAATATTATGTATGGGTGTCCAATCCATCATCATTTTTTCTAGGTGTTACAAACGGAATGATAAACTTAGTATACCTTTTAATTTCATGTAAGGTATAAAAATAGAGTTTGCAACACATGTTTCTGCTGTAATACCCTAGATTAAATCTTATGAAATATTCACTTAGAGATCTGAAATTTTTGCGTACGGCCTTTCTAAAAACAATGCAGATTTAAGTTCGAAGATGGGACAAATTAGGTAACTCTATCGTAGGGTTACCATATAAAAATTTTGTTTTTTACTATACTATACAAATATTATTTGTTCAAGAAGGAATTTATTTTATTTTATTTATTTGTTTTTAATTTGTTTTTTCATCACACAACCCATTCAATTTTGGTGACAAGCTTCAAGGCTTGGTTTGAATCATCAACAGGTCCCAAATAGCGAAATTGAGTGATTTGAAAAACAAATGAAAAATATAACAAAGAAAAGAAATGAAAAAATGAAAAAAATTGAGAAAAATAGAAAAAAATGTTGTTAAAAAAAATTTAAAAATTTAAAAAAGCAGATTCATTCGAAACGAATCGAACCTGTATACGCCCGCAGTGGGCTGACAAAAGAAAAAAGAAAAAGGAAGAAGAAGAAGAAGAAGAAGAAGAAGAAGAAGAAGCGTTTCGTGTTTTCTGCTAACACGAAACGCTTCTTCTTCCTTTCTCTTTTTTATTTTTTCAGCCCACTGCGGGCGTATACAGGTTCGATTCGGTTGGAATGAATCTGGTTTTTTAAATTTTTTTAATAAATTTTTTTTTCCATTTTTCTCAATCTTTTATTTCTTTTCTTTGTTCTATTTTTTCATTTGTTTTTCTAGTCACTCAGTTTCGCTATTTGCGACCTGTTGATGAGTCAAACCAAGACTTTAAACTTGTCACCAAAAGTATAATGGGTTGTGTGATGAAATAACAAATTAATAACAATTTTTAGCTTTTGCTATATACCGGAGAATCCTAATAAATTCCTTCTTAAAAAAATATACATAAGTTTAACCCGGTAAAAAAATCCTAAAGAGTTATCTCTATTTTTATACATATATTGGACGGTAGAGAGCTAAAATTTGGTACACGACATTTTCAAAAATAGACTGCATCTTGGCAGCAGATGTTGCCATACAGAAATTGAGATTTTTTACGTATACTGTGAAAACTATAAGTCATCAGAGTTTTTATTGTACTTAAAAATTCTTCAGAATATAAAATCCTATGAAATTTGTTTTACTTGGAAATCGTATGGGGTTTCCAGTAATTCGTAGAAATTGTAATGTGGACAATATACAATATATCCTCATATAAATTACTTTGGGAAAGAATTTCACAAATTAGGATTTCATTTCCTTTTGTCACTATTTTAAATTAAGCCAAGAGAACGTGAACATTTTACAATTAACATGATTAAAATAACTCGAGAGTTAATATTAAAATAAATAAACAAATAATTTTATTCAAAACGCAACGTTGGACATCTTTAGATCTACGCGTATATTACCCACGAACTCAGCATGATTAGTAGTAGATAATATTCTGCGACCATATGTTTTAATGTGTCTGTGTATGTTTATATTGCGTTTACCAACGCAACTATAACACAGCTGCTATAAAAAGGGGCCATGAATTTGACTATGAGGATCCGAAGATCCATCATACGGAAAACAATTGGAGAAGAAAAAACATCAAAGCACTCTACACACACCTTAAAAAACCACAGTCAACACATAATATAAATATACATTAGATACATTAAAAACATATGGTCGCGGCAAGTGATCCACTACTAATCGTGTTGTTCATTTAATTGTTTATTTTAATAAAGGGTTTTCCAATAAGAGGTGTTATTTTGATATTCAAAGAAAAATTCCATTTTTTGCGACAAATGATCGGATCTTTATAAAGAGGAAGGTATGCCGTTAATAATGGAAAATAACATCAGCCAAATGATCACCACGACCACGCCTACAGGACCATATCCTTTTCATGAAATTTTCCATAACCAAATCGCAAAGTGGTTGCCCTATGTCCTCGATAGCTTCACGAATTGCATCTTTGAGGTCTTGAATCGACGCTGGGCTGTTGGCGTAGACCTTCTCTTTCACGTGGCCCCAAAGGAAGAAGTCGCAAGGTGTTAAGTCACAAGATCTCGGTGGCCAATTTGATCACCTCTTCGAGAGATAACACGGTCCGGAAACTTTTCCCGTAAAAGATCAATGGTTTCGTTGCTTGCATGGCACGTAGCGCCGTCTTGTTGAAAGTAAACGTTGTCCAGATCAATACCATCCAATTCCGGCCATAAAAAATCATTAATCATCTGTCGATAGCGCAATCCATTCACCGTAACTGTTGCTCCAGCCTCATTTTCGAAAAAGTAAGGTCCAATGACCCCGCGGGACCATAAACCGCACCAAACAGTCACACGTTGAGGATAGAGAGGCTTTTCAACAATAACTCTTGGGTTTTCCGAGCCCCAGATGCGACAATTTTGCTTGTTGACGAAGCCACCGAGGTGGAAATGGGCCTCATCACTCAAGATGAGTTTTCGATGGAATTCCGGATCATTTTCATGCATTTCAAGAACCCAATCAGCAAAGACTCGACGTTGTTGATGATCGGCCGGCTTGAGTTCTTGTGTTAACTGAACTTTATAAGCCTTAAGACCCAAATCTTTATGCAAAATACGGTGTAATGACGTTTGTGGAATGCCTAATTCCAAAGAACGACGAGGAATGGACAAACCTGGGTTTTCTTCAACACTTTCGGCTACAGCAGCAATATTCTCGGCTGTTCTTGAGCGACGTGCACGGGTTTTATTCTTCACATCACTAACTTGTCCCGACAGCTCGAATTTTTCTACCAATTTCTGTATTGCGGTCCGACAAGGTGCTTCACGACGACCCAAAAATGTTCGAGTTTTACGAACCGTCTCTGCCACATTTTCACCATTTTTATAGTGAATTTTAATAATGTCAATGCGTTGTTGAATCGTGTATTGTTCCATTTTTATTAATGGCGTAGTTTCTACTTGTCAAATGTCAAAAAATGACAGCTCCAAAAGTAACATCTACCGAAATAGCGGGCTAATTAAAGTAACACCTCTTATTGGAAAACCCTTTATTAACTCTCGAGTTGTATTAATTATGTTAATTGTAAAGTGTTCACGTTCTCCTGGCTTAATTTAAAATAGTGACAAAAGGAAATGAAATCCTAAGTTTTGAAATTCTTTCACAAGGTAATTTATATGAGGGTGGGTTGTACATGGATATATTGTATTTTTAGTCACTGAAGATGGTCTAAACAAGAGAACGAAATATTGGCCAATAAATTGAAGCTACGTAAATTATGTTGTAGTCTTCATTACAATTTCTACGAATTACTGGAAACCCCATACGATTTCCAAGTACATACATAAAAGGACCCATACAACTTAATTTCTTCAGAAATATACGCGAAAAACTACTTTAACAATAAAACTTTCACAGAGAGGTGACGATACAAAATTACATTCACAGACATTCATTTGGAGTATTGTAAGAATTGGTCTTATACCAATTCTAGCTTTTTTCCTTGTTTAACATTTTTTTAACTATATAATTTAAAAGCATATCCTAGCTGTTCCAGTCGGTGAGTTATTTCGAACTTCGTCTTGATTTTTTGCCTGAAAACTTCTTCTACATCAAATGCCTTCATCTTGGGAGGAAACAACTTTTAATGGCAATTAAATGCCGCCAGCATCTTGTTTGTTACCCTATCATCTTCTTCATAATTACGTGACATACTTATCCTTACATAAATACTTATAATTTCCTTGTCAACTTTTTAATTAATTCAAAGTTGTTACGTCCACTCAATAATTCTTGGAATTTGCTGATGTTTTGAAGAAAATCCAAAGTTTTTCCTGGGAACGAGATTTATTTTATTCCTGCTTTATTTTGCAGCTTCATCTATATAAGCGGACAGTTACGTTGCAATTCTGTGTTGATGTGAGAAGAAAAAATAAAATTGCCCGGCGTTATAGACGATTTCCAACATTCCGAGGTCACAAATCGAGGTCCTCTTCGGGTGCGGGTGGCAACTTGTGTTATAAAGACGACAGGCGACTATCAGCAATCACCTTTCCATTGAAATTTATTTGAAAGTCAACTAGCAGAACTCCATCCTTGCTTTATTTAATTTGTGATGCCATTGAAATAGTCCGTCATCAATTTTGCGCTCCTTAAACCTATGGGCGCCGTCTAATTATATTGCAAACATCAAATGTGGCATGAATACTTTTTCGCAAACAAGTTAATTTATCATGGCGAACAGCTTTATTCATTGCGAATTTGGGGCTCAGTCAAGCAAACGACGACGGCCTCCAAAAATATATGTACAAGTCGCTTTCGGATGGTATATAGAAGCCCGAATATAAACATTTCCCGTTGTGGAGGCAGCAACTGCCAAACTTATATGTAATAAAAAGACGAATATATTCTATGTGAGCTGAGCAGTTTACAAGACCGACTTTTATTAGCTGAGGGCTCCAGTAACAGTGCTACTGTATACTCCATCATGTGATCTCCGGCCTGGCATTTATTGATTCAGAGCATTCATAAGTACTGTAAACCCTTCTGAGCCCATCTCCGTTATTATTTTATATCTACATATTGCAGGGCCGGGAGAAGAGGTTTCGTGGGCGTATAATAAAAGCGTGGATGTTGTGTGCTGATATTTAAGTTTTATGAGGTATAGACTGCAAAAGATTGGCGGCAACTTTTATAAAGTGCTGAAACATTGTGATGTGTACCTGTATACGGTAAGTATTGCTATTTGGAAGTACATTCAGAAAACTGAATACCGAAGAGAATGACATTAATATTTCGATTTTGAACGTACGCTTTTTATTTGCTATTCAAGTTTCAGGCTCAGTATTTCTCAACATGTTGAACTTTCGTAGAATTCAAGGTATTCCCATTACGAACCACGTTCCGCCATTAGTGACGAAATATTGTGAAAATGTATAGGAAAGTACGGTACAAAGAGCACAATACTCTTTCCCCCCTCTCTGTCATCCCTATAAAAATGTATACACATATATAAGTCAGAGAATTACGTCACAGGCTATCAGCTGCAATGTGTCAAAATTTTAATGGGAATACCTTGTCTTCTATATACGTTGCTTTCGTATTTCTGTCATATACGGCTGAAGAGACCAAAATGTCATCCAAGATATAGGCAAAAAATTAAATGTCTGCCTTTCATCGAACTGAAAACAATGTTACCATCATATCTCCAGAATGATGCAAAATTGTAGCTCACCGATAATGTTCCATTCGATCCAACCAAACACCCTGGGTACTTTTTCAAGTCAGATTTGCGAAAACTTTATAATACCTCTAACTTCTTCAGTCAGTAGGTAAAAAGAGATCTTAATTACCCAAAACGATTTGAGTTAAGTATTACATCTTTCTTCTTCTCTTCCTAAATTAAGGCTAAGATTAAAAGAAGGGTGGACTAAGCCACAAGGACTCTGCGGACACTGCGAGCAGAGTTGATCCATTGTGTTTTCCGTATAGCGATTAGGCTGAATGCTCTTTACGAGCTCGATTTTTGCCCTGAGGCTTAAGCCTAGTACTAAGGTCGCCGCTAAACTAAATTTTAGCGGGTCTCCAATATCGGGCCGTTCTTTAGCAGCTAAAATATGACAGCCGAGACTCAGAGAAAATATATATTAAAAACAAGAACAAGAAGAATTTTGCAATTTTTTTACAACGCGCGGCCATAATATTTCTAAAAACAGGTAGTTAAAATTATTTGGAAATATTAAAAATATAAAAATAATATGTATAATGCATACCTACCATAAAAAAAATTAACAATGATATTGAAAATACGGCCACGAAAAGAAATCTAATTCACCCGTACTTACAGCAAAGACGTACAAAACTACGTTAACTACAAAAATCCAGTCAATAAATTTATCAAATCTCAGAGCTCTGACAATAAATATTTTTAGCACGCTAAAGAACGGCCCGGGCGGATAAATTCAAGCTAAATTTTTTGGAGACTTACTGGTGGTGCCATCTCTAATCAAAGCCCAAAGGCAAATTTAGTGCGTTGACCTTAGTACCGCTCTCGCTAAAATTCAGGATAAATTTTCGCCAATATGTTTTAGCTTGCTAAATTTTCATACAAAATTTAGCTTAGCGCGGACCTTAGTACTAGGCCTTAGCTTGTAAACCTTATTTTGAGTGATTTGCAAACTTAAAGCTGCAAGCGCAGGACACTCGCAATTAATCATCCTCATCGCATAGTCGACACAGTTTGCTATTTTGTTTGCCTGTCTTCTTCACAAAATACCGGAAGGGGCTATATCCAGTGATATACGATGTAATAGGTCAAATTAAAGGGGAGAGTCTACAGTTTTTATACAAAAAGAATTATGTTAACGACATTTTTGCAAAAATAATAGAGGTTAAATTAAAAAAACGAAAGTAAGAAATTTTTAATTTAGACAACCATAATTCTTGAGGGAATAGGGGAACGGGGCTGGTTGATCAGTCGTGAAGTCATAAGTTCTGCATACAATGAGCTTTTAACTGTGACCGTACGCCCTGTAGTTTTGAAGATACAGCGTGATTTGTAAAAAACTAGCTTTTTTATTAATCACCCTGTAATTCTTAATCGGTTGATATGCCCCCCCCCCTCCACCCCATGCCATACAATTTTTGGTTTGTCTAAATGAGTAGGTACTATCACCTCCTGCTCTATTGACCTTCTAGGGGGAAACACCCTGTATGTAGTTCCCGCTAAAGTGGCTTTTTGGTTGGCCAAATGTTGGGTAGTAGTAGAATATATGTACCAGTATACAGACTGTCGGGTCCCGCTTCAGTGAGATCGTCCACTTTTCATTTCTGTCCACTCCTTTGTCACTATGGGACCCAAAATTCTTACTATAATATTAATTGAACTGTTCAAGATGTACCTATATGCATGGACTCAATACTTCAGGCCTTATTCTTTCAGAAAACCTGATACCGTATTCGCGGGGAGCCTTAGGCTTGAAAAGAGATTCATGCGCCAGTTCACCTGGCACATTCATCAATTTCAATAAAGGTAATTCTCGTTTTAATTCACCATCTGTTTCTGATTGTTCATTCGCACCATTTAAAATAATTCCAATTAACGTGAAAGTGATTCCTCAAAATCTCATCGTCCTAAAACGTGACCGCTTTCATGTATTTCGTTTTATTCAAGTATGCCTTATCCAGGAGTAAAAATTCTTAAAAGAAATTTTCATTTAATTATGGGTGAATATCTCTAGCTTACTTTTGTATAATTCAATTTATCAAAATTCCAGCCGTGCCGCAAACGCCTGAATAATCCGCAAGATGGTGGCAATGACAAATGCAACATGACAAGTAAATCAAGGGGGGAAATAACGAAATCAATTTCTGGGAAGTTTTTGTTCACTTTCGCACTGGTAAAGCTCCAAGAAAATCGATTTGGTTGGAGCTCTTCCGATGAAACAATGAATTACCCTCAATTACTCGCTTTCCTCGCCTGCCTGCATCCCAAATTTGAAGCCAACTCACTTCATGGAAGTGGAAGTTAATTAATTATTTTATTTCAGGAATTTTCCCGCGGTTTTGGTATATTCGACCAAAAGAGTTAATGGACCGGGGTTCAGCTTCCCGACTTGGAGTCTAAGAATTTTATTGAATAAGTTCAATCGGCTTACACAATCCAAGAATTTGGGTCGCCTGTTGTGCGTACGGTTGAATTGACACGAACTGAACGTTTCTAATGTTGGCTAATTGCTAGTCAATTTCCCAGTAACAATGATTACAAAGATGCCACAGATGTATAAAACTATAGAAGGATAGCTTTGTTTGATTGGTATAAGACAAACAATTACTGCCCATACCCTATGTTGGTTGGTAGAGATAAGAACCTTTGGATTGGAGCTAAGGTAAGAACATTTCGCAAACAATAGTAATGACTAATGAGCATGATAAGGGCAGCTTTGCTGATCGACACTATGTAAACGAAATTTATTCCTCTTTAACAATTCATCTCAAGAGATGATATCATTGTAGCAACTTGCGAGGTTCCAACCTCCGTAGAAATCCACCTCCACACCTACTTTTCCAGAGAAGAGTATACAGAGTTGAAACGAATCATCAGCTACTGCAAAACAAAAGGAAAGCAGATAATAATTGGATCTTGGATGCGATGATATTGAAAATCAGTTGATATGAGACAGTACGGATTTCAATATCAGTGGTGAGTAGATAATATTGTTGCGAGCGTGGCCTTTGGTTTGTTATTTAAAACACAATATTAAATTTTTAATATACAAGTTCTATAGTTCACTCTAATCATATCAAATTCACAATCCTTCAATTAATCAACTCAACTTTAATTTTTGGGGTACAATGTGTCTTGCAACTCGAATACCTGAAAATACACCTCGCCCCACTATAGTGGCTGCTTGCGAGAAATAATGGCCGCAAGATCCTATGTACGGCCGATACTGGGGATACGTTCTACGTTCTTCTTTAACATTATCTGTCTGGCAGGTGGTCTTCGATTACCCAGCCCATAGGTATCAATCTGTCTATTATTCAAAACACAATCGCTTCTACGTTAAATTAAATTTATATTATTAATTATACTTTGAACAATCAATTAAAAACTCAAGTAGAACTAAATTTATTTTTTAATTTATTTCAATTTTTAGAATCGACGCCTATTCTAAGATGCCTCAAAAAATCACTGAGTATTTTCGAAATCCTTCAGTTTTAAATCCTTCAAATGATTCGGTCGATTCGAGAACTGAAGCGCCGAGCACGTCAGACAGGACGAGATGCTAGGACGGCTACAATGGTGAACGTCGCCACAAATTATCGGTAATACTGTACTTTTAATTATCGCAATCCAATTACAACACTTCCGCCTGTGTATTACTTTCGCTTGTTAACATTGCAATGTCTAAGGAAAGACTCTTTTTTTTGGTGGTGACAACTGTTATACATAATTGTAGGTACCCTAGAAACTCCAGATTTTTCTGGAGTGTTCTATTTCAGAATATTCTTGACTATTCTATTCTTGAACCTTCCCGAAGATTCCATCATCGATTCTCCGAACCTAAAGTTGTTTACTCTCTATTGCCAGTAGATGTCACCAGTTGTCTCTTTCTATTGCATGTAACAATATCTAATAATTTAGAAATACCAAGTCAAGCTAATAGTCCAACCTGTATCAACGTTATTACATAGGACGTTCTGGATCTAACCTTGCCAGTACGTTCATAAGAACGAAAATGCGTAGATGGAATACGTTGAATGAGATTTTCATGACTGATCATCTAATTCGATATAAACGTAAACATGAAAACTATACCTGGGATTGCGATAAAACAATCAAGTTAATTTGCTTAACTCTTTATTTCCACACAAGCCAAAAAACCCGCGGATCCAATCGATACCGTAAACTACATGACATTTGCACTTCCAGAGCTGCTCTACCAATCTAGGAAAAAGAACGAACATCCTTATACTATTGGACGGTACCGAGGTCCCGAATATAAATACATTAATACCTCTGTGGAATAATAGAAACAGAGCAACTAATAATTACAGTGCTCTTCTTAGGTCCCTGCGCTTTTCGATCCACCTAAACAAGACTGGCTTTCCTGGGGACCCTATCCTACCACTTCTATCAAAATGTTCATGAAATAACGGAATACTTCCTTTGGAACTGTTCCAAGTGAACTGACAAATTTCAGTCCAAAGTAGACGATAGTTGCTGCTATTTTTGATACGTCGTCTTTTGAAATTCAAGGGAATCCGCCTAGCGCAGAGTCCACACCAAGGTATATATTACGAACCATGTTTCCCTATTAGGTGACATAATATTGTGAAATGTATAGGAAAGTACGATACAGAGAACAAAATACTCTCTCTCCTCTCTCTGTCTCTCCTATAAAAATGTATATAGTACAGTAATCACAGATTTACGTCACAGGCTATCAGCTGCAGTGTGTCAAAATTTTAATGGGAATACTTGTCTTCTATATACCTTGATCCACACTAGATATGGACCCAACCAGTTGCATATGACATGGACACCAGATAGTTTTGTCACCTGACAGTAAGACAATAGACAACTTACATCTAGATGTGCAAAACCTCACAAAAACGCGGTCCAACTAAAACGAGCTAATGGCCCTCTAATAGAAAGCTCTACACATTCTCTCTCTCTTTTACTGTATTATGCCACATAAATTCTTCGCAATGATAGCTTTCTTTGGGTGAATAAAAAGTTAAAGATCTTTCAAAAAGTGTTCCGGGTTTATATGGAGTTTTGTACATCTAGTTGTAAGTTGTCTCAGGTAATACTAAACAAGCTTTATCGAAGAAATAAAATAAAATTTTCCCCACCCGAAATTACGGCTCAAATCACAAAATGTCGAGTTGGTGATGACGATGAGTTAAAATTAACTAGGGTATGTGCGCAAGAAAGATGGATGGAGAAGAAGCAGGTATACTTGGTTTAGAATATGGAACAAACCGCGAGTAGGAAAGGAGTATGAAATAGGAAAAAATCATACAAAAGTAATATGTAAATGAGTAAGTGGAAATATGATGCTGAGCAACAATTTTCAACAAATTTTCCGATATGCTTGGTAGACTGTTAGTTTTGCTATCTATGTAAGTATTTATAAACGACAAAACTGTTCATAGCTACTGTGCTCAGCAACCCTTTTAACCCTTACTAGGGGGTTACACGCGTCATTAGAAGAGGTAGTATGTATTAAATTGTCCATAATCTTGTCAGTACGGACTAATCAGTAAACTGTGAAAAGGAAAACTAAAATGGCGGAAAGTGAAATTAAAAGGTAAAATATTAGTAGAAATTTGTGTTCATATTTCTGATTTTTACTCTTTTGAGTGGCAAGTGACTGAAAAAAATTTAATATGAATAGTAATTTTTATTTCTTAGAGAAAAATGACGGAAAGCAGTTTGAATAAGGAATAAACCATTAGCTATGCGCCAGTAGCGCACCCAGGATTTGGTTTTGGGAAGAGGTCATAGGTATCCCAAGTCAATTCACGGAATTTGTGACATTTTTAAAATTTTTTTTAAAATAAACCTATCACCGACGACATTTTTAAAATGAACTGAGGCAGTAGATCGAAGACACGCGTTTCTAAGTGAGGACAATTCACAGACACGCATGTAACCTCTATGTTGGCATCATCACCGGCCACTGTTCGCTTCACTCTCATCTAACAAACGTGGGAGTTGTTGACAGCCTTGTGTGTCTGTGCTGCCTGGAAAGAGAGCCTGAGACAACCGAACACTTTCTATGTTCTTGTCCGGCCCTTGCTCAGAGCAGGCTGGACTAGGTTGAGGCTGCCTTCGTATCTGTGAATGAGCTGAATTTGCCTCAATGACTTGATGAGCTTCATTAAGAGGACAGAACGGTTTTGGTGTTGGAGTTTCTAGCAGGTTAGCACAATGGGCCGTTTCGGCCTACGTGTTTGGGATCTCTCGTCCCCCTGCCTAAAAAAAACCCTGTGTTATATGTTTTATAGTGCCACGAAAAATGGGCTATCAAGGTCACTAGAGGGAAATTCATTAGTTTGTATCATTGTGTATATTCCCAATGGTAAAAGAACTTTTAAAGGGTATCGCCATTAAAAAAATTTAATTTTGATATTTTTGAATTACAATTGCATTTTCTAGTAATTTTAATATAGTATTACAAATAAATTTCGTCACAGACTTCTAAAAGTTATTTGTAATTCTAATTTACAATTAGAATCAATATAAATTATTTTGAAGCGGCAACATGAAGAATTTCAGAATTATTTATTTTGACAAGTTTCGCTTGTGTCTCAAATGAATGACAATTAAAATATCCTAAATGTCTTGTGTCTAAACTAAAATGTTTTTGCTTTATAGGAAAGCTTTAATTTAAAAAAAGAAAATTTGTATATGTACTAAATACATTCATTCTTCTATTATATGGAGTTGCTGAATGACCTACAGAAATATCTTAAACGGATTTATGATTTCCTCAAAAACATCAATAAAATCCCAAGAGGTTTTGGCCATAAATTATGGCCTACCATATGTTATTGCTACGGAATTGCCAGTGTAGACCGTGTAGCCATGGCAATAATTCAGGTAGGCCATATATGTCAGACCATAAGGCGTACCATATATGTCCAAGAAAATTGCTTACCATAACGCAACGATTACACGAGTCAATAGAACTGACGGACAGTCCTGATTTCGTCTGTCAAATTTACTGACAAAAAACGATTTGCGTTCTATCAATTGACCAGTGTGTTCATAATAAAATGTCGTCATGTTTTCTTCTATATGCATATCAAACAATTTCTTCATTAATCCGTCTTTATTCTCTACAAAATAAACAATAAAATGTATGTTAAACACTTTTCAGTCATTTCCCACTCAAAAGAGAAAAGATTAGGAATATAAACACAAACATCCACTAGCATCTACCTTTTATTTTCAATTTCCGCCATCTTAATTGTACGTTTGACAGTTTATTGACTAGTCCGTACTGACTCGTCAGAAATCTTGTCAGTACTGACTGGTCAGTAAAAAAGAGTAGTCAGTAGGTGTTTACACGAGCCTGTGTAAGTGCCAATCGCTGTCAGAGTCAGTTCTACTGGCTCGTGTAATCCCCGGGTTAATTTGATGTTTATAATCAAAATGGCTGAAATGAAGCTAACGCGTTCGGAACTAGTTAAATTAATTAATTTTTACGGACTAAATGACTGTTTGTGGAACTATAAAGGTGCATATTCGTTTTCTTAATTTTTTTATCTCATCTAACTCGCCGAGCTCTAAATTCTTTAATGCAATCAATCCTCTGATTGCAGTCCCTTTCGGTTTAGATAACGCCATCATAACAAATGTCATAACATAATTTGCCTACACCAAAATTTTTTCTTCTAAGATGGGCTTTAGCATAAAATATGGTAAGCAATTTTTCATGGCTGTAGATAGGGGGTCAGGGATGTTTTGTAATCAAAGATCAGATCAAAGGAATTTAGTAGGTTTTGTGTCGGCCGGTGTATAAATTCGGGGAATGAAGAGAACTTGACACGAAATCCCGCACTATATCTCCTCTGGTTATTGGGCTGGCCGAGCGATTCCAGCGTAATTTATGCAGGTGTTATTTCAGCTTTGGCCGACAGATACAGTCTACAAGATTTTACCTGTTTCGAGTTCAGCAGCGCCGACCAGGGACTCCGGTAACTGGGAGTGGAAAATTTTCTCCTTTGCCTCGCAATGCAACTCGCTACCTCTCCAAAGAAAACTCCATCGTTTTTGTTTGTCGCTTTATTATTATTTTTATTTATTTTTTTTATTTAAAACTTCTCCTTTCAAGACTCTCACAATTTTCTTTTGTTTTCTGGATTTTTGAGTGCTGCTCACAAAAATTTTCTGTTTTTACACACTTACAGTATGGCGGCTTCTACCAAACTTTTTTTTTGTTTTTTTCTCTTATTTACAATTTTGTGCCCAGTGGCGCTATTCTACACCTAATTTTTCTATGTGGTGCCATCTGTTTTTAATTCTTTAATTCTTTACATTTCTTTCCTGAAATTAATTCTTATCTATTCTTACGCTTCTGATAAATCTTTCTTTGACATTTCGGTTTAAAGCTCTTTGCCTAATTGTTAATCGATATTTGTCCTAATACCTGCTGAATTTTTATTGGTCGTTTCAATTCAATTGGCGTCAGATTATTTATTGACTTTTTATCTATGGTATTTGCCAAGCTTTTTTTTTCCTTATTTTAATTCAGTAACTTTCAAATAATTTATTGAGTTTTGTTTTTAGTATTTGCGAAGTTTTGTTCGTAACTTTTAATCCAACAAATGTCAGATTATTTAATGACTTTCGTTTGCAGTACTTGCCAAATTTTGTTCGTAACAACAAATGTCAGATTATTTACTGATCTTAGTTTTTCTATATATGTGAACACAACAATCGGATGCCTCTACTCTTGAGGTTAGCAATACTCATTTTCTATTTAGGAATGTCAACACAATTTATTCTCCTATTTTGATTAGTTTTTAATTCTTCTAGTCGGTTAGCAATATCCGCCGTTTCATTTACGACGTGTCAACATAATTGTGCTTCCACGTCGAGGCACAAGTCCAGAGAAATGCTCGTACTTCGTACTGCTACGTGTGGTTTGCCCTTTATTTGCGTGGTTTATTTGGGTCCACTAGGTGTCGCGCGGAATTATGGAAATTACGTTGGGTGTAAGTAATCCTGTAATAATATGTAGCGTATTTCCAGATGTACAGTAAGAATATCTGCATATAACCGATTAGAATAAGCAAACTTTTTTTGAAAATAAACTCTCTAACTTCAGTAACACAACATAAAACATGTTTCCGAGGATGAAATTCATCTGACCTAGTAGAAAATTAATAAAATAACTTAATTTAAATGGAAAAATTACAAAATTTTGCTGAGGTTAAATTGGTGAAGCGGCAACTCTAAACTGAAATTTCCCTGACCTTGATAGGTAATTTTTCGTGGTGCGGACTATAGCAGCTGATTATTTCCTTATAAGAACATTATATAAATTAGATTTGCTATACATACTATACGAGCCAACTATTATAGGAGAAATCTTGAACACACTCAATGTATGTCTGCCGTTTTCAGTTGGGAGTTTTTTCTGTAAGAAAGAGTTATTTTGAATATTTCTCATATCCAGCCACTATGTTTTTTATCAATAATTTACATGATTTCGACATTCTCGAGAAAGTGGTGGCGGAAGTATGTATCGGCGGTGCTAAGACCGGGAATAAGCCATTCCCTTCCTTCTGTTATTATCCCACTCTATGCTTGATGTGCTTAAGAGCAAACTCCATAAATGTTTTCGTAAAATATGAGTTCAATCCTCCGCTATAGTCGATAATGATAGGTATGCGGTATTTATGAGATAAAGCATATCCTATGCAAAACGTAGCGAAAGATTTCAACAATTTACTAGTGAGAGCACCCTTCGCAAACGTCAAAGGTTTCTTAAATCCAAGTAAATTTGGCTATCGACAAAATAAATTCTCAGAGTGTAGGAGCAGCGCAAAATACGAATATAAATTTTTCTCCGCCTGTACCAAATAATAGATTTTCTTTCAAGTTAAGAGTTATGAAGGTATCGGTGGTATTACTGTAAGAACTTGAAGGGAGAATCAGTCATAGCCGATGAAAAAGAACTTCGGTTGACTATAAATTTATCATAATATCCTAAATTGTCGCTACTTTTTCTTACAGGTAAGTATGAATGTCATTGATAGCGCACCCCATAGCAACTGAATAATAGGAAAAAGAGTACAGAGTGTATCTGAAATTTAATTCGGTAAAAATGAAAAAAAAAACATGGATTTAAGCCATATACATCTACGAGTAAGTAGTGGTAACTGATAGGGAGATTTTCTAACACAGTGGATAGCAGGACGTGAAAAGACAAGCGATTCATAACACACAGCTTACAAATTTTGTAAATAATCCGATAAATCTGCTGGTAAGACCTAGCCTAAATGAAGAGCTTTTCGATGCTAAGGCCCAATCTATATCGAGGGCTACAGGCTACACGAAGCACTATTTCCATGACACGCAACCTGCTACACGATAAAATCTGTATATTCGTACTGATATTTTCTTTGAGAGTTTTTCAAGTTTATAGTGATCTATTATTGTACTTTCTTTGCTTAAATGATTAATTTTTATTCCACTATCCATATAGCCTACTTATCGTAAGCACAGAATGAAATTTGTAGCTTGAAGCTAGCAGCTTGCAGTTTATAGCGTGATTAAAAATAACAAGTATAGCCGATTCGAGAGGACCTTTTTGTGCTGCTACGTCATGAGGAGACAATGTCATTTTCAGCGAATTAGTTTTGAGTTTCTCGTCTTGAATGTATTAAAATATTTAACAAATATCACTTCGGGAAAAGTAATAATGTGCTAATGGAAAAGCAAAGAAATTTCCAAATATAAAATTTTTTTCACCTTGATAAGGACGATTGAAATTGAGACAAACAAACTTATGACATTTGTCGCCAATTGAGGCAAGAAACCAATTGACAGATAATTCGGCCATACCTTGTTAATCTTTGTATCATGGATTGGGCCTAAGACTTTGATCGAGTAGAAAACGAAATAGAGAACAAAATTGAATTGTATTGGTCAAACCATACGCCATGGCAACGAATTGTCATAAATAATATTGATTCCAAAGCAGAATACTGGCTGGAACAGCACAAGAAGATAGAGGGAGACAAAAACCAACCATTTGACGTTGAGCTATACCCATTGACATATAATAAGGATGGACTAAGCGTTTTTCCTTCAAAAATAGCACACATTTTGAACAGGCTGTGAAAACCCTTCATTTTGTACAATTGCACATTGATTTATAATTTGTTCTTTATTGTCGATTAGAAACACTAAAAATGTTGTAAAATAGTATTGCATTAAATTAAAATTATTTAGAAAGTTAAACTTGTTTTAATTAACCCAAAAACTCATTTGTAATATTACTGAAAAATGTGCTTTGTTGTTAAATTTCACTGAGTTTTCAGGAGATAGAGGTATGTAAACCATATATTTGTTTGAATTTTTATGTTAATTCCAATTCATTCCAATTAATACAACCGTACTGTTTCCAAAATTGGTTACAGTTCAGTGTACATTTTGAGCTTGAAAGAGACAAATAGATTTTAGCAAAAATTTGTGCCATTTTTGACTATAGAAATTAGTCCATTCTTATTATATGTCAGTGGCTATACCTATCACCCTTTGAGGAGAGCATATAAAAGTAAAAATTTTCGCGATCTTGATTTTCGCAGAGTGTTTGGCTGTCACTTTTTTGTAAACAAAGAGCCGCGAAGTGTGTTTGGCGCAGAGACGTAGTTCCAAAAGGGATAATTTACTTTTTATAGGAAATGGTTAATGGCTATTGGACTAAGTGATGGTAATATAAAAAGGAGTTATATATGCTCGAAGCCGTGTTGAAGAAAATACTTTTAAAATAATTTTGTGCTAAATTCGGTAAATCCCACTGACGTGCATATATAAGTAATTTCGCAAATAATTTAAATATATCGTCAGTGAGAGCATACTTTCTGAAATCAAAACTGGTGCCACATGAAACAGGAGATCAGTCAGTCCATTTATATACATGTCAGTTGGTGGTGCGGAAGATTGTGCGGAGTTTCTAAGCAATGTGTTTGAATTTTTGCGCCATTAATTTGTTGTGATATTTAAGGCTTCAACAATTTTTAACGCCGCCTTTGGCACCTCGACAAAACAAGAAGAAGTACGATAGTTGCCACGCTTTTTTCATCACATGTCGCCTCCTTTACTTCCCTACTCGAAGCTATCAACACAAGCTGAAACAATGGAAGAGTTCTGGAATGAACTAAAAGAGTATACCGAATATGAAACGGATAATGTCCTAGATATCGGAGCATGACTTCAGGGGCTAACCTCATTTGGAAAGTTATTTTCCAATATGAATATTTCGGCAATAAGCATCCGTTCTTAGCATAAATTTGTCTTTCGGTCATATTAATTAAGTCTTTCGGGTTATTTCGTTTATTTACATCCGAGGATTGCTGGAGTTATAGTGAAATGTCGTGTGTATCAATTCACTGAACTGTAATTCCCCGCCTTAATGGAAGCAATAATTGCGCTGTAGTTTATCTGTAAAATCTTTATAAAGGGCAAAAGTAATATTAAACTTTGAAGCATATGTAAATAGAAGAGAAAAAGCCGTGCGCCTTTAAACATTTTCCATCTCAACTAATGTCATTAATTTGAGGACAAAAACATGTAATTTGTGGGCAATAAGTTGACAAGAATTAAAAGCTTTTTTCTTTGCAATAGCTAATGACATGACGTTTAATTTATAACTGCGGACTTACATTAATTCCTATGCCAGGAAATTTATTCTTGACAAAGGACTCGCCTTAATCGTGTATCAACGACAACAACTTTTAAATCCAATGAAACACCCTTTGCCTAACCCTGCGGAACTGATTCCCGAGAATTGTAAAGTTAGCTGTCCGTCCCTACCGCCATAAATCTAGCTCCCGTTGGAGTACAAAATGTGAGCTAAGTCAATGGCCATTTATCAATGTTGAAAATACTTAGCTAAGAGTCTAAGACAAGCAAGAGAACTTGAGTGCATTTCCTTAGCACTGTGGACGTATTGCGGAAACCGAGATCAATAAAAAGGTCAATCATCTAGGAATGCAATGCGAAGTGTTGTAGGGAGGATTGCGAATGCATGCCATAAGTGGGCGAAGCACTTATCGATTGCTCGAGGACAGAATCCTGCTTCTTTTCAAAAGTGCATGTACATCGCTGCAACTTTTGATACCTACTTAAAATATTGATAAATTGCTTACAAATGAATTTAGTGATGCAGTAATGGTTCAATTTCTACGCTCCAATTATTAAAAAAAAAAACGGAAAGTGTGTCGACTAAATTCAAAGGGATTCAAATTGAGTTACTTCCAGTTCAGATTACTTCGCAAAAGTGCCACAATGGATTGCACGACGACCAATGAATAGTTGGATCCTGAAAGTTATGTCAATTCTTTCCATTCATTATTTATGCTCAATTCTCATAACTAAATCTAAAAATCATGAAGTTCCTGGTTTGCACCAAGTAACTTTATGTAACTAAATATGTCCTTCACCTTTTCTTTCTCACCGCGTCCAAATCATTCATGGAACATGATGGCAGAATGGAGGAATTTATTATTTCTTGACACACAATTTTAGGTGTTGGACATAACCCGCACATTATATCATCTCGATGGATTTACCTATAGTGAGCAAGCAGGATGCTGCCAATGTGTTATATATTAATCCATCAATACCTTGTCTGACAACCGGCCCCCTGAAATTATCTTTAGAAAGTGATACTACGCCTATGGAATCAAGAAGTGCTCCTTGATACTTGGCAAGACTTTGTTATACTCATGCATGGCTTATAAAATACATCACACTCTAAAAATCCAGTACCACCGAATTTTCAAAATATAACGAAATAATAAAGAATTTCGAGGACTATAAAAACTTATTCCACTACCATTTCATCGTTTACAAGCAAAGTGTTTTAAGTATGGTTGGAATATCTTAATAGGGCAGGCAGAATATAAATAGATCGAGAATATTTGACGATTCTGAGTGGTTTTAAAATAAAATTGTCTTAAACCCATAAAATTGTGAGACGGATAGCGACTTTTCGGTAACTTTTGTTATGGTCGTAGCTTATTGCATATAGCAATATGCTACACGAAGAGATACTGCAGCATGTGTGCCGGCCTGTGGAAACCGACAGATGAACCCACCCCAAACTCGACGAACGAGCTCTGATAGGCTGATGAAAAAGAAGAAGAAGATAATCGACATCTGTCTTGTCAAATCTTCACAGAGTGAAGAAGTAAAAAAAAAAGTGAAAGCTAATTTTTCCCAACGTCATCGGGGCGATTAGAGCTGCCTATCATCAGGAAAGTGGTCCGCCACCTGCTCATCAGAGAAAACATTGGAACACCATCGGTCGTTAAAGACTTAGCAATAGCAGCTTTATTACCTTAGCTTCATATTAGAACAGCTCAAACCTCTGTTCTAGAAGTATTATTAATAGACGCAGCCAGAATTGGCAACACGGCCTGCTATAAATAAAATTTTTCTTGGTGACGGCAGATTGAACGGCAAAAACGCCCTTACACGGTTTCAGTTAAGGTTAAATAACAATTCTCAGCCTCACGTCCAGAGACAGAACAGGACCGACTGACAAATTGTGGCGTGAGGACTGAGTGGATGGGGTGCATTTACTCGCCCACGTTGTGCTATCTCATATGAATGCGGTGTTGGACCGAAATTCGAGTGTCGAACATTTACTACACCAATTGGTATCCAGTCGCCACGTCATCGTTCGGAGGAAGAAAGTTCCTGAAGCTGATATTTGTCTACAGTAACCCCCCATCGGGTTGGTCGCATTATCGTTGCGCCCACGACGTAAACTAAGGCATAGAATAGCTCGTATAGGTAGCAGAATCATCCTACTATGGGATATTGGCAATTTAGGCAGGGAAATAGTGGAGCATCTTACCTTTGGAGGCGCCTCTACAGGAGATTCCCAGCAGTAAAAGTACGTAAAGTGATAAACAATTTTTTTACTTTTGTCTAATTGCCACACACAATATGTAGTATATCATTCGTATTTAAGTATTACACAATGAATTCGAGGATCTTTGTCGAATTATTGTACTAGTATAGTATTTATGTTTATGTGTCACATAGATAGAACTTTGCGATTCCTTTTTTTGAACATTTTTAGCCTGATTACCATACTATTATAGTGTTTTTATTTAGACATGACATAAATGAATTGCAGCTTTTTTTTGCTTGTACAATTTTTTTTGCCATACTAGTATATTAGTCGTATTTAAACA
This sequence comes from Dioctria linearis, assembly GCA_963930735.1. Classification (NCBI taxonomy): domain Eukaryota; kingdom Metazoa; phylum Arthropoda; class Insecta; order Diptera; family Asilidae; genus Dioctria; species Dioctria linearis. The sequence continues at coordinate 638,297 of OZ005742.1, read as the reverse complement.
GTACATTTATACATAGTTATGAAAATTTTTCTAATAATTTTTGTCTGCCTGCCATGGTAGAGTATCTCTTGTATGTAAGTATCACATACAGTATGTAATTCGCGGAGCCTTGAACATTCTTGGAATTAATTGAATATTAGCATATTTGTTTGCGTTGAATATTACATATGAAACCCACTACGCTTTTGTTTGACATTGCGCAAGAGGTCTTGTATTGGCCATAACCTTGCACTATCGATATAGAGTCAGGTAAATGAGTTTGCTCTTAGCTACGGTTTAACATAATCCAAACAAATGTGTTCTTTTGATTACGCTCCCTGACTACAGTAATATATAGGTTCGCACCATATTCCGACTTATGAATAAATGACATTTTATAACTTTATGGCTTAGTAAGATTTTCATTCTCCACTCACTATCCTGGAGCCCTCTCACATGAAGGTCGTCTAGCTCGCTAGTCTCTCTTCACAGGTCTACAAGGAACTCTGAAAAATCTTGCCCTCAGAGTCAGATGGGTGGCTGGGACATGAAGGAAGGCATAACATCTGCGCCTTCAATATGGATGTTATAGGTAGGTGACGAAAAGGTCCCTTCAGGACCGAATGTGTGCCGGCGTTTTTCTTTTAGTGAAAGGCACGAATTTTTTTGATTATGGCAGACGGCAGCGGCAGGTTTTTCGTGGAACCTCCCCACACTCTCCGCCCATAGCCGAGGCGAGCTAGCGTGCCGCCCTGCAGTCAACGCTGTTCGCCGAGTGATCTGTCAGCTCATGCTGGCAGTCTGGACTTTACGTCTGATGTTAATCACTCAACATAGTTCCATAACACTTTTTCATTGGAATTGAACTTCGTCTAGTTGTTCGAAGTTCAGTTAATATCATAAAAATGATTTGTAAAACTGGACGACTACACGTATGGTATAGATTAACTCTATGAACAATATAATGAAACCATATGGATCTAAAAAAAATACAGGGTAATAAAAAATATCCTTCGATGGGTCTTACAAATTCATTGACCCTGCCACACCCAACCTGAAATCGAGTATCCATCGAACGGAATTGCGCTACAGAATTCAAGGATTTCGTAAACAAAATGCCGGCTCTTTTGAAATTTCAGTCTCTTGTTTTATGCACTTTTGCAAGGCTACTATTCTCTGTTGAATATTATCTTTATTTTTGGTTTTCACTTATCTTTTTAGTTTAATTTAATGTTGCTCTGCTTTAAACTTAGTCTTACTATCTATCACAGATGTGTGATCTTGTTTGCATATTGAAACTGAATAAATAATATTGTATTTGGTAATCGTTTAAAAAAAAAAATATTATGGTCCTGGCGATTGAAACTTCAACCTCGATATAGCACATTCATACATCAGCATCTGTGCGTCTGGACAACCAGTGTTATTTTAATTCTCCACTTACTCGTAACTATTCATTTCTTTGGTGAATCCGCGATGTGTACATAAAACTTTGACAGCATGTCCTTTAGCAATAAAAAAATTCAAACAACACCCTCTTTATACATAGCTTTTGAGAAGGTAGAATCTAAATATAGAGAGAACTACGAAAACACAGAACAAAAAACTAGCTATATTGAAATGATTAGCGATTCACACAATACGAGGAGTTCTCCTTATCATTATTATTTAAATGTGGATGCAGGCAGAGATGCAGCCTTTCATCTAGTTACTGAGACCTGCAAGATTATTTATGATATTATACCTAAGTGCCCTAAGGCACTCATTCGAACCTTGAGTTGGCCATCGGGTCCTGAACTAATTCTTAAAGGACTTTTTGAGCTGATGACCCTGTTAACTTTCCTTCGGATGTAGATTATACCAAAGAGAATTTCATCCTGTTTGATAGTCTACATTCAAGTCTTCACTCATCGGGGTTGTCATCGTAGTCTTATATTATCGTTGACTCGGAAATGGAAGATTGTTCGCAAGGTGTAAAGTACATTCAAAAGTATGATAGCAGATTACGCAATCTATTTTTATTGCCCTTGTGAATACCTAAGATAATAACTCAATGCTATATCAAATGGAGACTTACATTACATTACAATAAGCATCCCCTCTGGAAATCTTACGGCTATACCAATCACATCAAACTGGACTGTTTTCCGAGATACACGAAGCTTTTTGGTCATCCGGCTACGTTTACAACAGATGTGCTATAAATGACGAAATTACTCCGAAGTTAGTGTAACTGCTCGCAATTAAAACCCAGTACTAAAGTCCGCGCTAATTTAAATTTTGTATGAAAATTTAGCACGCTAAGGTCTTCTGGTGAAAATTTATCCTGAATTTTAGCGAGACCAGTACGTCTACGCGCTAATTTGGCTTTTGTGGTTTGATTAGAGATGGCACCACCAGTAAGTCTCCAAAAAATTTAGCTGAATTTAACTGCTCGGGCAGTTCTTTAGCGGGCTAAAAATATTTATTGTCAGAGTTCTGAGATTTGATAAATTTATTGACTGGATTTTTGTAGTTAACTTAGTTTTGTACGTTTTTGCTGTAAGTACGGATGAATTGGATTTCCTCTCATGGCCGTATTTTCGATAGCATATATTATTACCGCGCGTTGTATTTCCGTAAAAAAATTGCAAAATGCTTTTTCTTCTTATTTTTACTTTTTACTCATTTCTCTGAGTCTCTGCTGTCATATTTTAGCTCTTAAAGAACGGTCCGATAATGGAGATTTGCTAAAATTCAGTTTAATGCGGACCTTAGTACTAGGCTTAATACAAAAACTTTTGGTAAGTTAGATCCACTTTCTCCTGACAATTATTACATAAATTCGATTGGCTTCTTACTACATTTGGTTATGTCCTAGTTAATTTCAAGTCATTTTCCATTTGAAATTTCACTTGACACATAAAGCCACTTAGCCATCTCAATCTCGACCTACCAGAAACCGTATCTAATGAATGTAGAAATCATGCGGCTACGATTTGACATTGGTCGATGAGACTATAATCTTGTAAAGCACGTACAAAAATGCTACTATATTTTCGTGTGAAAGGATAGCTCGCACTGAATCAATACTTAAACTCCGCCATAGTGGCACAACCTTTGGCGCCCAACTCTAAAGTTAACTCCAATTCCAGAAAATCGATGCTCCAATGAGATTCAGCTGTAGCTATGTCATTTTAAATTAATTTTTTTTTCTTAAACTTTATGGGATAATGTAAATGCCAGCTTCAGCTATCCTTAGGGAATCCCGAAGGAAGACAATTTTATTGAACTATGGAAACAACCGAAGAAACTCATAAGACAAGGTACATACCTACACAGCTCGTAAGTGCTTGATAAACTCAAAGCTCTCATGGAAAACTGTAAAGCGAGTAATGCACTCTCGTATGGATGGCTTTCGAGTTTCCAGTTCATTCCCAATTTTTTATTACACGGGCGGGGGCGTATTCAATATCAGAAGGAAATTATTTCAGTCGACTTATACGTGCTTATGTGCATACATACATATAAACAAACACGATATGTGGGAAATACTGATACTGTAAAAGGACAACGCATTCACTAACTTTCGAAGGCTTTTAAGCCAGTTGGTATCGTTTTGGTAAACATGAAGATAACAGCATTAAGGGCCCCGAAGCTCCCCTAAATGCCCTCTTGTCTGCGTTAAACAGAACTGGGCAAATGTATTTATTTCAAAAGTTTCAGGAGGAAATTATCCAAGAAAATAAAGTTGTAAAGGAAAAGGAACTTTGATAGCCTTCCTCCGGAAGCGAAAATGTTTCAAAGGAGATGAATATCAATTGAGTCCTAAGCTCCCTAAATAAAAAGTTTTCGACTCCAAATTAAATTTGCATAAAGGGTTCCTAGTTTGCTAAATTCAATTATACCTACACAACATAGTGTCACTGACCCACCGTAAGATAACTCACTTATCTTACAAAATACCGAACGGGACCTTAGTATACTTTTGCTCTTGTTAGCAAACACTCTGTTTTGTGTTTTAGATAATTTCTGTTCTTTCTATTTCATATTTTAACAATTAGATCATGCTTTCATTTTTGGAGGATGACTCTCTCCATTCAATTCTGTTTACAACAATTTGTTTTCGGTGCGCTATCAGAGACCATTGTTATATTTGGTAGAGATTTCATGTGAAGAGAATTGATTGAAGAGTAAGACCTAATTTTTCTTTCTTGGCCGTTAGAAGATATTAATCAGGCAATGATTTACAATTTTAAAACCGAAAACTGGCATTTCCAGAACATCAAAAATCTTCGGAAAATCAATATTTTTGTTAGGCTACCAGAAGTATTTGTTGGTAATCTAGAGCGCAAAATATACACAGAGCCTAGCTGTTAACTTCCCGATAAAAATTGATCAGACTAACTTCACAACATTGATGTATGTGTTTGCTGGTAAATTATTAGATAACATTTGCAGTGGATATGGCATTGCCATGCCATATTATAAATGCCACTTGTGTATGCGGCCTGCCTTAAACTTTCCTACTGCGGTTCATTTGGCCTTCTATGTGCATGACTCTAAGTAAGAAGAACTACATTGGAGGAGTTGTCTTTTGTGAGAATGCCTAGTTGAAGGTTATATCAGGAACTCCCGTATCGTTATGAAGGTTGTTCTGGAAGCTGATAGCTAATAAAGTGATAAAGAAATGCAGTTACCCTGAACCAACCCTCATCCTACAGAACGAAAATGTCTCAGGATATGAAAAAAACTGACGACTTGCAGAATCTAATTCGAACTAAATAACTATTCTTTAAAAATGCTAGCGTTTAGAAGCGCATGGCACCCCCTCCCCCTCCTCTCAGGATAACTTTTATTTCAGAAGATGGGAGAAAAACATTGAGACAGTAACATAGGTACCTACCTATCTGTCACTACCCACGATAGAAATTACTTGAGTCCTATTACCGAGGGTAGGGAATGAATTCCGGCTGAAGAGCTGCCATGGTGGCTAAAAGAGGGCTGAACAAAAGATCTACATTAACTAGACTAACTAAGCCATTTTCCTTACAATAAAAAAAAAACGGTTTTCCATAGCATGTTTTTGAGCGACACAGTTTTTCATATTTATTCTGAACCGACTACCTAACCATACCTAATTAAGGGGGGCTATTAGTTGGAGCCTGTTACAGCTTTAGCAAGGACTTATTGCTTCTAAACCAACCTATGAAATATTACCATAACATGTCCGTTTCTTACTAATCTTAACCTAGCTAAGGTAGTCTACCCTCGATTCCGATTCTAGAAGATTTTTTTTCAGATAATTTACGTTTAACCATACCCCAGAAGATTACTCCCTACCAATTTTAGGCTGTTATGTAATGACATTAATTACCCTGTTTAGCGAGTACTGTGATGTGAATGCAAAATATCATATCCGTGGGAGAGTGTATGCATAATCTGTCTGTAATCCCGCAACTATAGCAACTTCTCTAATGAAATGCATGTTTAATGCCATGAATCTGCCCAAGTTGGCCTTTATGCAAACTTAGTCCTCGACGAGTAATCAAACAATTTGAGTAAGTAAGTCCTGTCTGCACCAGATAACCAAACAGTTACGTTTAATGCATTTACACGAGTGCATGTGCACCCTCTGTTCTTATAATTCTCCTCCGGAATTTACATTGCGCACTTAAGTGCTCTACAGACTGCCGTCGAGTTTGGAGGAGTACAGGACTCTCCCTGCACCCATTATTTCCATGAACTGAATCGATTGCATTTCAATATTAACTGAAACTTCAACTTTGACCAAATTGAGTAATTCCACTCAGGTAAAGTATTTGATTTCCACTAATTAAATTGGTTAGGTCTGCATACTTTCAAGTGTTGTTGGACAGGCAGTAAAATTCCACGGAAACGTGTTGCCCACTTCCGGGAATTTAAAAATTCCTGAACACACGATATTTCTAGTTCTCGTGTTTTTTGAAAGTGCATGAAGAGCACTCTTTCAGTGAAGCATCAGGACCTACGTAGCTGGGGATAATTTATAAATAACGAGCACATACATGTTATAATGTACATACATATGTGATAGGCTAATTTTGGTAGCATGTGCACAAAATATAATCCAATGACACACTTAAGTGTACTCAGAGCATTGATTTTTTCCATTCTACAGATGACACTCATCTCTAAACTCGAAACAGATAAAATATGATAGCGCATGGACAAGCATATAGCAACGAAGTTTAATGTGTGTATTGATGGTATGGATAGACTCACTCTTCCAAGGTCTTGTCTTGTCCGCCTCCATTCCATTGCCTTGCCAATGATAGCAGTTTTGTTCCGCAATTCACAAAGATGTCCATTTCAACATCAACCAGGCACCTCATTCGAGTCTCTCCTATTTTCCTTGTTACTCGTGATTTCATATGAATTTTCAAAATATGTTTTCTAAGTCTTTTATTGACAACTTGATAGGTGTTCGAACCAAATCGATTCGAATATATTTTTATAAACAGACAACTTCTGAAAAGAAAGTATGCTGAAAACAAAGCATAAAAAATTTAGTAAACTTGTCTCTAATCTGATTACTTTTGATAAAAATACAGGTACACAACCCAACAAAGCTATGTATTTGTCTTTTACATAACACATTGCACGAATATAATACAAAATTATAAGCCTCAACGAGCAGATCAAATAAAGATTATTTCCATTTGTTTAAACCAGTTAGAAACGTGCTAAAAACCATTCCTGAAAAGGGATCATATTACAAAATATCATGCTAAAATTGAGATCTGAAAATAAAATAAATTTAATCTAATTACAATTTTCCTAAAAATGGGTACGACATCTAACAAAATCATGTGTTGTCATGTAGGCTACAATGCATGGCACAAATACAATTAGATCAAGCCGATCAATTATCAACTCTATCATTATCATAATTACAAGTACCATACAACGGGAATTTCTTCGCAACGTGATAGAGAGAATATTTTTTGCAAATATAATTAATTTAACACAGCAGCATGTGAAGCTCTAAATTTCTTGTTGTTATGCATTTTTGTTCGTTGCTAGGCAAATTTTATCGCTAGTACCGTAAGAGCACCGCTGCATTGCCAATTCTTGTAATCATGCGCTGCTGCTACTCTATCAGTGGTGTCGTGTGCAAGCAAGGGCTATAAAAACGACAAGCTGACTGATTTCGACCTCTTTTTGTACTTGGCATCGCTTGCGGTAAGTTGGCTAGTTAGGGACTAACATTTATATCGGGTATCGACTGATATATTAATTACTAATAAACATTAATTTCTGGTCTCGACGGAAATTAAACTATCTTACTTCGGGTCTCGACTGAAATTAAGATAACTCTTTAAGTCGGGTCTCGACTGACTTAATGAACATTATCTCGGGTCCCGACTGAGATAATATTACTAACATTAACACTTTATTTCCGGTCTCGACGGAAATAAAGAATTGTTCTAACCAAGAACAAAGGGCTTAACATTAGCTTACAGCCAATTTCTCAAGTGCCAAGTTTTAGATCGGTGAGTACCAGTCACTTGTAACATTTTAATACTTATTCATATATCTATTTGACTATATTTTGACTTATATACACATATATATATTATACATTTCATGTGCATATCTATTTTACACATATGTTTTTATTACATTTTTTGACGATCTTATATTATAACTTGGTGCTAATAAGTGTTTTAGTGTAATACAAAAATCTCAGACCCAAACTTATATACAGAGTTTTGTCTCAACATATTTATTTCTGAAAATCGTACATTATACATCGGCGTCAAATAGTGTGTTTTCTAGTGTGTGTTGATCTCTGACCCAACAATTTATATAATTCTGTCTTAATACAATTACTCGAGATATTTAAGTTAAGCAAGGGTGCCAGTGTTTTGAAGTTAAATTATTCTAACTTTTGCTCTATATTAATTATATGTATGTATATATTGAAAATCTTTTGAATCGTTGACCTGAAACCTTTTTATACATAATCTGATCTTAATAGTGGGAGATTCTAAAAACTAAGTGCAGTAGTTTCTTGAAAGTCAAAGAAAGTGAGCAGTGTTGATTTGTTGTTAGGAAATAGACCACTGATCTTGATCCAAATTTACCAGTGTATTCATTTCAGTCACTTAATCAAATTTGCGTGTACGTTCTACTAACGGACAGTACAATAGGATTATAAAGTTTACATGTCATCTTCTGTCGATAAACAGCGTACCTGTACAGGACTTCCTAATTCGTCATAGTATTTTTCAATCCAATATGATAAAAAAAAACAAAAATCAAGAACAGGCTATCATTGTAGGTACTACGCCAACGTAATTGGTCTTTGTTCTAACTTGATTTTATTAGTTATTTACGTAGGTATAAAGGGTGGAATTCTCATGTGAAGTGGATGAGACTGATGTACCTCTATTTGTCGTTTTACCAAGCCTAAAAATCTCATATAACAATAAGAGCGTTTAATTATTGATGGTCAGGCAAGATTGTCGAAGCTTAGCTGGTGTGACTGTGTCGAAAGTTGGATGAACTGGATTGAACCACCAAAAAGTTAGAATAGCATACCGCCGAAGGATGAAATGTTAAGAGCACACTTAATTAGTTTAATTTCAGTTGTCCCGTGATAATGTTGACCTCTGAACAATAATATTAGACCGCCTTCGGAATGGACGTAATAGAATACTCCCACAAAGAGACGAAATCTGAAAATATGGACTTATTTCTCATACTTACAGGGAGACTATAAACAGTCCTATTCAACTGGAGCTGAACAAAAGGCCTAAGCCAACCGGAGCGGAAAAAGTACAGTAGCAAAATTCAAACGTACTCTATTTTCAGAGGATGAGCCACTGAATGAGCCCAAACCAATCAGAATAGAATGGATGCGGGAGAGACTACACCCCTGTTAATAAGGATAAATAACCAGAACGAGGGTTGATACCTTTGAATGACGGCTGCAAAATATGCAGATAAATCGAAGAAAAAGAACAGACATTGAAAGTCGATGAGGAGTCCTGTAAATTTATTGATAGGGTAACCTCTCGACTGTTCATATAAGGTTAAGGTTACAAGTGTGCTAAGCATTTCATGAAGCAGAAGAACCATTATAAAGGCGCTCTCTGAAACTTTCAACGGAAAAGTAATATACTTAGCAATCGGAGATTGTTATCCAGCAGATCTTTAACTGAAGGGATAGGTGCATCCTCTCCATTCAGCTTAATCTTGCGTCTAGAAAGATTATCGGATGTTAATACTTCTGAGAGTAAATCACTAGCAGCACCTCCTGGTTTATGGACCAAATAGAGACTCAACTCTAGTCTTAATCCAACAAAAGAAAAGGTAAACTAACTAAATTCAAAAGTGTGAAAACTTTTTTAAACAATTTTGAGGACTCTTCGTCTGTTGTTAGTAAAAACTTTTGCTTACATAATTTGCCATTTAAATTACTTTATTTCCCAAAACTCTTCTTGAACTGTCTTTTAGCATAATATTTTGAATTTTGAATTTCGTTAAGGTCACAGTTGTGCAAAATTCGGGATGAAATTGATGGTTCGGTGGCGACATCTCCTACCCCAAGGTTTATAGAGAACTTTTACTTCTATATTGAAAGGAGCGTGGTAGCAGGAAACTTCTCTAAATAAACTATTTAGATTCCAGGGACCCATGGGACAAATTTTCGTCCTTCTTCGTAGAAAATTATAGGTACATAAACATTGACGAAGATGTTTCAGTACCAAGGACCGATATAGCTCCAAGGGCGGCTGCATTATTATTGCAAGTACTCAGTTTCATCAGTTTTGCATTTAAATTTCACGCCTTAAGAACTTTCCTCTAACTTGCAATAAAATAAAAAAAACGGAAGGACGGGATCAAGCCTCATTTATGGGCATGGAAAGGGTAAGGTTTCCCCTTTTCATTTATACGCGGAGCTTTATTTAATCGCGCTGCCTAAACAATCACATTAAATGCGAATCACTGGCTTTTGCTTTAGGCTAATGTGTCGCTGACAGGGGTAATTGTAGTGGCAACGATTCTATTATTGGAAAATCTTGGTGATGTCATTGTATGACGGCATTGCCCTAATCAATAAATGGCACCCTGCCACTCTTGCGTCGAGTTTCTGGTTCCGGCGTTCGCCATTTGTTTCGTGCTCCGAAATCGATATTTAAAGGATTCCATAAAAATTGACTAAGGGGGCAAATTTCAAAGTATACTGTTCTGGGGCTGGTCTTGAATCGAAGGTGCGGGACATGAAAAAGGCGGCTGATAAACATGGATTCTTCGTGTCATTAAATACAGTACATGACAATGTGGGGCAAGTGACTTAAACGACGAACGGGAATTGATTCCTGTTTCCGTATTATCTAGCAAGCTGTTGTACATATGGGAGGGGAGCTAAAACTTCTTTTTATGGGCCAACATCTATGTTTTTCAAGCATCTTTAATCGCAAATAATTCTATAATTAATTTGCAATTAATTTATTTCAAGTTGCAATTAAGACAATTAACGAACATTTTTGGCAGCATTTTTCATCATTAGAGTATTGTTTAACATTATTAACTGCATATTCATGTTAATTTGCTGTAGCACGCCTGGAAGGAAATAAATTCCTTTGGATTGAGAATTTGTATACCAGGTATCCTGTTTAGGAAGAAATAAATGTTTTAGGAGGAGAGACCGCATTATCCTTGTCGGTCTTTCTTGAATGTGCAAAGCATCCAAGACAAACTGGAAGCGACTTATCGCTTATATGAACAACACAGTAAAACGAATATGAATCAAATCAAACAAATTACAATAGATTGAAAGAAAAACGGTGATAACATGTTGAAGTGGCAGTTGGCTTGTTATACAGGGTGTCCCAGACTAATATGACTATATTTTGCCAAATGATTCCTCTGGTCCAGATAATTAAAGAATTGTATGGCAGGAGGAGGGGACAAAATGTCACCTTACTGAGTTACAGGGTGATTAGTAAAAGATGCTTTTTTCATTAAACATTATATATCTTGAAAAGAACTAGATGGTATGTGGTCTATTTTAATACGGCATTGTACGTAGAACCTTAAGGTCTTTCCTATGAATATTAAACCATCTCTGTAGCCGTCCCAACTCAATGATGTGTTTTCAGTTACTAAGGGAACAAATTATTTGTGACCTGAATAGGTTAAGAGCTAATAACTCCTTAATCATCACATATAGAGCAGAAGTGCCCTACGAGAGGAATCATTTGGCAAAATATAGTCATATTACTCTGGGAAACACCTGTATGCATACAAGAATGTTAATTCAAGGAGTCGCCATCAACACTGAATTCTCAATAGGAGTATTTGTTGGAAAGATAAGAAAAATGAAGACGAAAGAAGAATTTCTAGCAATATGGGCTAAGAGTTTAGTTTTTTCGCCTATAAGATATGTTCATTGTTCTTGTACAGGGATCGAAAACAATCAACAAAATCCGTCGTTGTGCAGTACACAGCCAACATTTCTGCTAGAAACACATTAAAAGATTTTAAGAGTTTTATTGCAATCTGTTTATCGTGAAAGGAATCCTTGCAACCCCAATCACGATATTCCATTGATTGTGTAGATTAATAGAAATGAAAGTAGCTCTTCATCGCCATCATACATGAACGTTAGAAAGATTTAAATGGACAAAAATTCAGTGTCGAACTAATTTTGGGAATTAAAACACTCCACTTAAATTTTTAATTAAGTTTTTATTTCATTTCTTCTTTTGAATGCAACTATTAATTCTATTACAAAAAAAAACCCGTTTAAATATACCGCGAGCCGGGTAAGTTTGTGGTTTACTGGGGAATTTTTTTTTAATTTAAACTTCGGTTCTTTCTGCATACCAGGCCGGCATCATTTTCATGTATTAATAAATAGTTGGGTTTTTTATACTTCTCTGTATGACGCAGCATCAATGCTGAAGATTTATTTTTTACAGGCAATATTAGATCAAGTAACGGGCTAATACTAGGGGTGGATATAGAATTCTTGTGAGGAGCAGGAGCGGTCGAAGACATTCGGCCACCCACTGACATGTATAAAACGGACGGCATCATTTTCATTTGGGAGCAACAAATTCAACAAATTACAAACGCATTCGAAATTATTACTTTCATTGAAAGCTTATCTCCAATAACATAAAATGTTCCTTAAATTCGATTTTTAAGGAAATAAATGAGGACAGAGAAAATATATGGTGGATTTCGTATAGAACTGATAATTTGAAGTTCAGCGGAATAGAGTCGTTAAACCAAAAAGAAAAAAACTTTAAAAAAGTGTTCCTCCCATGTAAATGTAAGCAATTTCACGCTCTTAAAGCTGGTAGAACCAAAATGATAGAACAGGTTTTGAGGTAGTGGCATATTAAAGGCTCTTTTAAGGCTAATCTAATTCCCACAAACAAAATTTAAGCCCCCATAGTTTTCCCAGAAATCACGGTCCTGCAAGCATTAGAAAACATTAGCAGAACCAAACAAAACAAGTAAAAAAGCTAGAATTGGTCTAAGACCAATTTTTATGCTAACCTACAAGATGAATGCCCGTATGAAATTTCGTATGGTCACCCATTTGAACAATTTTTATTTTTGTAGTAGTTTTTCGCATATATGTATTTCTAGAACGGACAAAAAACTGATTATAACCAATTTTATAGGATTTCGTATTCTGTAGAAGTTTTAGTAGGTACAATAAAAATATTTAGGACTGATCGTTTTCACAGTATCCTTAAAAAACCTAAATTTTTATATGGCAACACCAAGAAGGGGTTGCCAGATTTATTCCATTTTGAAATTTTATTTGCTATTATCTACTATCAAAACACCATGTACCAAATTTCAGCTCTCTATGTCGACGCGTTCTTAGGCAGTGTCGATATATATAGTGGAAAACGAAATTTTTGTATGGCAACGCTACGAAGGAGTTACCCGGTTTGTCTTATTTTCGAACTTAATTAGAGAGAGAGACGGACATGCAAAAATCAAAAAAAAAATTGAATATTATGAGTGGGTGTCCAATCCATTTTGCTCTACCATCATTAGTTCTGTGCGTTACAAACGGGGTGACAAACTTAGTATATATATATAGATTTTATGTAGGGTATAAAAACGTATAAAACTTACTATTATGATGTCAAAACTATATAGGAATTTAAGGCAAATTTAAGGCTACGTACTTTAGCACTAGCCTCAGTAGCAGAACAGCTTAAATTGAACCGACAGAATTTAAATCTCATTGAATTCTAATTAAATCACTCAAAACCAATGCGAATTGTACGTGGAAATTTGTTTTTAGGGCAGCGGTGGTATTCATTTATAAAACATCAGCTGCAATTTTCATATCTTTTGAAGGAATTCTATGGTATCTTTAACTAAAATTATTTATATGTTGTTTATGTAGCCTTAAATTAGCCTTAAATTACTTTTTACATCGTATTAGTAAGTTTTATACGTTTATTTTTGTCCTGCAAACTTTTTCTAAAGCTAGCAGAACTGGGATTTCTGGAAAAACTATTGTATTAGAGCGTAAATTTGGTTGTTGGGCATTAAATTACCATTAAATGAGTTTTAAATATACCACTACCTCAAAACCCGTTTTGCCATTTTGGTTCCGCCAGCTCTAAGGACGTCAATTTCAGTAGTGTCAGCGGTCTATGTTATACATGTCAGTGTCACCCCCATTCGCAGATGTTAAATGTACAAAATTTATCAATTCAAAGATACGGATCTAACCGATATTTATTTCACAATATAGAAACAAGCTTATAACAAATTAAAAACTTTACTGGTATAATGCCAGTAAAATGCTATGTTCTTAGAGCTTCTTATAACTCAAACAGACGAAAGAAAACCCATTTAAAATTCCACGAAAATTTACAGGGGAAATCAACAGAAAAGTCATCTGTTCTTCTCATCGACTGTTTTGTGGAATTTTTCTGCCCGATCTTTCATTTTTCCTTCGGATATATCGTGCCGCCACCTCTGGAAGGTTAACACTTTGCGCAGGAACTAAACTACCAATATATATTTTGTTCAAATTGGCGAATTCATCCATCATAAATTCTAACTTTGCAAATTACATAATAAGAGAAAATAATAATTAAAACGCTACGCCTCTATTTAATTAGTAGTAGTAGTCCTAAGTAACATTGGAGGTTGAATTTCCTATCATCGAGGCCCGATCGATAATTTTAACCAAAATAAAGACCTAAGAATTTAACCTCAAAGGCCATTTTCCTTTAAGGTAAATTAGAAAGGAAATTTTACTTAATAACTCCTAAAATTAGGCCTTCAAAGTAATCTTGGCTTTATGGTTAATTATTAGGGAAATATAACGTAATAATTCCTATTTAATTTACCTCATAGGATTGAGGAAAAATAGGGAAATAAATAAGGAAAATTTCCTAAATCTGAGACAATTTCCGTACTTTTTACTTAAATTTTACTTAAATTTAGCAGCTCAAATTTAAGGCGATGGACCTTGTTGAATCTATTCTCAAGTTCAAGGCAAGATAACGTAAATATTCCCTAAATAATTCCCTATTCAATTGTGTTCGCCCTCAAAGTCCGAATTCCCAAAAAAGTTAACCACAAGGTAAAGTGGACTAAATCGAAATCCCAAATAGTTGAATTACGAAATAATACAACCATCAAGATTACAAATGTTGCTCCTTTTAACGACACATTTATATCGGAACCAGTCAGGCTCTGGAATACCATTTGCATTTTTTTCTCAAGGATGCTACAATTGATTCTGGCCAATACACTTGATTATTGCTTCCCAACCATGCGGAATACACGCATATTCAACTGTGTTTGCAATCACCCGCTTTTTAACCAATCTTGTATGCCAATGTTAATGCAAATGACATGGCTTACTATTCTTAAGATGTTAATAAAATACAGGAGTTAGTAATATATCCTTCTCTGTTTGACTTCTTTCAATTGTCAAATCTCTTTCACCTGTTTTAGGCGAAATTCAATAATTTAGGGCGAAATGCCCTATCTTAAGTCGAAATTTCTTGTATGGAATAAATTATCATTGTCTTTGAACACAAAATTACCAAAACAGGGATTTTTGACCTCAAAGTCGAAAATTTTGGTTATTCCGCCTTGCCCTCCAGGAAGGTCGTTGTGAGAGCTAGTCTCGGACGTGGGAGGGAGTGCCGGTTTTTTAATGGACAACTCAGTTTTTTTTTAAACTTCAAATATAAATTTTTATTAAATACTTCAATGTATTATAAATTCATTTGCTTAACTTAATATCACAAATTCATTTACTAAAAAACTAACCTACAAACTACTAAAATTCAATATATAATTCAACAAAAAAATTCAAATAAAACAAACAAATTAAAAATTCAAGTAAAATTCAATTAATTAGTGATGATTGCGTTGCCCGTCTCCTTTAATTCGTCTTATTCTAGAAAAAGGAAGAAGAAGAATGAAGTCTTAATCGTCTATGAGACAAGTATTCCTATATAATTTTAAGAGTGCTATTTTTAGGCACACGGGCAGCAAATTCTACTATAAACAAGAAGAAGATTACAGATTATTCTCTGCGGCAGAATTATTCTTCTGCTTAGGTGTGGGCAGGAGATTGCAGATTATTCTCTGCAGCAGAATTATTCTTCTGCTTAGGTGTGGGACGGAATATTGGAAATAATAGGACTTTCAGATTATTCTCTGAAATATAGAATTATTCTTCTATTTTGGAGATTGGGAATGATATTCTTGCCGTTCGGATTATTCTCCGAATCAGATGAGCTCTGAAACAAGAATGCTTTTCTGCTGCAGCTCGTCGGCTTTATATAGCCGCTGTATCCAGTTATATCTATTTCGCCTCTTGGTGTTGCCCTAGTGACGGCTTTTGCATTTACTTAACTTTTGATTGCGGCGAATACAGCTGACTGTGGTAATGTCAGTAAATGACATTACGAAAAGTACATAGACAAGAGGATGTGTACTTTTAGGTAAGTTTTGCTTTCTTCTATTGTTTTGTTTATTTATTAGTTATGTTTTATGTTTTTAGATGAAGTGTGGCTTCAAAGGGCCTTTTATGGATGCTTTTGCAGCAGGAGTGCTGTGTGCTTTAGATGAAAGCGAATGATCCAGGATGCTGAATTTGATTGGTTTTTTTAGATAAGTATCAAGCTTTTATGATTTTTCTTTAGATTTGATACTTTGTGCTTTCTTTATTAAGTATTTCAGGAAATATCACCAAGAGGATTCATCTGGGGGACATAGATACATCGGTGGACTGAACAATCGTCGTATAAGGAAACATTTTAAGTCAAACTAACTTTTAGGTCGACAGATGTATTATGCGCCATATTTATTTAACAAAACATGGCTGCCACATATTAAAGAAATACATATAAAAATTCCATGATTTTACAATTTAATTTCTTCCATAGTTACTGAAAAAAACACTAAAATAAATAAATTTTTCTTAATTTGATAACGATTTAAGAATATTTAATTTAATTAAAAATTATTTCCATATTTATCAATAAGGTTTTTGTCGTTTTAAATCGAGCGCTTAGAAGCTAAGAGCATTAATTTTGAATAAGCCCATGATTTCTATATATTTTATTAAAGCAATACTTCTCATAATCATTTAAGTTAGAGTTATATGTCATAGTCGTAATGCAACATTGCTTACTAGGGAAAATATACACACACAATGCTTATGAAATTAAATTCCTTCTACATTAACGCAGACGTTAACATAAGTTAAACTAGATAGAAAATAAGTCGAGATTAAGGAATATTTATATATTTAACAAATCAAGGATATAAGTCCTATGCCCTATAGGGAAATATTCCCTAATTTCCCTAATATTTACGTTGATACGACGTACTCTCATTCGCCACTTACGTAGATCGAACTAAGTATTATGTAATATCAATTTAACCACAACTAGTCGCTGCCCTAATTTAAGTCAAATAGATGTAAATTCGACCTGAAAAAGAGGGGAAATGTTCCTTGGGGTAGAACAAATGCGATACATACCTTGTACGATAGATGGAACAAGAACTAGATGTCGCATGGCATACTAGAGCAGAATATACAGATTGTGAAATGGGTAGTGCATTCTGGAATGGACCATAACATGATTAAGAGCGTTCCGAAAGCACATGTTTTTAAAATAGCAGTTTTGTATACATTTTATCGACTTCCTCAACACTTCTGATACGAAAAATATGAATCACTCGACGTATACATGATTTCAAATTTGGTGGTCCATTTCGGAATGGACCACCCAGCCAAATAAAGTTTGTATACTTCGACATCTAGTTCTTGTGCTTGTACGTATCATAGAAAAGTTAAGAGTTATTTTGTTTTTATTTAACGTTTGCGCTAAATATTCTAGTAAATTTGTTGCACTTAACAATATAATGAAATTATTTATTCTAAAATTTAACAGAAATTATCCAATTGTAAGTGATAATTGTTTCTTTAAATGTTTATTTTGCCCCATCGATAATATTGTAGCAAGCCGTCTTTAAATCGGAGATTCATCAACGACACTTTGGCATCTGCTTTCAATTGAAGCAAATCTTCCATCGAGTATGCTCTGTCCCAAGAAAAGCCTCGCTCATGTACGCGAATTTTACAGGTATCTGCAGATTTCAACAGCCACGACCGAAAGTGGAACAAATGCTGAACCGCTAGGCATAAGGGCCGCGTTCTTTCTTAAATGTATAAAATTGAAGTTGGAAGCGTTCAGAAATTTTTATGTTTTTTTTTTTATAAAAAGTGCAGTTTTAATGTGCAATGAACCATTTTATCCGAAAAAATGCAGAAGATCTACTGCAATTTCTCTTCCATGGTTTCAGAGACGGGTGTCAATCTCTAGCATTTTCTAACTGTATCCGCCTCGAAATAATGATGGTAGAGCAAAATGGATTGGACACCCACGCATAATATTAAAAGTTATTTTAATTTTTGCTTGTCCGTTTGTCTGTCCGTTCGTGCGCAGGATAACTCGAGAGCGCGTTCACTTAGAAAGGTGAAAGTTTGTATACGGACTTTAAAAAAAAAAGTAAAATTAAGTTCGAAAATGAGACAAATCGGGAAACTCCTTTGTGGGGTTGCATACAAAAATTTCGGTGCCCACTATATATTTGGATTGTTACATGGTGTTTTATAGTAATAACAAATAAAATTTAAAAAACGAGCTACATCGGGCAGCCCCTTCTTGGTGTTGCCATATAAAAAATTAGGTTTTTTTACATATACTGTGAAAGCGATCAGTCCTAGACATTTTTATTATACTAAAATTTTTTTTCAGAAGACGAAGTCCTATAAAATTGGTTTTAATCATTTTTTCTGTCCGACTAGACTAGACTGTATGGAACTTGCATAGATCGGTGACCATACGAAATTTTATACGGGCATTAATCTAGGGTGTCATAAGAATTGGTCTTTTACTTGTTATTTTTGATTTTTTAAATAAAAATCAGTTTTTGGTTTTTATTTTTAAAATATAAAACCAAAAAGAAAGTTACTTTTTATAATTTCGAATAAAAATCATAATTTAAAAAGTATAGGAAATTTGTGAAGAGTCGGTAATAAGAATTATAATGCTACATTCCAAGCAATTCTCCTATAACTTTTTCTACATGATTTTTTGTTTAGAAAATATGAAAATAATTGTTATTGTCAGTCGCTGATTAAACGATTCAAATTGCCGCTTATATCTCTACTGGTTTTACATCAGGTGAATCAAATTGGAAACGCATGTAGTGGAACGAAGCGTCGGCATCATCAACCCGTAGGAGAAAAGGTCCTTGCTGGGATTTATTGGGTGGATAATTGCAATACGAACAGAGGCAGAGGTGAAAGTATTTAAATAAAATTTAAAAAAGTAAGAAAAATAACAACAAAAATAAAAACAGAAGCCAAATAAAAAAAAAGTAATGCAAGATCGTAAGCGCAGGTTAAGATTATATATTAATTCTTGATTATGTTGATTTTCCTAAATTGCATGCTATCTCTCTTTATAAAAATAATAGTGTTGTTTGTTTGGATCCTATATTGCAGTATGTGCCAATGGAAGACGCAAGGACATGCATTCCTAATTTTTTAAGGACGGCAACTACAAATGCAGAAAAATGAAAATATCTAAATTAATTTAAATTTACTTAATTTGGGTACTTAAAGTAATATTTAGCTGTAATTCCAATTTGAAAAAGGCAATTGAAGTAATTTTTGCATCTACAAATTAATGAGCAAAGAAAAGTAGTAACTAGTTTTCTGCTTAACATATCTGAAAACATTTTGAACTCGTACATTCAGAAAAACCGTCTCTAATTTTCCTCATATTCCAAAAATAATACAATTTTTTTTCATTCTTCAAATGCAAACCTCATTCTCGAAGTTCTGTTTATGTATTATAAAATACTCAATAAGAAAATGCTACTAAAAACCTCATTGCTTTTCTTACTGCTATTGCACTGTTGAAAATTATTATCGTCAAAAAAGAAAGGAATAAATAAATTACCTGGATCGCACAAATTTCCATCCCTCCATGCCATCCCACCTAGTCCAAAATAAGGCAAGTAAACAAAACTGAAACTTGGCGAAAACGAGCTTTTTGAAAACATTTGAAAACTTCCAGCGCGTGTTTACAAAGCATAAAAATTATACTTTTCCACACCAGATGTGAGCTTTTATAAAGTATCTAGCGATATTAGCAATGGATGCCTCTCCATCTCTGCTCACATCTTAATGTTCAGTTTTGGTCGCATCGTAATTCACATTTAGGTACAGATACACGTGGTATTCCTTTCCTTTCTGTTCTCACGAAACCGTCCCCCAATCCCCAACACTGGAATAATTACCTCACTTACGTTCTCACAGTATTGCCATTATGTTTCATTAATGTTTTTAATTTTACGTTGAAATGGAGGCGTCAGACAAGCATCTGGTTATACTCGGGAAAGTTTATCGAAAATTATCTTGAACTTGAAAAGAGCTCCTCCTTTTGAGTAAACCAAAGCTTGTTGCTTTCTTCGGCTTTTAAGGTATCCCTCAGGACTATGAGTGTGCGGTAAAAATATTTTCCATTTCACCGATTCCCTTCTTGTTTTCTGTTTTGAAATTCATTCACCGAAATTTCAGGAATTGGTCTAAATTGACGCATTGCGACCTTATACCTGAATAGTGTAGTTTAGTAGTAGTAGGCTCTTGTCTTATTAGAGACCAAAGAAACTAGATAAATACACACAAAAATGAACTTATATTTAACTTCAACTAATGGCTTAATTGAATAATTCTAGAAGGACTACTTATCTTCCCCCTATAATCTCAATTCTCTAAGACATTTTCTTCTGCCCTGACTAGCCTCCGGCAATCTTATACAAGTCCAGATTTTAGTTCACCCCATGTGGCATGTTTATTCGAGCGTATGACATCGTGCAAAGAGCTAACATGAGATGATGGCCTTTGATGGTGCTGTTAGTGGAAGGATCGGAATCATATTCAGTTCGCAATAAATTTTTCCAGGACGAGGTCTGTCTGTCTTCTAGACCGAAATTGTTTTTCTTTCAGCAAAAATAACACCATGACAGAAACGCATAAAAAGTCGGTGGTATAAATTGCAACTGCTCATCCAATAAAAAAGAAAGAAAACAAACAGTAAAAAAATATTGAGTGAGACTTACCCTTGTAGATAAGGCCGCAAGAAATTCCTTCTTGGGTATCGAATATGTCATGTGTAATCTCGAGATTAACGTTAAAGTGGAGCAATTGTTCGCTGGCACCAGTGTAGGCAGTCTCATCCGTGGAACCAGTTTCGTCAAGGGCCACAATCCTATCATTTGCCTCAAGGTAATTAATTAACTGATTTTTGCACAATGAACGTAAATCCCCATCCGTGGTGGACGTGTATTGACTTTGCTGGGCTCCACCGCGGTCAGAAGGGGCATCCTCACTCCGTGACTTGGTAATTTCCACCGGACTTTCTTTCACATCTAGAAAATCATGAGCAGCACTCTCCGTTTTCGGCTTCACTTCGTCATAATCAGAGCTGGTCTTGTGAAATTTCATTTGGTTTTGATAGCTTTCACTTTCAAGTGTAGTCTCTGCATTATCGGTATTAATCTCTGGATAATTATCGTCTTTAGTTAAAAGAAGCGTCGGGGATTCATCGATTTCCCCGTGTTCCTCCTTAATTGTGTTTATACCGGGAGGACCTGGAGACCGACCAGGCGCGGGATCACTATTTATTTGGCCACCAATTGAAATTGCGAATAACCCGAAATATAATAGAAAAAATATCACTTTTCTCATTTTAGAAAATATTTTTGAATTAAGGTGCCCAATGCGAGCTAAACATCGAAAAAAGCGATAACAAAAGTATTCGCGAACCGAAAATCAGAACGGCAATTATGCGTCATTATTAACTTGTTGCAGGTCTCATCTGGATGAAAATATGTATGTACATCTGGTGACTGGAGGAGGTAAACATCTGAAAAAAAAAGAAATTAATTAGTAATTAGAATTTTTACAATCAAAAATTTTTTTAATTATTTTCAAAAGGTCTACTGGTGGTGGAGGCTACAATAAAACTATTGTCGCAAACATCCGTTATTAGGATTTGTTTGCTTGAAATGGATTTTTATATGTACGGGTCCGGAAGTTGATCCCTCCATTATAATAGAGTGCGGAGCCAATAGAATATCCAGTTATATGTAGAAGGCAACTAAAAAGTCTACCTTCTTGGACCAATCACAATAAGATCCAGCATAGACTTAGGTTTTTTTTACAAATCATGGAAAATAAGTGGTGGTGGTAGAGGCTTCTGTGAGAGACTACTGCTTAGGATAGAAACACTCTAATGGAAAAATCATAATAATTATCAACTATTATTAAGTTCCACCACGCACGCAGGGGCACCGATGCCCCGTCGTACTTAGGTCTTCAACCTGGCAAGGGATTATATAGCTGCCATGAAACTATCTCTCCAATACGTGTTGTATTAGATGGCGTTACATCTGAACCGCATCCCATAAACGCCGGTCTGCCTCAAGGCTCTGTTATCTCTCCAACTCTCTTTTTAATTTTCATTAATGATCTGCTTTCCCTTACGTTCAATCCCATCCATAGTTTCGCAGATGACAGTACTCTTGATTTCGCTTACTCCTTTGACACTCTTGCGGACTCCAGGGGGAATGCCGCATGTGTTAAACGAGATTGCATGATTACATCATTGAATAACGATCTTGCCAATATCCTCGCTTGGGGCAAGGCGAATCGCGTTGAATTGATTGCATATAAATCTCAAAGCTCTCTCACCTCATTAAAACAAGATCGTAATTTATCCACTTCTGTTTCTTTCGATGGAGCATTAATTTCAGATTCACCGTCACTAAGCATTCTTGGCATCAATATTTCCAGTAAGTTAAACTGGACAGATCACATATTCTGTGTTGGTGTAAGAAATATTTCAGCCCATCAAATCTAGAGCTCCTCTACAAGTCCTACATTAGACCTAGAATGGAATACAACTCCCATTTGCACAGCCTTAGCTTCATTGGATATTGTCCAAAAGTGAGCCTTTAAGCTCATTGGAGATTTGGCAATAACTTGTCATATCGACTCACTCGAGCACCTTTCAAATTACCTTCAGCCGTACAGTAAAATTCCGTGATGCTTTTTTATCCCGAACAGTGCGAAAGTGGAACAGTTTACCATCTTCTGTTTTTCCTCCGGCATACAATCTGCGGAAGTTTAAGGGCGACATACATCGGCACCTCCGCCACTCTCCTCATCTCTCCCCTAATCCTTTCCCTATCTCCTTCCTGCCATGCTGTGCTTTGCACCATAGGGTATCCCCTGAGCTTGGCTTAATAATATATAAAAAAAAAATTATTGTCTTGGAATTCTACAAAGTCTTTTCTGAAATTGCCTACAAGTTCAACGGCATTCCTCCCAATTAAAGCGATAAGAACTTTCTGATAACTATTAACCTGAAATGTGAGAAAGCTGTGGGGGATCTCATAGCTGAAGGATGAACTAACCTTCTTCTTTTTCTTCCTGTATAAAATATTAGATTAAGATTGCTCAAGTTATAGCTTCGAAACCCGTTTTCTTCTGAGTCTCACAATTTGACCATTCTTGTTTATAACGAGAGGCTATGTGTTTCGACTAAAATTTTTCTCATGTGAGACCCTCTTAAGTATCTAGTGGATGGATGTAGACAAATTTATGGCTTGTTACTTGAGAAGAAAATCCATGTGATCAGAACAACATGAAGAAAAGTATTTATAAATGTGTATAATCAGTATGCCCTTGTAAGGTAGCGGGTTCAATTGTGAAAATGTTTATGCCCTAAACTCTGCCTCAGCCGTAATATGAAAATCCTTAGCGCCTTTCACACAAAATTTTGTGCCAGAAGTATATACACATCTCTTTCCATATTCGTGGGTGGTTGAAAAAAGTTCTCACTCTCAGTTTTGTTCGGTTGCTTTTTACCTTCTTTATTAGGTTAACTTTGGTAACAAGGTTACTAAAACTGCACCCAATTTGTTCCACACGAAATAACAAATCTCTCAGCCTATATGTACATACATGTGTCAGGAGATATATAAACACATACACATACAAAGTTCTATAAACTTCTACCAAGTGTACAGCTACACACAATTTAGTTAAACTCTGGTAATAAATTCTCTGAAGCCGTATAAGTACAATCAAACTTTGTTTTAAAGGTTATGTTGGATATAATATGCTCGAATTCAATTCAAGTTACAACGAACGGTGGTATTGAAACTGGTTACGTAAGTATGGTTTACAATCTGAGGTTCTTTTTATATTAAATTCTTGTTTTTGTAGAATTAATGCGAAGGGATTGAGTTTACAACACGACTTCTACTAGCCCAAAACTTTCCAAGTAAGAAATAAGAAAAAATTTATAATTGGTAAAAGATGAATTAATTTTGTTCAACTATTTTCAGATGAATTTGCTGTGACTGCTTATTTGAATATTCGCAGCCAATCTGTATAAATATGTATGTGACGTTCGTTATTCCAAATACCCATACCCTGTGGACATATTGCCGTATATACAGAATTACCTTACGTTTTTTTTTATGAAATTATTAGGAATAGGTAATAGTTATACCTAAATCCAAGATATATACAGGGTCTTTCAGATTGATTTTTCAAAAGTACGCGCCTGTGTAACACGCTTCAAATATCGAACGCACCCATATAATATGTCATTTTGACAGCTGAAGGTTTGCCATTTATAAAATGGAGTCGTATACATTACAACAACGTATTGAGATAATTGAA
Organism: Dioctria linearis; assembly: GCA_963930735.1. Classification (NCBI taxonomy): domain Eukaryota; kingdom Metazoa; phylum Arthropoda; class Insecta; order Diptera; family Asilidae; genus Dioctria; species Dioctria linearis. The sequence continues at coordinate 614,002 of OZ005742.1, read as the reverse complement.
TTATTTTATGAAAATGGTCGTTCTGTGAGAAATGTATTTCGCAAATTACGCGATGTTTATGGTCGACACAATCGTCCAACTGAGCAATAAATTGGTAATATTGTGCGGAAATTTCAAGAAACTGGTGCAGTACAAGATTGAAAAAGACGTCAGTATTCTCGTACCGGCCGTTCTGAAGAAAATATTGGCGCTGTGAGTGATAGTGTTGCAGTTGACACCAACCAAAGGTTTGGCGTTGAAGGCCTACAAAGTACAATTGACAAAAGAATTACTGCCACAAGATCATCCATGCATCAGGATTTTACCAATTGGATACTGGTACAAAACGACGATTTTTAAAAAAAAATTATCTTTTCGGACGAAGCACATTTCGAGATCGGTGCCTACGTTAATAAACAAAACTGCCGTATTTGGGGAGAGGAAAACACTCGCGTGATTCAAGAGAGGCGAACGCATCCACAAAGAGTCACTGTTTGGTGTGCATTGTGGTCTGGTGGTGTGATTGGTCTGTACTTTTTCGAAAATGATGCTAGAAGAGCCATAACCGTTAACGATAGCAGATATCGCGAAATGATTACAACTTTTTTATGGCCAAAACTGGAAAATATTGATTCTGAAGACATGTGGTTTCAACAAGATGGGGCTACGTGTCATACAGCCAGAGAAACTTTGCCATTACTGCATAAAAAGTTTCCAGACCGTGTTATTTCAAAATTCGGTGACGTGACGTGGGCTTTAAGGTTCTGTGATTTGACAACGTTAGACTTCTTTCTCTGGGGCCATGTGAAAGCACAGATCTACAAGGATAAGCCTCGAAACGTTGAAGCATTGGAAGTAGAAAGTATTCGAGTTATTGGTGAGATAGAGCCGCAACTATGCCAGAATATGATTGGAAATTTTGATAAAAGAATCAGGTACTGTAAGACACAAGAGGTGGTCACATGGGAGACATAACTTTTAGAGTACAAATGGCAAACATTGTATTTCAAAAATAAATATAAACTTTTTCAGTTTCAATTCCAATTCTATGTCTTTTAATTATTTACTTTTGAAAACTCAATTTGAAAGACCCAGTAGAATACAAAGTATTCTCATTACTAGTCATTTTCCGCCATTAGCGTACCAAATGACGCGCAATCTATAAGAAATTAAGGTATAGAGAACATAATACCCTCTCTCCTCTCTCTCTCTCTCTCTGTCTTTTCTATATAGATGTATATTGTTAGCGTACAAAATTACGTCACAGGACATATGGGTAAAAATTTTAATGAGAATACCTTGTATTCTATATACCCTGCCTAATTCAAAATATCAATTCACTAGCTCAGCGCTTTCGCAGACAGGTAGATGTGTTATCATTACACTTAGGAATACACGATTTCTTCTAGCATTTACAGGGTGTCCCGTAAGCGGTCTGGCAGGCTATGGGTAAGTTATGGTTAGACAAAGATCCTAACGGTTTCAGAGATAACGGGACTTAAAGATATTTGATTTGGGTATGTTTTTATCAAACACCCCGTAACTTTTGCACGTTATATCCTGTGCTGATGACGTAAATTTCCTCAATTGATAATCGTTGGATCTTTCCAGGAGTCTATAAATTTTTCCTCTCCTCCTGTCCGTTTAGAAGTTATAGCTCAACAAAATTGAAATTTCTGAATTTTAAATTGTTTTTTTTTTATTTAACTACTATTTTTATCAAAAATCACATCACCGATACTAATTCTTCATATTGGATTTAAGAAGCCCAAAAGCTTGGCTTTAAAATGACTTATCGCACTTTGTAACAAAAATGTAACCCCTTTTGCGTTTTTGCACTTTTTCTTAAGCAAATCCAGCGAAAAAGTTCAATTAGTGCCAGAAAGTAGGCAATTATCTGTTGGGGGCGAGCTTTTTGATCCCTTTTCACTAGATATTTTTAAGAAAAAGTGCAAAATATGCGAGAAGGGTCACTTTTTGGGTACAGAGTGTAACAGATCATTTTCAAGCTATACGTTTGAGCTTCTTAAGTCCAATATAAACAATTGGTCTTGATGACGTATTTTTTGATAAAAATAGTAGTTAAATAAAAAAACGAGTTAAAATTCCGAATATTCAAATTTGTTGAGCCATAACTTCAAAACAGACCTCCTCCCCTATGTCCAATGATTATCAATCGAAGAAACTTTAAATCATCATCAGATGTAACAGGGTGTTTGATAAAAACATACCCCCAATTATTGTTATCTCCGAAACCGTTAGGATTAACCCCCCCCCCCCCCCCCCCACCCATACAACTTTTTGCTTGCCAAGTATAACCTATCCATAGCCTTCGGGTGCAAGACCGCTCACTGAACACGCTGTATAGAAAGGAAGAAAAAGTGGGAAGAAGTTACTAAAGTTATTCACATTCAAAGTTACAAATTTCAGCGTACAGATGGCAGGATATAAAATGTTTACGTATATTTCAAGATAAAATTTTATAATTGGCAAAAACCAGCGAACATTTATGTAATTCCCGGTTTTCTCTTAGATATCTCTTGAACGATACTGCAAACAACCAAGCCATAATTCATCTCCAATTCCATATTTCTGCAAAAAATGTCTACATGTTTTTTATGTATGTATTATGACGTATGTAGATGCAAAATGATTCAAGTCAAGTAAATGGGTCACGCGCCTATATCGATCCGCCAAGAACTCGAGGATGGACACTATTAGGGAGTGTTTTTTAAGGTCATGGAATTCCATATTCAAAATGCGCGCTAGACATTCTCGCAATTGTTAAAATGGCACACAGCTTCTATGAAATTTGATTTCTTCTTATCATCAGTGATCAATCTGCTTCGAAGATTTGCTTCACCAGGCCCACATACTTATGTACATTGTTCCTTCGCTATTAGGATTGTGACTAGCTGGCACGCAATGCGGCAATTAGAATAGTCAGGTTTTGCCATGCGAAACTTTCAATAATTTATGACCTCTAGCCACCCACTGAATAATTTATTAATTGACCTCACTTCCAATTAGTTTGGCTTCGAGCTGCGCAAATGTTGACGAATTTGTTGTGTTTGTTTTGTTTTTTATTTGATTAAATTTTTTTGTAACCCTATCTTCTATGCCTTTACACGAGGAATGAGTCCTATAAAATTTCTGATTAGATTAAACCGGAGCCAAAATGGCGCGTCGTAATTTTTTTGTTTATTTTTTCAAATGTGTTTAATTAATCTTCAAACAAAACCCCAAGACTAAGCAGGTAGGTATTAAATGGGGGTGTTTTCTTTTATGGGGAGTTTACTTTGTAAATAATACCTATACTTCGTCATTTCGATAAACATGCCAACCTATTTGGTGGATACTTTTCCAGAGAACAAAAGTGACAGAAATATGAATAAAGACCTTCTCTATGACATTTGATTCGTTGGGAACAAAATGTGAAGTTTACCTGTTGTAAGTACTTTAAGTGTTTTGTCACTTCAAGTTTTCTTTCATCTTTACACAATGATTAGCTACATTTCATAGCAGATGAGGTCATGGCATGTGGGAGTAAAAATGAAGAGCTTACGCACATGTGTTAATTAGTTCGTTAGTGTTAACAAGTGGTATTTAAACTGGTCTCAACCCAGGAACCCGATCAAATCGAATTGAAATTTAACCCGGAATTCGTGTGGAAGTAGGAATTCTAACTAGCGCCATCCCTATTTTGTAAACAACTCTGCACCCATGTACCTAAACGAATATTGTTACGTCAGTTTACCCAGGCATTAATATGGAGGCCTAGCATTTATTTGGAATAAATTTTTTGGAGAAGGGGAGACATTTCATGGCAAATTTTCATTTTAAAGTGATTATTTCGGGGAAATATTATTTTTCATAATTTAGTTCTGCAATTTAAATATTAAATCATGTCGAAAAGGCATATTTCGATTACCGATTTCATAATATGTACATAATTAATAATAAATGGCCCCTCGTGAAATGCTTTTTAACATTATTTAAATTTTCTCTTGACACTTAATATAATTAGTTTAGAGTACCTACCTAATACTAATAATAATAATAATAAGCTTTTTATTTATAACACACATGAGAACAAACTCATTTTCTTGTGTTTACCCTTAAGAATAATTCAGACAATAAATATACATATAATAAAATAAGTAAAAAACGAGTTTTCAAACAAAACTGAGGCCAAGCCGCATGATAAAGTAGAAAATAAACTTTTCTTCACACACAGAGGTGGACTCAGATTTTTTGATTGGGACATTTCTCTTTCTCTTCATGAATCAAATCACTTATTACCTCTGATTGATCATACTGAAATATATCGGTGATTGTCAGCAAATAAAATCTGAGTCCACCTCTGTGTGTGAAGAAAAGTTTATTTTCTACTTTTTCATGCGGCTTGGATTCAGTTTTGTTTGAAAACTCGTTTTTTACTTATTTTATTTTCTGCCTTTTCCACGTTAACTAAATTATTATTACGTGCTGCATGGAGATATTTTATGACGGCTGAAAAGACACTGATTTACCAGTTTTTCAAAAAATTTATTCGAGTAAAAATTATTATGCAACTCATTTCGCTCTACAACTTTGTCTTAGGTTGCAAAACGCTCAAACGCTTCCTTGGTCGGAAAAACTCCGGAAAAGCGTTTTACATGAATTTTCCTCGATTTTTTCTGCAAGTTTTCACCATTGTCGGAGAGAAAGTAATGATGCCAGTTGATAGGGAACTTGATCCTGCATGATTTAGAAAACTTTTTTACGAAAATTTTCCGGAAAAGTCGGAAAATTCCGGAAAATTTGTCGGAAAAATCGGAAAACTCTGCATTTTTCCTGAAACGGATTTATCACTAATCAAATTTGTACCAAATTTTCAAATGATTTTTCCCGATTTTGCGGGTTTCCATGGAAATTTCCGGTTCAAATTTTGATAGATTCAATTGTCACGCGACATGAACCTGTGTGCCAAATTTCAGCTCGCTGTGATGACGAAAAGTGGGTCTACGAGAGTGTCGAAAATAGTAAAGAGATAGACAAATTCGTGTACGAGTTAAAGGGAATGGCTGGCCTCAAAAAGAGAAAAAACACAAAACATTTAAAACTAAATTTAAAATTTAAATTCACATTAATCCTAGAATCCAAAGAAATTTAAAGTTAAAAAAGAAAAAGATATATGAAATTAGAAAAGTGAAAGTGAATAATATCAAAGTGATCAAATTACAAAAATACAATGAATTATAAATTCGAAAAATACTCAAAAACTGATTGTTTGAATCTGCAGAAAGCACCGTGGCGTTTAATTGAAATCGGAAATGAATTCCAAAGTTGGATATAGCTGCAAGTTTACTCGAGCGCGGAGATTGAAGAAATTAAATTTTAGCAAGGAGATATTCAGGTATAAAGTTATAAATTATTTTGAAAATGTACAAGCATATACGATTTTAAGGAAATTTTCCGAGGTACAATTCAAAATTTCAGTCTGGGTTCAGACACAAGCACTCCACTTGTTCTGCTCTCACATCAGTGGTCTCTGATATTCGTTCACTCTGCGATGCAGGAAATGATGTCATTCATATCCTCCTTGATTTTAAAAAGGCCTTTTAGTCTGTTCCACATCTACTCCTGGTTGATAAGCTTCGGAGTCAATTTTGCTTTTCATCTTCTGCAGGTAATTTGATCTGAGATTGTCTTCCTCTAAGCGCGTTTTATCTAGAGTACCGCAGGGAGCGGTATTAGCCCCTCTTTTATTCACACTGTTTATCAACGACATCACCTTGCAATTACATGGCGCTCACTTTCATCTCTATGCGGACGACATACAATGCTGGGGCCCCAAAGGACAGCCTTGCGTCTCTGATTTCTGATATTAATGTTATCTTGTCGAGAGTTTCTGACTGGTGTAATGTAAATGGGCTCAATTTGAACCCGGGGAAGACACAAGCCATTATATATTCAAGCGAGTATAACACTGTTTCGTCAGCTACTCTCCCTCCTATTTCTCTTCTCGGTCAAGACATGTCGTTTTCTTTTGATCCAGTAAAGAATCTTGGATTATTAATGGACCAGAGACTCAGCTGGGGTTCTGAAATTAATCGTATTTGCTCTCGGGTCTATTTTGGTCTGCGGTCGCTATATTCTGTGTCGGTTTTTATCCCTGAAGCGATTCGAGCTGGACTTGTCCGAGCCCTGATTCTTCCTCATTTTCTTTTTGCAGATGTTGCCATTTATCCCCTTCCTGCAAATGCAATTTCGAAATTGTCTCGGGCGCTTAACGCCTGTGTGAGATATATTTACAAGTTAAATAAGTGGACACATATATCGGCTCTAGCTGAGGAATTTCTCTCTTGCTCACTTTCCAAGTTCCTTGAATTCAGAACCCTGTGTTTTATCTTTCACGCCAGACTCGGTGGGCTGCCACTTTACATTGGAGAAAAATTTGAATGGAGTCCCAGGGACATATCAAGGATCATTCTTCGTAGAATGCGGACTCAGTTCGGTGGTAGAAGTGTCTTCTCGCTGGGTGCGAGCATATGGAATTCTCTTCCCAGGGAGACTAGAGAATCTGCTACCATAGGCTCATTTAAAGAACGGGTCATTGAGTACTTTAATAGGTCCTAGTTGTACGTTGCTATTGTATTCCTCATGTTCTATTGGAAGTTCGTGGTTGTAATTTTATGACTCTCTGAGGCTGTGCAGTAATAGTTTTATTTATTGCAGTATTATTATCTTAATTTGTTTAGTATTGGGTGAAAGAAGATGCTGATCCCGCTAATCCGAGTTCTTGGTATCTGGTGCTGATTTTTCCATTTATGGTACCGATGTGCAAAGTTATATGTTTTAGATTTAAACTTTTATCAGCATTCATCTCTCTTATTAATAGTTACTCTATTTATCTGGATGAATAACTATTGGTCGCATTGAATTTGTTAACCGTAGTATTTACTTTGAATTTTTTATCTTAATATTTATTATTGTGTTTTGGTAACCTTATGTTGCTGCTGCGGTTTATTGAAATTTGTTAACCGTATGGACTTAAAATTTTTAATCTATACTTTTCTTCTAGTAGCCTTAGGTTATTAATGCTTCTGATAAATAAGAATAGGTAACCATGTAATTAATTATAGTAGCTTTACCTTTGTGATAATTGCCAGATTCAAGGCCGGTATTTGGGCCGATTGAAGTTCTGAATTTGTGAATTTTCTTCTTTAGTTTATTGCTTAGCTAGGACTGATGGGTTTGACTCCCACTGCTGTTTATTGTTATAATTCGTAAGTTAGTTAAACCGTCTTCCTTGTAGGTCTTAAGTTTCTATATAACTTCTCCTTATATGTATACCTATAGTTGCCACACTGGCTGTGAGATGTGTTATCTATACCTACTTGAGTACCTTTAAGTGTTTGCTAATTACATTCTTTTTGGTTATTTTGCTAATGTATCTGCTTATATTTAAGTAACTACTGTCGATCTATGTACCCACCGTTTATGGACGTGGCCTTGGCCAGGGTCTTTCAATAAAGCGTTTTTGTATTGTATTGTATTGTAAATACTTTTTGCCACAGGCGACGCAGACACTATGGGATATCTATTTATAATACCATAAATATAACGAGCTCAAGAATTATAAGATACATTTAGTTTTCATCTACTTCTATAGTAGAGTGGGCAATAGATCACATCTGCATAAGTAATTAGTGGGATTATTAGACTAATAATGAGTTTTTACGCAGAGCAGCATATTTTGCCTGCTGTTAGAGTGAACGTAAACCACCGTAAAGTGGGAAACACAATTGCACCGTTTCGATCCGATACGTACAAATGTCAAATTTGCTTATATGAGACGTACGTGTAATTGGACACATTCGCCGAAATGGATCGAAACGGAGAAGTTGAGCAAATTTCAACTTTTACGGATGACATAACCTAGAAAAATTACCTGTACAATGTTTGTGTATAACTAAAGATGGATGAAGAAGTTTTTATTGAAGAAATTAAAAATTATGAAGAGCTTTATGACAAAGGCAACAAATTTTACATGGATGTAAAAAGAAAAGACAAAATCTTGAAAAATTTCAATGAGAAATTTTAAACTGATGGCAAGTTTGAACGGAACAATTGTGCTCATTCACGTAACGGATCGAATTGAATCGAATCGAATTGAATCGGAACGGCGGAATTGTGTTTGGCACTTAAGTCCATTATCATGTTCACTCCACTTTAGTTCCTTATTGAAAATAATACCAAGATTATTAACGGAATCTTGAAAGGGAATAGGGTTCCCTGTTCATGCCTGAACAAACAATTTGCAATTTTGCAATAAATAGTCAACTACATACCTTTGCAAATTTGTTGTTCTCAATTCATTAACCCATGTCGCAATAGTATTTAAAAATAATTTTCTGCTTTGTGAGCAAATTCCGCACACATTGCACTCACTAGGTCAATGAAGCTAGCGAAAAATAAAATGTTGCTTAACACGGGTCAATGCATTGGGACGACGTGTTTTAATTGTCCAGTTTTTTCTATCTCGCCTCTACGGTTAACGGGCTCAAATTAAGTTTGAGCATCGTTAGAATAATCATGCACCATATAAACCGCTATTATTATGTATGCTTTCATCCGAAACAATGTGTTTTAGACCTAGGCACTATTACCACGTATACATTATTTTAAAAATGGTCAATTTTATTTATTTCGTAATAAATGATTATTGTTTTTAAAACTTTGTTTTTTTGCATGCTTATTGCTTTATTAAATTGATATAGTCAAATAACCCCATCCACTGAGTCAATCAACCTCAGGCATGGGATAAAAGGACTCACGGGGAATCCTTTTTGAAAATGGCAAATAATACTTGAAAAACTTTATAGTGAATAAAATAAAAGGCACTATTAAGAAGCACATTGAAGTAATCAAAAGGAAAACGTATTTATTATGCCTAAAAACCTTGCAGTAACATTATAAAATTAATTATGAAAAATTAGTCTACTGGCCCCGGTCTGCCTTACTCTTTCCATGCTCTGCCAACCATGGGAAGAGGGTGGGTCTGTACTAGATAAAAATATTTGTTTTTGATCTATGTTTTTTGAGTTTACGAAATATTTTCAAAAAAAGCAATCGTCAAAATTTTTTTATGAGGTAGAATTGCATTGGTCCGATTATCTCCAGTGCTTGACCACACGCGCGAAAAACACGTCATAATTAGAACTTAGCACACTTCTTTTAACTATGAGTGTAATTTTTGGCTCTATGAATCTCTAACTGCGTCACTGCAAACAGAGTTTCACTACTACTGTTGTAATATGTGTAATCGTTCAATTCATCACATTGTTGTACTGATAAATACACTAATTTGTATTATAGCTACTGAATTTGTATTTATTTTTTAATAATAGTACTTTTTATTGTGTGGTCGAAAAAGGGGCCTAGCTCCCTAAGTTCGACCGCATATGGAATAGCAGGAAACTAATTTTGTTTTTAAATTTTCACATTAAAGTAATCAAATTTGAGGATGAAATGCCAGAAGTGCCATTTTCTAAAAAGAATTTATAAAATACGTGTATTTCCAGTAGTCCACCACCGTTTTATCAAGCAGTTTATAATGGGAAATACTTAATTCAGTTTATTTATTTCAAAATATATAATTGTTGTTTCTAAAAACATTTTTTATTTTTAGTCACGATTTCTAGTCATTTATATCCTTTAGGTTTGTTCAGTAATTCAACTGATTGAGGTTAAAGGAATTGCTGGGCGTACATAGGATGAGCCTAGTCGACTACCGGCAAAAGTGGATTCGTTACGTTTTTTTCCAAAATTATACTAGTCCGATTTATTTTTATGGAAAAAATTGTTTTATATTACAAACACCAAACAGTAGGCATTCTAATTTTGTTAGTTACTTTAAATTTACTATAATGGAAACCAATTTATATTAATGTAAACTCCTAATATATCTTGCATTACATATTAAAATTGCATTGAATAATCCGCTAACTTATCCCGGGCTTTTACGGCATGATTGCCACTTCGCTTTGCATGACGAGAATTTAGTACAGGCTCGTCACCTGTCATGGAGTGCTCCATATCCACCATTGCATTATTGAAATGAAAGTTTGCATTTCCATCTTTCTCCCTGATTAAGTTATGCAAAATGCATGCTGCCTTAGTATGCAAGCATCATTAGGACTCATTTCTATATCCTTGGGTAAAAAGCGCCATTTTGCGTAGAGTATTCCAAACGCACATTCTAGCTATACATTTTCTTCCGCTGGCCAAACGCAAATTAAAATTTTCTGTGATCGGATTTAATGTTTTTCTAGGATACGGCCTCATGCGATAATGTTTTAAAGGATAAGCTTCATCCCCTATATGAAAATTATCCATTTCGATTGTTGAATCTGGAAACATTTGTAGTGGAGGAATATTAAATTTGCCTTTTTGTATGAGATGAAATAAAGTAGACCCAATAAAAGTATCCCCATCGCTTTGCTTTTCTCGGGCTCCAGCTTCTATTGTAAAAAATTTTTTGTCGGCGTCCGCAACTGCTTGCAGCACCACAGAAAAGTAATGAAGATAATTAAAATAATGTGATCCAGGACATTTAATTTGGCAATGCTTTCCGTCTATGGATCCAAAACAGTTTGGAAATTGCCAAAAGTTGTTATATGCTCTAATTATTTTTGTTAATTGTTCCGTGGTAGGAGTCGGTATAAATTCGGATACGAGCTCATCCCAAATTATCTTGCTTGTTTCCTTAACGTTTCCTTTAGAAAACGCAAAACTAGAATTCGCGCGCGCTGTTTAATGGCCAGTCATATAAATAAAAAGCGATTAATCATGAAAAATCGCGGAAGCGTCAATCTTTCACTTGTTTCTGTGGCCGTACCCTTAGGGTTAATGTTAGAAAATTGTATCCGAACTCTGGCAAGACTTGTAATCGGTTTCTGTATTAATTTTTAGTATATACACAAATAGAAATTTTTTTTTTCACAGAAATGTGTGTGTTTGGATATTTCCGGATAGTCTTGGCTCAAATTCAACCAAAAATTTGAAAAAGGGGATTGCAGGATAACTCAATCAATTGATATGTGTCGATTTTAAAACAATTTTTAATTTTGTCTGGTATATACTGGGAAAATAATAACGAAATGAAGACTTCAAAGCTTGAAGATGTTCAATAATTGTGTCTTGTAGTTCTTGAAGCAGCACTTCTCCTGATAATTCTAAGAACGTAGAAATAATAGGAAAATGTTGGAAGTTGTTTTAAAGTGAGTGTTTTGCTATAACTTGCTTTTATTTATCATATGGCTTCAATTTTATTTTCAGTACTGAAGTGATGATGGTGTTTTCTGTTAATTGCAGGGTAATGTTCAACGTATTCAGAGAATTAGATTTATCAGCTAAATAGGCTGTCAAGAAAAGCGGTTTCACATGGCTAATTAAAATGATTAGCATGTTTAGTAACGCCCATAACATTCTTAAAAGAGGACATTCTGATCTCATCTTTCAGCTTAAAAACGCGGGGTACAATATTGCTGCGAGACAACCAGCGGACTTCGGTGTGCAATAGAAACTGTTTGTTTCACAAATTATACGAAAAATACGAAAGTTCAGTGGCCTTGTTTTTATTAAGCTCCCGACTTTCGCAATATCATCCAAATTTTTAATTTTGCTGGAATATTTATATAGAAGCCATTGCCTCTCTATAATAGCAACAGTGGTTCTAAACGATAGATGAATTCATCGCCTTGATATGAGTTTGAAATCCTAGTCGTATACCTGATATAGCTCGAGTGCTATCTTTGCGTACTGTTATACATTCCATCCCACTCAATGTCTTTTGCAAACCCGAATATGTCCAAAGATGATTCTATAGATCCCCCCTGGATATATTTGCGGACCTCAGTTTTAGATGATAAAATCATTGGATATATTAAGGGCCTGTCCAGATCCAAGTCTTCGTCTTGTTATTAGAGCTAGTGACGTAACACAACAAGCTCGGCTATTATAATAGTTAAACGAAGACGAAGCTAGCCTGTCCGAATTCGTTCGTTTGCTCAACTTGATTTCACTGACAGCAAACAAACATAACCTCAGCGAATAGACATAACCTCACAATACGTTATCTATTTAAATAAGTCAACTCGAACCTTGACTCGGTGATCAAGCTAACCAGATGTCAAAACCGTTATACAAAGTAGCAAAGCTCGGTGGCATAGACATGGATTCGGAAAGAGCTTGACTCGATGTTACATCACTAACTGTAATAACAAGACGAAGATGAAGACTTGGATCCGGACAGGCCCTAAGCATGCCATTCCATTTATAACGCATATAAAAAATACTGGTAGAGCTAAATGGATTGGGCACCCATGCACAATATAAAATGTTATTTATGTAAATTTTTGCATGTCCGTCTGTCGGTCAGTTTGTCCCCACGATAATTCGAGAATGCGTTCACTTAGAGAACTGAAATTTTGCATATGGGGTTTTAAAAAGAAATTAAAATTAAGTTCGAAAATGGGACCAATTGGGTAACTCCGTCGTATTTGGGCACTGCCTGACAACGTGTCACCGTAGAGAGCTGAAATTTTGTACATGGCGACCAAATCGGGCAACCCTTTCCTGGTGTTGCTATACAAAACTTTTGGTTTTCACGTTATTTAACTTTTGTGTTTGTCTAGGGTATAATATTATTGGCCACTTAGAGCAATTATAACTTTTTATATTGTTTGCTATTCTATATAAAATATTACATTGGATAAACATACACAATTAAAAAATTTAGTGGCATGGACACAAATCAAACATTTAGAGAAATAACGCCTCAGTAGCTACATATCACTGATCGCCCATACAACCAAATTAGATTTTGCTTGTTTTCGATCCGTATTTAAGAAAAACTTCAAATTTTCACAAATTATAGACTCGAAAGATATTGTTTCCTACATCAGAAATGTTTTAAATAAAATAAAGAATTTATTGAGGTAAAAACTTGTTATCAGTTTCAGTCGACATTTATAATCGTCACCCATTTTTTTACATTTAGTAAAAGCGGCACAAATTGCGTGGTTCTAGATAAATAAATAAATGGGTTCCATTGTTTATGAAATTATGATTAACTTACAGCAGATAAAACTTGAAATTCAAAAGCTTCAAAAGACGCAGTCCTTCAGTGCTCAGGACGCGATTTTAAAGTCCTATTTTACGACCCATCTTAGGCCTGGGAACACCTATATTCCCTTCCAAACAAATCCTGGGTGCACCACTGCTTGTGGAGCATGTCATTATATTATCGAATAGCATATTATTCACCAAAGTCCTTTGTGTCATATTTTTCAAATATGACTCAAACTATCCCGATTCTGTATTTCTAATGCCATAATGTTTCAACTTCCGTATTAATATAATCTTTTAAGAAGACTGCAATGACTCTATTTCTAAGAGTAAACTCTTCTTTCCAGTTTACTATTACTTGGTTTAACCCATTTTATCCCAGCGTTGCGAAAACGCAACTCAAAAACCGTTTCGGTGTTTGAATTTCTAAGAATTCACAGTCATCTTTTCCAGGTTTTCTGCGTATTATTTTTCTCTGGAATTATTCTGACGGTACTTATACATTTTTCTCCCGGAGAAATGTAAATAGAGTTTAGTGTGTAGTGTGTGTGTGTAGTGAACTTACGAAAATAATAAATGAACCCTGCAGGAATAAACCTCCGGTAAGTAAAATTTAATAAGTTTATTGTTTTATTATTATTGTTGTTATGTTAATTTAGTATTAAATATTGCATTTAATAATTAATTTCTTCTAAAATTGTTTTTAAATTATTAATATCTCGACTGAATTAGCAATGTTGCGATAATGCAACGCTGGGCATTAGCTTACATTTTCGGTTTTCTTTTTATAGGAAGAAAAACTTGAATTTGTGTGAAATTCTGGAAGCGCTGGAGTCATCAGAATCTTATATACCGGAAGCTATTATCATTACACCACCAGACAATGCATACTGTACCGATGAAGACTCTGGAGATGAAGATTGTAATGATCCAAATAGGTTAAACTCCAATCAATTTCTGGCTGAGGCCGAGGTTCAATTGGATTTTGAAGAATTTGAAGAAGATGAGGAGCAACTATCGAACGATGAAAGTGAGCATAATTTTTGGTCAACATATGAGAAAATTACACAGGAATGGAAAAAAGGAAATGAGGAAATGCTGCCATTAGATTCGTTTACAAATCGGTTCAAAGCGTGGGAAGATACTCTACTACCATCAAGCGAAAGTGATCCATTGGAGTTTTTTGAGCTCTTCATTGATATTGAATTTATGAAACTTGTAGTTGATTGGACCAACAATTTCTCAACAAAACAGAAAAACAAAATGCTTAGTGTAACTACACACGAATTGTACACGTTTTTTGAATCCTCATTCTGACGGGATATATTCCAGTTCCAAGACGACAAATGCTCTGGGAAGATCGTGAAGATAGCCACAACGTTTTGGTAACAAGAGCTATGCGCGGGAACAGGTTTGATGAAATATTTACAACCATACATTTCTGTGATAATGATGACATTAATCCATCTGATAAAATGGCTAAAATACGATCTTTTATGAGCCACCTCAACAAAAAGTTTCTTGATTTTGCCCCTCTTGAAATGAGTGTCTCTGTTGACGAATCTATGATACCATACTTCGGTAGGAATAGCTGCAAGCAATTCATTAGAAACAAACCCGTTCGATTCGGATAAAAGGCGTGGATTGCAGCTAATCGTCTCGGTTATTGCTTGCAGTTCGAGATTTACCAGGGAAAATCGGAAAGACGGACTATTGGTTTAGCAGAATACGTTACTCTTAACTTCGCGCGAATAATGAAAAACGTGTACCGGATTTACCATTTTCTTTTTTTTATGACAAATTTTTTTCAAGTCCCTACTTGACATCAAAATAACAGAAAATTGAATATGGTGGAACGGGTACATTGAGAGAAAATCGTTTAAAGAATATTCGCCTCATGGATAAGAAAACGTTCGATAAAAAGAAGAGAGGAACTCAGGAATCATTCATTGATCCTCACAATCGGTTAATATTAACGCGTTGGAAAGACAATAAGGTTGTATCCATGCTGTCCAATTTACATGGGGTGTTTCCACTTGGGTCAGCACTACGCTATGTACGTAGTGAAAAAAAGAAGTGTGAGGTTCCGCAGCCACATATAAACAAAGTCTATAGCAGATTTATGGCGGGCGTAGATCAGTTAGACAACCACATATATAATTATAGAATCTCGGCCCGTGGAAAAAAATGGTACTCGCCGATTTTTATGTGGCTATTGGATGTAGCAACGGCAAATTCTTGGATTTTAGCCAGAAACTACTGATATCAGCTTAACGCACTAGAATTTCGTTGCCGACTTGCTCATGCGCTTATAGATAAATACGGTAATCCTCCCAGTAACAGTAGACGTCAAAAACAACCAAGTGCATATGCACCAACTGGATCGCATATTATAACAACGTCAGAAAGAAGAATTCGCTGCCAAGTCTGCTCAAGCCAAATAGTAAGGCGTTGTACTACATGCGATGTGGCTTTGCATGACAAGTGCTTCAGCTTATACCATGACAACTTAGAATAATTTTATGCATAATTTTTTTTTTTCATATAATATAAATATAATAATACATTTAAATAAAAATAGTTTTTCCTTATATGAGTCATTTTATTTTTATATCATTTTACCCCTCATTTTCCCAGCGTGGCGTTTTCGCAACATTGATTTTCTCCACTATTACTTACTAAAAAAAAAAAAAGCACGCAGATATTTTTCAGGATCAAATATTACCGTTATATCAAAAAATGAATTATTTTTGAAAAAAAAAATTAGCTGGGGACAAATGGGTTAATGCAGTTTCAAATGAGTGTAGCTTTCTAAAGTTTGACTGATTTTCCATAAAAAGATCATTTTTGTTGAAATTGATTTCAATTTGTTTAGGCATGAAATATTTTTCTTAATACTTTCTTTCAAGCTGGCAATGTATTTATGCGTCGAATATCTTCACAGTTATCCGACTCTCTAACATTTTGCTGCAAATGCTGTACACTAAAATGTTTGCATGTATAAAATTAAAATCCCTTTATATATACTTACATTATATAGAATAATAGCGGAAGAGACATAAAACAGAGATAAAATCGGAGACATCGACTTTGAATAAATTGGATGAATTAGACAAAGATATAATTAGAATAAAAATTCTTGCCATTTTCTAAGAAGGAGAGTTTCCAATATCAGACAAAATATTACCGGAAATTAATAGTGAGAACCGACTCCCTCATTTCAGTAAAACTAGATTGCACCTTACTACTGAAAATCTTAATTTTAATTACGCTAATAATGAGTTGATAAACCAGTGGAGATGACAGAGAGAGGAAATATTTTACAAGTCAAGTAATAAAATATAGAAAGGAAATTGGAAATATATTTTATTTAGATAGAGGCGAAGATTTGAAATGATGAGAGAATAAAATCTTTAAGATGGTATTTTATCGACAGGTCTTAAAAATCCATTAGGGAAACGACAACGATTAATTATAACTGACATTTGGGATAGAAAAGGGGCCTGTCGGTGTTTCAATTAAAAGAAAAAACTGTCCTCTAGGCTAGGATTAGTAAAGTTCTTAATAAATTTCAGTGAGAATTAGTTTTTGTAATACTTGTAGATAATGCACCCTACCACTGCAAAAAAAATGTTTTATTTCACCTACTAAAATAAAGGAGACGTGGGTCTTTGAAAAAAGAATTAAATTTTGAGCGGATACGATTAAGGCAGAACGTTTGAAAAACGTCCTGATGATACTGACTCTGACAATCATGTTCCGAGATTTTATATCCAGCTTATCTGATTGAAAATCAATATTGAGGCCAAAATAAATTAAAATGTCTATGCTTAATTTCTCCTCTTCACTTCCCCTTGTCCTAAGTTATAGAGACTCAAAAATTGAAGTTGCTAAATTCAGCTGATCGTTATTAACCCAATTGAAGGTATGCATGTCAGAAAACGCTTACGGGAACTTCAAAATAGCTCGAAGTACTGGTTGAGAAATCTTCTTAGGTTGGATTCCATAAATACAAACTTTTAACATGTTTGCAAATCTTTATCCATTTACTCGTGAATTATGTAAATTATTCTTCCTCTAGATCTGTCCTGTTGCCAAGAATATTAGAAACCTGACAGCACACTCAGGCTCTGAAGACAGTTCAATGAATACTTTGAAATGGAAGAAAATCACATTCGATGGCTACTTTGAAATGCATGACAGGTGAGCAGGATATCATTAACTTTAATTACCATCTGAAAAATAGATTGCTTCGTAGAATAATTTTTACGCAATACTATAAGAAATGAGGTCACCTCATCCTTTTAGCGTAGTTAGTGTCGTCAAATTCTTTCTTGCGTACTCGTTACAAATACATAAGTGGTTCGATTTCATATTCCTTCCTTGACTAGCGATATTTTACTTGCTGCAACTTTTCTTCTATACAATCGTGAATGTCTATTCTCTGAAAGCACACTGAACACAGCTAACTAATTTTAGCACACTCTCAGAATTGTCCCAAGCACACACACCGGTCGAATGAACTCAAGGACTTTTCTCTTCCGCAAACAATTCATTTCGAAATGATGAAAATATTTGAATGAAGGTAGTGCTCGGGAATAAAAGGCGATGATGTCTGCTCTTTATTTTGCAACAATGCACCTATTTTTACAGTGCCCTTTTTTGTTTTCCACATTTTTAATAGTTTGTGAAATGTTAAGATTCAAGGACAAGTGGGGCTATACTGAGCAAGAATTGTTTCCCCCAATGCAGAAATCAGAAAATTTGTGATGCAACATGGTGCTTGGATGTGCGAATTTCCTACAATTATCCAACTTTATGTGTCACTTCATTTTATAAGTTGGCAATGTATAGGTTGGAGTTCGAGAGTTGATAAGTGAAACTTACAGAAATAATTTTAAATTCCAAGAGCATAATGATTTATATGTTCAAGAGCGGTAGTACACATAACGATATTCATAATTATCTTAAAAAAAAAAGAAGGAAATGATAACCCTCCGCAGGACCATGTTTAGTGCGATAGCTTTTATAGACCAGCCATTTTAGACAATATATCGGTGTTATTTCTTTTAAAATGTGTTGATGATTTTTCAAGTGGTTGTGGGTGTCTGTACGACGACGTGTGCCTTGAAATTTCCAGTCTAGCACCTGCCTTGAGGTATTGAACTAAGTTAACCCGTAATCTAAGATCGAGAGCTACACGTTACAAGCTGCAAGCTACACGAAGCTGTTTCATGAAGCGTAATCTGCTATACAATGAGTGCTACAAGCTGCAAGATTCATATTCGTATTGACAACTTAACGTGATTAAATTGGCATTCATCTGTCTTGTAAAAAACACTTGCTTCGACTCATAATTAATATTTAAAATCAAAAATAAAAGTAATGCAAATTTATAGATAATTACGTCTTTAGATATTCTTTACATTTCTTTTTTTATAGAATATATTTATATCCTTTTGACTTAATGTTAAGTTAGTTTAAAAGGAAAATAGGAGCGTTTTTCTGTAGACCTAAATAAATAAATAAATATAAGTAAATCCTCAAATAATTTAAATATGGCGCCAGTTTCACGACATGTTTCATATGAATTTTACTTCATTATAACACCAACCTGGTTATTGCAGCTGCAGCTACAAAATTAGAAATTTGCCTAATATCATTTTACATTTGAAGCTAGCTACACTATGTGGCTTGAAGCTCTCTATGTAGCAGTTGCTGTCAGAGACCGAAATAACTGGTATTTTGAAAATTTTAAACAAAAAAAGTGGGATAAGTTATGATCGTGGAATTTAGTGGAATATACCAAAAGATGTCTCGTGAAACCAGTTTCGATTCCTGTAAAGCCTTTGAAACTTAACTTTTTTAAAAAAAAAGCTAAAAAAACTAAACTGGAAAGGCTTATTATAATTTTTTGGCAAGCTTGGTTTTTTATATTATCTGGCAAAAATAAAAACCAGCTTGACTTTTTGAGGACATTCCCTTTAACTCGTACACGAATTTGTCTGTCTGTATATTTCTTGTTCAGTATTTTCGACACTCTCGTAGACCCACTTTTCGTCATCACAGTGAGCTGAAATTTGGCACACAGGTTCATGTCGCGTGACAATTGAATCTATCAAAATATGAACCGGAAATTTCCACGGAAAACCCGGAAAATCGAGAAAAATCATTTGAAAAGATGGTACAAAATTTGATGAGTGATAAATCCGTTTCAGGAAAAATGCATAGTTTTCCGATTTTTCCAAAAAAAATTCTGGAATTTTCCGATTTTTCCGGAAAATTTCCCCGTAAAAAAGTGTTCTAAATTATGCAGGATCAAGTTCCTTATCAACTGGCATCATTATTTCTCTCCGATAATTGTGAAAACTTGCAGAAAAAATCGAGGAAAATTCATGTAAAACGCTTTTCCGGAGTTTTTCAGACCAAAGAAGCGTTTGAGCGTTTTGCAACCTAAGACAAAGTTGTAGAGCGAAATGAGTTGCATAAAGTTGCTTTTGTGGAAAACTTCGCGGAAAACCCGGAAAAGCGGGGAAATCATCGGAAAAATTTTCATCGATATGATTAGTGATAAATCTGTTTCAGGAAAAGTGCAGAATTTTCCAATTTTTCTGGAGTTTCCGTAATTTTCCGACTTTTCCGGAAAATTTTCCGACAAAAAAGTTTTATAAGCTATGCGGAATAATTTTTTCCGTCCTACTGGCATCAATACTTTCTCTTCAAGAATCATGAAAACTTGCATGAAAAATCGAGGAAAATTCATGTAAATTTTTAAAAAAAATTTCATAGTAATAGGAAAAGTCTGTGGAAAACATGGAAAATCGGGAAAATTCATGTTATATGGGATCAAGTTGGAATACAGCTAAAAAGCGCCGTTTAAAACATAATTTGAATTTCAGAAAACCGTTGCAGTACTTCAACGATTTGATACTCGAAAAATTTTTGTTTTCGGATCGGCACCAAACATGACTTAAAACTTGTTTTAAAATATCTGCATGCAGCAAGTAATAAAAATTTAGTTAATGTGAAACAGGCAGAAAATAAGTAAAAAACGAGTTTTCAAACAAAACTGAATCCAAGCCGCATGAAAAAGTAGAAAATAAACTTTTCTTGACACACAGAGGTGGACTCAGATTTTATTCGCTGACAATCACCGATATATTTCAGAATGATCAATCAGAGGTAATAAGCGATTTGATTCATGGAGAGAAAGAGAAATGTCCCAATCAAAAAATCTGAGTCCACCTCTGTGTGTGAAGAAAAGTTTATTTTCTACTTTTTCATGCGGCTTGGCCTCAGTTTTGTTTGAAAACTCGTTTTTTACTTATTTTATTTATTTTCAAGGACCGAATCAGCTATGAATTTTTACGAAAAAAGCTTAATATACTTGGCCGGTAATAGTTTTGAAGCTAGAAAAGCAAGCGCAATGGCTTTATATTTTTTTTTCGGTAAAAATATAAAAGGCAAGCCCGGCTTTTTATTTTTTTTAGCCAATCTGGCTTTTTATTTTTTGCCAAAAATAAAAAGCCTTTCGAGCTTAGTTTTTTTTAGCTTCAAACTATTATCGGTCAGGAATAACAAGTAAAGTAGGCTTTTTTCGTAAAAAGTCATAACTGATTCGGTCCCTGGATGCTATGGTATACTATTGTAGCTTGTAGCGAGTAGCCCTCGATGTAGCTTGGGCCGCTACAAAAGCTCAAGCTTGTGCATGGTCCAGTTGTACGATATGCATGAGCGTGTGTAGCGAAAGTCAGGAGACTGAAGTCTGGCATGAATGAAATCAGCTGAAACTATTGCGTACAAGCAAATCTTACAATTTTGCTGTAGAATTGAACTAGACAAAATCGGATGTTAACTTTTGCCTCCACACGCAACGACTTTCATGCAGACTTTAGTTCAATTTTAGAGCATAGTCGTCAGGTTTGCTTGTACGCAATAGTTTCGGCCGATTTCATTCATGTCAGACTTCAGTCGCAACTCAGTTCCGATTTTCGCTACACACGCTCATGCAAATTGTATAACTTTGGCTTGTGTTACGATTTGCTTGAGCGTGTGTAGCGGCCTTAGATGTGCGCCAGTCTAATTATTATATGTTTTCCTGTCTACGCTGATTCTATTCTGACATCAGTTAGAACAAACAAAGGTTTGCTAATTATGGATTTAGTAAGTTTTCAGCTGTCGAATCATTCACTTACATACATCTACTCCAACTGCTTTCATATTGGAGTTGAAAAGAAATGTTAACTTGAAAAATATCAAAGCTTTGTACTCCCACGATTGACTGAAATAATTAATAAAAATAAATTAATCTGTACTACCTACATATGTGCTGCGCGATTTTTTAAAATCGAGTTAAAGTTCTATTGTTGTGTTGTATATACGCCCACAGCCCAGCGTCGATTCAAGACCTCAAAGATGGAATTCGTGAAGCTATCGAGGACATAGGGCAGCCACTTTGCGATTTGGTTATGGAAAATTTCATGAAAAGGATATGGTCCTGTAAGCGTGGTCGTGGTGGTCATTTGGCTGATGTTATTTTCCATTATTAACGGCATACCTTCCTCTTTATAATGATGCGATCATTTATCTCAAAAAATGGCATTTTTCTTTGAATATCAAAATAAAACCTCTTATTGGAAAACCCTTTATATATGTGATTCGTATGTACTGAATTGAAGGAATTTTCATAATCTAAAAAGACAAATAGGGGTAAACTGTATTTTGTGATTTGGCCCACAATGTGATGATGTAACTTATACATGGATGTTTGAGCGATTGTAGCATCTATTCTTTCTAGGATCACTCGTTTCACAATTTTCCCCCCGGATATTATCCTGAAAAACTATGAATAAATTTTAAAATGTTTTTTTATTGTTCAGTCTTGTTAGTCTATATACCGTGGTATATGTATGTAGAACCTATATATTACTGCGTTCTTGTTATCAAAGACAATATATTCAAGATAAAAGAAGCTAAGTACTTAAGAAAATCATTAGTTACAAATGAATTCAAATGAAAGGAATAATTATAACTGATACCGACTGTCGTTTTCTCATCGATACCTTGACTTGACACAAGGACGTCAAAATGATACATATCCAACAGAATATATCAATCAATAGTGAAAGACGTCAGTCAATTTCGAATATCAAAACTGGATTTGACGGACATTTGAAATGTAGATTTGTTGTTTGATTTTCCAATATAGCCTTTTGCTTGTGAGATTTATAAAAAGCTGGAACACACATAAATTTATATTACCTGGCTTTATAATAATTATTTATATACAGATGTATAGGAAGATTTATGCAAATGTGAAAATTCACTTTTTTTTTACTTTGATTCTGCCGAGATGAGAATGAACAAATTATGTACTTTATTTTTGGTATAAGTTGTTGAAAAGGGAGGCAATGGTGTTTCGAGTATACATACTTTGTTCGAGGAGTCCAGAAATTGGTAGGCGTTCAAAGAACCAAGTTGGAGCTCAAAGTATCTACATATCGACACTACACAGAAAACGGTTCCCCTATCATTCCACGAAAAAAAAAATGCAAATTTCAAATCAAGCGACGGAAGTATATAGCGTCCGCTGACTCCAGATAACCAGAAATTCTAGAAAAATAATGCGATGTTCGTTAGAGTTTCATTTTAAGTTAAGGGGGATCAACAGAGTGAAGGTTAAAAAAAAATATCTTTTTGCATTTTTTCGTTAACCTACCTGTGTATAGATTGCGTTTATAAAGTATTAAGTTTAAATTCAAAGAATTACAAAAGTTATTAAGTTTGTCTAGACCTGGAATCGAATAGAGGTGATATAAAATAAGTAAAATAGCTAGAATTGGTCTAAGAACCAATACCCAATACAAATACGCTATATGAATGCCCGTATTAATTTCTTATGGTGATCCATCTGTGGAAGTTTGATTTCTGAAGCTGTTTTTCGCTTATATTTCTAGAACGGCAAAAATGTTTATAACAAATTATATAGGATTTCATATTTTCAAGAACTTTTCAGTACAATAACAACTCATCGTTTTCACGGTATACGTAAAAAATCAAAATTTTTATATGCCAACACCAAGAAGGGGTTGCCCGATTTAGTACATTTTTCAAATTTTATTTACTATTGCTACAATAAAACTGTGTACCAAATTTCAGCTATTCGCGTTGACGCGTTCTCAGGTAGTGTCAAAATATGTAGTGAAAAACGAAATTCTTGTATGGCAACCCTACAAAGGACTTACCCGATTTGTTTCATTTTCGAAATTAATTTTTCTAAAAAGCCGTGTGCAAAACTTTAAACTCTTTAAATGAACGCCTTCCTGAGATACAGTGAGGACGGACAGACCGACGGACGGACAATCTATTTTGTTCTATCATCATTATTTGTGTGCGTTACAAACGGAATGACAAACTTAATATATATGTATACCACCTTGATCAAAAAGTTCCCGGAATAACCACCGTATGGCGCTTCCATCGTTCCGTTTTGAGTTCTGTTCTTTTTTGTTAAGTTGGTATCTGGTGTTGATATTCCCTCTAAATCTTAGCGTCATAGCTTGACATTTGCAAAAGTTACGTAGCCAAGAGTACATCTATCTCTGTGTGTGTTGGTGATTTGTTACAACTTTAAAAATGGATTTAAATTCGCAACAACAAACTTGTATTAAATTTTGCGAAATAAACGGATTTAATGGTGTGCGAACGTTGGAAATGTTGGAAAAGTGTTTCGGCAACGAGTTTCTAAAGAAAACGGTCGTTTACCAGTGGCACGAGCGGTTCAAAAGTGGTCGTGAGTCAATCAAAGATGATGAACGCAGTAGCAGATCATCGACATCGAAAACCGACGAAAACATTGATAAAGTAAAAAAATGTTGGTCAAGAACCATCAGAGAGATAGCGGAGGACTCGAACATTGCCTACGGATCCGTCCAAGACATTTTGGTTAATGATTTGGGTTTCCGTCGTGTAGCAGCAAAGTTGGTGCCAAAACACCTCAATTTCATGCAAAAGAGAGACTGTTTTGACGTCGCAAAAGACATGATTTGCGAGGCTGAATCCGATTCCACATTCATCAAAAGGATCATTACTGGAGACCAGACGTGGGTTTATGAGTACGACACGCAATCCAGACATCAGGCAAGTGAATGGCGTTCACCAAATGAGCCGAGACCAAAAAAAACCACGTCGTTTTCAGTAAAAAAAGAAGGCAATGCTCACGGTTTTCATGGATTACAACGGACAGACAGTAAACAAAAAGTATTATTTGGGCGTTATGAGACGTTTGCGTGAAGCAATTCGCCGAAAGAGACCAGAATTGTGGACAGAAAATTCGTGGATTTTGCACCATGATAACGCACCGTCGCACAGTGCCATCATTATTCCTTTTTTTTTGCAAAAAATGCAACAAATACCATCCATCAGGCACCGAATTCACCTGATTTGGCTCCCTGTGACTTCTTTCTGTTCGATCGAGTTAAACAGCCATTACGGGAAACGCGTTTCAGCAGCCGAGAGGAAGTCATGGACAAATCGGAGGAAGCAGTGATGGACATACCGAAAACCGAATATAAAAATTGTTTCGAGGATTGGATCAAGAGCTGGCATAAGTGTGTTGCAGTCGATGGGGATTACTTTGAAGGGGACAATATAGATGTAGATGAATAAACTTGTATTTTTAATTTTCTGAATAAATTCCGGGAACTTTTTGATATAGAGACTTTCGTCATTAAACGAACTTCTTAATTTGTTTTTAATAATTGTCATATTTGAAAATAATTGTTCACAGTAGTAAGTAGATTCGAAAACTGGCAAGATACCAAATGCATATGCTTTCGATTGATAAAAAAAATCAGGAAGACAGTTCAGTGTTAAAAGACTCTTGCAAGACTTTTACAATGGTTGTAACAAAAAAAGCACTTTAATATTACAACCTGAATTGTTTCTTTAATCTCTTAAAGTTTCAAAATGTAGTAACTGCCCATTCTCTATGTCTTAAACAAGTAATGTTAATTGTTGTACAAACAAAAGTATCGCTTCTAAAAGAGTGTGTGCGATATTGCCTCTCCTTTGTAGATTTTTATTCAATGTATTTAAATGTGATGTCATATCAACGGAAAAATAAAAATTTTGCAGCACAGCCACTCATCATTACTTAACTGAATTCGTTTTTGAAGTAGAAATGTCTAAATATACTCAATGCACGAAGCGATACGTCTCCGTACTGAGCCTCTGGACAACCAACGCACTTTGTTATGCAAAAGAAGAACAGAATTTTGGCTATTCGCTTTTTCTAATAGCCCAGAAAACACTCTGTGAGAAAATCCTTTTGCCATTATTTGGTTTACTATTTTAGTGACTAAATCCATCACACATGCAAACTATTTTGGAAACGTCTGTGTGCAAAGTGCTTCCTGATGTATCACGCAGTGAAACGAAAGTAGATTCGTCGTGATCCACCTTTTTTTTGAAGAGTGAAACAAAACCTTTGATTTGACCCGTTTTACTTTGTGCTACATCTTTTATATCACACGTAATAGAAAATGCAGACGATACTTTCAAATCTTCAATTTGTTGACTTGTTATATTTTTCGCCATCTGGGCAGCTCTCTCGCGAATGGTCTTTGCTGACAAAGAACTGTCGTCAATTTTCTTCACTATGTCAATGTTATTTTTAAAATCTGGAAAAAGGTGATCAGCCATATTTAAAAAGCATTTTTTGACGTATTTTTCATTCGTGAAGGGTATTCGATACTTCGACTATATCCTGAGCAACAGAAAAACTGGTTGCGATAATATTAGTAGAAAAATGCATGGTAAAACCCCCTCGAGTACTTAAATTTTTAACCTAAGGTGTTTATACGATATACAGGTCACCTAATTACGCTCACCGTAGTCAGAAGGTTAACTGCCGCGAGTATGACTGAAAAACATACTTTATTAGGAAAACACTTACCCTCTTAAAAGAGTGATTAACACATCACCAAATTTGTCAACTCCGTTTTTGTTATTTATAACCAGAGCCAGACTGGCAGTACGGGCGATCGGGCGATCGGGCGCTAATTAATTGCATAACCTAAAAGCCTAATACAATAAAGATAATTGGCCCACGGCATCGAGGTCATCTGGGCAGAGAAGAGCTGTGAGTTGAAAATAAGCAGAAATGTCCCATAACATATAAACACTGACAGGACGTGGAGCCAAGTGAGTTTTGCCAAGATAGCATTATATGTATACTGCAAATTTGGCATTCTCGTGGCTTCAAAAGCATTCACTTTTTTCTAAAGCATTTTACATTATTATTGTAATCATTTTAAATTTTGTTTTTATTTTCTAATTGTAAACTAAAAAATTAATTTTATTTCTTGTAAATCAATTTAGAAGTAGAATATATTCATGATCATGGTATATAACAGTTAGCTCTTACTTATGACAAATTTCCAGTGTTAGAAAGTACCCAAATATTAGAAACAGTCTGAATTTTGCTACATATGGTGGAGCAGTGGCATTGTTTTTGTTACTATGTTGGGCCATACAAGCCTGTAAAGGAGCGATTGAATTTCTAATCGGCTACAAAAAGATTCCAAAAACAGAGAGTAGAGGAAAGGGAATAAGAGTTCACTTCTTTCCTCAGTTCCTTCACGCAGAGCCGTAACAACTCGTTTTGGCCAAACGTATAAATTCGCTCAACATAACCTTATATAATTTTAACTATACTATTTTTAAGTGGGCTATCAGCAGACTGCCGACCAGTATTAAACAATCCGTAACTATCAGGGATTTCAAAATTAATGCTTTCAATTTTTTCTCTGACTATGGCTGAGTATATACACATCTTTGCTGCCATAAGCCGCTAACCACGATATGTTGTTGCGTGATTTAATATAATGCCTATCTTCAATGCTTGTAATATAATGCTTTTTCCTTTTTGTATCCTCTTTTTTTTTTGTTCACCTTTCTTTTTATTTGTTCTTTTTATATATAAATGATATCACTTATTCAACTAACTTTAATATTACTTTAATATATATATATATTTTTTTTGTTACTATCTTTCCTGGAGTTATTACATGCAAAAGAGCGAAAGCTTATATGTAAATTTAATTAATTAATTAATTTGAATTTGAATTAGAATTTGACTGTACAAAGTTGAGCAACAATTTATCAATAGAAGAATAGTAAATAATGTTTATTGCACATAAAATTATTAGTTGACATTAATTTTTTGCGAGTAAAGTACATTTAAAAACATTGACGTGAATCAATTTGATAGAAATATTTGCAAGATTTTATAGATGGATATTTTCAAAATGACCAGCATTCCTGTAATTTTTTTTTCGGTTTACAAAACAGCCACATGTGGCAATCTTTCTTGACCCATTGTAGACCACAGGTAATTTTCTATTAACTTCAATTTTTTGAAAATTCTTTCACATGAAGCTATCGTCATTGACAGTGTTACAAAAACTCTGAACGCGATATCGACATTTACATAGTATTCTTGGAGGCTATCATCGTGAATTGATTGAAACAAATCCAAAATCGGGTTTTCTCAGACTATCGGCGTACATTTTGCTAAGAAGATTGCCAGAAAGGAATCCAAAATTTTTTAAAACTTGTTCCAGCATTTCCGTACCTCCTCGTCAATTAGAATAAAAGAACACCAATCGATTGAAAAATTGGTGTACGAAGCTCTTGTTTTGAGGCACTGTGTAAGTAAAATTGTTGGTCTCTCGAATCCTGCTTCCACAGAGAAACTCTGTTTTAGTTTTAATGTTAAGTGTGAAACAGCCAATCGCTCTTCATAGGAAACGTTGTCTTGCTCTTCTTGTGCTCAGTTCAGTTGGAAATCAGCCTAAAAATTTGGATTGTTTGAGTCCTATAAAAATGTCAGTTTTGAAGACCCTTGGGGCTGGTTTGTCATTACTTGCCCGGGCCGATTTGAAGAACCAGTCCGGCCCTGTTTATAACCGTCATGGCCTAGAGCGTGAGAACCAGGGGGAAGGACTTTTCACTAGAGGAGCTTTGTACAATTAAATTAAAATCTTTATTTTTGAAAAAAACAAGTTTTTTAATAGTTTAACAATGGTGAAAAAACAAAAAACAAAAATATATTAATTAATATTCGTGTATGTAAAATTCTCAAAAAGTGCGATGTTTTTAGCTGCAATCCTGTTGGTCCCCTTAAATGAAAAGTTAAATATTGCTGATATTTTTTACATTTTTGTCACAATACTATTTCAAAACTTTTCTTCAAAACTATGCAGAAAAATATAATTTTCATTATAATTTCTTAACATTTAGCCATTAACTGAGTCAACTGTCAAAAAACGCCAAAGGATGTTCATTAGAACAGTAGTAACAATTATTCTAGAAGCTTATTACCGCTAATGCCTGCCCTAGTTTCTCCGTATTCAGCAAGAGTATACGGCTATGCATATGTACCTATACTGATTATTAAGTGGTACTTCTGTATAGAATATATGTATGCCTTTATGCTATGGAATAAGACACAGGAATGTGGTCAACTCAAAGATATTTTTCACGTAAATAACCCTGTTTTCACCGGTGAAGCAATTTCATAGATAAAAACCGTTCAACTTGATTTACATTATTAATCTATGGCATTACCATATTTACTAGATTTAAGTACATTTTGTCGTTCGATTGGAACACACCACAATTACCCAAAAGTCCTTATACCTACATGCAGCGTTTCGAATTCAAATCAAGCGAATGGTAGTTCGCCAAAATTTCGCCCCTGGTTGCTGTTGTTGTCTTCGACAAAATTTGTTTATTTTCTGTTTCAATCGTCGTTAGCAGGGCTACAATTTGCCAACGAGCATTGCCGTGGCTAAAAATATAAAAGAGTGTTCGTGTTCGCAAATAATAATTACGCACCTCCATCAGCCGAGTGTTTTTATGGCTGCTATGGGGAGAATATTGCATGACAGGTTTTTAACGCACAAATTTTTAAAGTGGTCACGCTTTTTTTTTATCTTTAGAGAATCGCCAGTTATTTTCATGCTTGAAGGTTGCCGTGTTTCTTGACGTCTCTGCGCTAAATTACAACTCCCCTATTAAACCTGTACTTTCGTGAAGGCAACTTATAATGCCTTCTTGAATTTTTTATAATACTCCAATGGACGGGCTCATTGCTGAAATGCTTCATTCTCTAATATGAATTTGACACAATAGCGGTTTTTATTCAGCTTTTAGCTTTTTTTGGTTAGTATGACAGATTCGCACGACTACTCGGAATAATCCATGTTGGAGGACTTTCCCATCACCCATAGTTGCACGTTGCACTATTACTCTTGAACAACCCATGTAACATGCAAAGCTCTTAACCGGTAAGCATTGATTTGGTCCCTCTTCTCGAGCAGAATATTTGGTGATTTTTTGGGATTTCCTTGAAGAACTTGGTCATATTTTGCAATTTCGTAAGAAAGTGTTTGTTTATCTGCTATCTGCCGATTGCTACTATTGCAAAGCTCTTAACCGGTAAGCATTGATTTGGTCCCTCTTCTCGAGCAGAATATTTGGTGATTTTTTGGGATTTCCTAGATGAACTTGGTAATATTTGGCAATTTCGTAAGAAAGTGTTTGTTTATCTGCTATCTGCCAATTGCCACTATACGCTTTGAACCAATTTCCTCGCTGATTTAGGAGCATGAATTTATTGATCAAGTCGTGAGGTCCTTTTACTCGAGTGACGAGCAATGTGCATATTTTCATTAACACTGTCGTCCTTTATCGGCATTAAAGAGAATGCAAACATGATGTGAGGAAGAAAGGTGTTAAATTAAAAGCGAAAGAGCTGCTGAAGCTATTCTAATGGAATTTTATAAGTAAATGTCAAATCGATTAAATTCCACGCCTGTTCTGCAGGTTTCACTATAAAGTGACAAAGCGGGAGAATTATTTCGTAAGGACGAAGTCTTTTAATTTCGAGATTGCAGTTCCGGACTTGAGGTGTCATATACTTTTTAAATCGCACTGTAAGGAAATTGGAGTAAAATTTGAGCCCGTTACTGTATCTATGAGAAAATTTTCGCTTTGAACAATGAAATCTGCAAGTGATCTATAATTTGGTAGCTTAAACAAAGACAAACAACACTTGCTCCATTTTGAAATTTTCACACTCGAGTAGAGCTTTTTGATTAGATTTCCTATTGACATTGCTTAGCTTGGTAGCATAAAAACGATTTGGAAGGAGTCTCACGTATCTTTAGAAATTTGCTTTGCAAGAATTTTAGTATTCAGCTTAATACCCTAGCAAACAAGAGCAACAGTTTTGAGGACGTGTCAGGAAATGGTACACAAGTAATAGTAGCAAGCCACCAAACAAATAAGAAAAACACTTTCATAACTGGCGTTCAGTGCTATGTACCTTCCATAAACCCACTAGTTTCGGGTTGATAACGAAGGAATGGAGGAAACCTTTCAGGAGATTATGAGCGCATTGTATGAGATCGGGACGGAGCGACTTGCAGGAAATACGAATCATTATTCCAGGCTTATCGGGACGCATAGGTCACATGGGAAAAACCTATATTGAGTGGTGGAGTTTGTTGTTTTACTAATGGCGTGCATATTACCCGTTTGTCACTTTCATGTGATGGAGTCATGACTTAACGGTATAGCAGTAACGGGTACGGTCCAGCGTGAATGGCATCAGTAAACAAAACATAAATAAATTATGAATTTAATTCAGGGCAGGTATATAGTGCCCATTTAACTGCTCATCCTCGCTTTGGTAGAATTTTCAAGAAGCACGCATGGAATGACAATGTTGAGAAACTGTGTATATGTGTCAGCATAGTTCTGGCTATTGTTGTGCGTGTACTTACGTAAATATGTATGTTCGTAGACAACAGTATAGGTAATGCTATATAACATTGAAACATATCGCTTCTGTCTTCATAAATTCCAAATATTACCTCATTTTCAATGTATACAGAAAAGATGTTCTTTGAACCAAAGACCAGTTAACTTTACAAAATTAATGAAGGATTACGGATTTATACGTGGCTCTGTTTTTTGAATCCATCAGCGTAACGAAATCAATAGAGGGAGTACGAGAAAAATCAATTCATTCATCTTCTGTGTTTGGTGACTTTGTTCTTTATGTATAATAAGGTCAATAGATTTACTGTTAATTTTGGTTTGGAAATACGGTTAATTTAAATTAGAGATGACATGGATATTTGTTTGCTCGGATACCGGATGTCCGGAAAGATTCCAAGCAGCCGGATAGACGGATATTTGGCGGCCGAATATTCAGGACATTGTTGCGCTAAATGTCGTGACCAGAGTTCTCAACAAAAATTACCATAAAATCTAGAATTTAGCCCAAAAAAATCTTGAGCAATAGTGATGTGAGATCTAGTCTCGGACGTGGGAGGGAGTGCCGGTTTTAAAAGGACAACTCAGTTTTAAAAATTCAAATATAAAATTTTTATTTTTTAATAATTCATTTGCTTAAACTAATATCACAAAATTCAATTCAAAAGAACTTCAAAACTAAAACTAACCTACAAACAATTCAATAAAAACTTCAAGTAAAAAGATATATAAAAAAATAAAAGAAAACAAATCAAAATTCAATGAGCTCCTGCTCAGGTGCTACCAATGTTCTACTCGTTCTGAAAAAAGAGGGAAGACCAGAATTAGTTATCTGTCATCAGAACGAGAAAAAAAGGAATGATGCTGCTAGTGCGTGAGGGCACAAGGGCAGCAAAGTGACCGTTGCTCGTACGTGAGGGCGCAAGGGTAGCAAAGTGCTATAGTCGGTAAAACGAGTCAGATTTGTCTCTGACAGTATTCTGCGTGTGCGCAGAAGTGTATTGATATGCTACTATAAAGAAGATGCGCAGATTAGGCTCTGCATCATAATTATTCTTCTGTAAATATGAGCAGGAGATGTTGCAGATTAATCTCTGCGCAGAATTGAACTTCTGCTTAGGTGTGGGCTGGAATATTGGAAATTATAGGATTTTCAGATTAATCTCCGAAATATAGAATTAATCTTCTGTAATGAGGTTGGGAATAATATTCTTGTCACTCGGATTAGTGTCCGCATCAGATGAGCTCTGAACCAAGAATGAATTTCAGCTGCGGCTCCAGTTATGAGTTCTCGCCTCTTGGCGTTGCCCTAGCAAAGATTGATGCGATGTCTGAATGTACCCCAGACAGCTTGCTGACGTAATGTCATTTGCTCTCATCAAAAAATGTAAATATTAGGAGGTAATGAATTTTCAGCAAAAATTGCCGAGAAATTAAAATGTGAAAATGAAGATTTTACAAATTTGACTTGATACTTTGGGGTTTCTATTATTTTATACTTCAGGAAATATTTCGTCGTGGGAAGGTAACTCCATCGGTGGACTGAACAAGTAAAAAGAAATATCTTAGAGCTTCGTGTATAATAATTTTATTTTTGGTGTAAGTCAAAACAAAATAAAAATA
This sequence comes from Dioctria linearis, assembly GCA_963930735.1. Classification (NCBI taxonomy): domain Eukaryota; kingdom Metazoa; phylum Arthropoda; class Insecta; order Diptera; family Asilidae; genus Dioctria; species Dioctria linearis. The sequence goes on along the minus strand of OZ005742.1, from coordinate 581,437 downwards.
TTTATCAAACTCTTAGGGCAGGTTTCACAGTTCAAGTTTAAACTTAAGATGTGGTTTAAACTCAGTTTATCTCTTCAACACAGTTTCACAGTGGTAAGTTAAACCTCGTTTAAACTTAGTTTAAACCACCAAAATTGAGCGTTTAAACTCAGTTTATCTTTAAATGTGAATGAAGTGACATTTCGATTTGACACTTGCTCAATTAGATTGGTTTTTAGACAACATTTTTGTAATTTTACAATTTGTGTGATGAATTCAGACCAGGAAGATATTAGCAATGAAGAAATTTCAATCATGTTAACTATAACATCCAGACGACAAAGGGCAATGAGAAATCTACCAAATTATTTTGATGAGTGGCATCTTGTCAGTCCTTTTACATTCGATGATATTTTTATGCCTTTCAACAAATTTCATTAATAATGTTGTTCTCTTGATGAAAAGTTCGTCGTGCGTTTCAAAGAGTCTTTACTCATTTTCGTAGGTTTAATTAATTTATTTTATTGTTACAACGATTTGGCCGGCAATATTTTGACAGTAAATGACTCACAATAGTTTGCTAGTTCACAATTGTACAGAAAATAGCTTGTTAGTTCACAATTCCATAGTGCTGCCATATTAAAAAAGGTCGAACACTGTGAAACTCAGTTTAAACTACGAATGGAGTTTAACTAATCCTGAGTTTAAACTCGAACTTTAATTTTTGTACTTTCAGTTCCTTGTTTGACCATCAAACGTTATGAATTAATTACTTTTTTTTAAATTTATTATAAAGTGAATGTACCTACGTTTAAGTTATTATTTATGTTTGAAATCGTTTGAATTTGTTTTCATATTAACGAATTCTTTTGGAGCAAATATCTTTCAAATTGCCTAAATTATGGTAAACCGACAGGATTTTAAATTTATTATGCAACTCCAGGTTGAGCCGAATGTGGTGACCCGGGCACATACGTTGTCGACGTTCTCCTTTGGCTTATGAATTAAGACTGTCTTCTCTAATACCAATCTTTGACAGGGTATCTATTAGATTTGGATTGGGGATTTAATCCAACGGCTTTGAATATTAGAAAACCTTGAAATTGAGTTCGGAAACCTTGAAATCTTGATAGTACCGCATATTACTGCGTTAAAAAAACACTTAGACAAGGATGAGATTGCCCAAAGAACACCTAACTTACCTCACATGAGAACCTTCTTGAAGGCTGAATTGGAAACTCGTTTCAACTCCTTAGGACAAGATTCAAATTATCTAATTGCATCATTCATAGACCCAAGATACAAACTACTGATTTGGGAGCATGTGAAGCTGAAAGAGCCCGACAAAAGATTTTCTTAGAGTATTATGACGAGTCCTCTAACAGTGACATTTCATCGTTTTCAATATCTCCAAGACCTCCTAAAAGAAAATGTCAGTGTGAACGTGAAGAAAAAACGCTATTGCAAGTGAGATTGACTATTACTTGAAGACAGTTCGAATCGACCACAGTCGTGACCCTTAAATTTAGTCTTTTTATTCACCATAATTTACCACTTGATAATTTTGAGTATCTACTAATTTTCTTTCTTCTTAGTTTAAAATAAACGATGTCCATAGGCTACTGCGGTATTATTTTACCTTACAAATAGAATATCCGGTGTCCGACCGCTGGCCGGATAGTAAATAATTGAGGCTAAATAGGCCGGATACCGGATATTTACCGGATACCCGTTTCATCTCTTAATTTAGATTATACGCTAGATAGGCTGTCAATATATGTATGCCCTTGATTGGAAGTCCTCCATCAATTTGAGTATTTTATAGTTCTTTACGCATGTTGAGGCTATGTAGATGATGGAATATAGAGTCCATTGCCATGATGGGCATCGTATGCAGATGCAGAGCCCCATAGTGATACTCATACAAGCTTCTGTTTAAATTGATATTAGTCTCTTGGTGCGGGTGGTCCTATTCAGAAGACTATAATGCCATAGGTCAGGATGGAGCTGAATATAAAGTAATATATCTAGTGCATATATACAGTAGTAAACATCCTATTTTTTGGGTAACAATTTTTTTTCAGCCATAGAAACCTTTTTAACATTCATCGCTCCCAGGAAAGTAAAAATAGAATGAAAATGTTATAAAAATACAAATTTCAATTTATATTGTATTTTGATTGGATCAGATTTAAAAGTTATATCAACCTGTAGAAAATTAAAAATCGTGTGTATTGTGATATACGCGCGCCGCGTTCATTTGGTCTTGGTCAGATTGGAGACTATATGCCCTTAAAGAAGCGAAAAATACTTTCGACATGACGTGTTCATTGGTCCTTCACTTTTATTTCCCTTCATTTATAAATAAAATATAGTGTCTTTGTATATCTACTTATTTAGTATATATACCATACAGAAACTAACCAACCGTCTTAACCAAGAAAGCACATGCAAGCTATAAGTCAATGCATTTGGCTGCAATTTTATATCGGGCTGCCAAACTTCCAGAGTTACTTTCGTTCACCCTGCTTCTGCCAAGCACAAGACTTTCCATTTGAACATAGCAGTAAGTGGTCCTTCTCCATCATCCCTTGGCTCCAGTATATTAGGCATTTATTTATAATTCATATTAAATTCCCATATATATTCGGTGCCAGCAATACAAGCCAAGGAATGTAAGCCCCATTACCTACCTACATACAATAAAAAGTTAAGAGACTCCAACTAAATGTAGAATTGGTCCGTTACCTTATTGATCTGCTCAACTTATATCATCGCAGAGCATCTTTCATGGGAAGCGCCGAAATAGATAGACACATCACACATGGAATAGGGAGGCCCTTTTCCTTGACCACTTCAATATAGTTAACAAGGTCGGTAGATTTTAATGTCGATGTCGTCCTTGTACAAAGACATCCGAGCGAATAATAGTGGGCAGCAGTAGCTTAGAATGAGTGATGTGATGTGATGTGATGCTGATGATTCCCTTTTAGGTCACGCACACTTATGCTGCCACCTACATGGATCGGCAGCATTAGTTATTTAAACAAAATAGCATATCATTCTTCAGATTGCTTCGTTACAAGTGTGTCTATGGTGGGTGCTTCTAGCTTAAAGGATTTGCAAATACATAAATAAATATCTAGCTATGCATAAGATGGACATGTAAACAGGACGAGTCTCACGCTTCAATTCTCAATTTGAATATGTACGACGTGCATGGTATCTATCCCACACGTATAGTTCATGAATAAATACTGATATCAATCATATGTACGGTCAACGGACAGTCATCCTTTCGTGTCTACATGGCATGGAGATTTTTGAAATTGCTAACAAGAAACTTGAAGAGGATGGAGGACTTAATTAAATACACAAATTCATACATGAATTAGATCTGTGTATATGATACTACTGGAAATTGCACCGTCGCTTCCTTCCAATATATACAGATAGCAGTAAATAGCATCCTCTCTAAATTCTTATTATTTGTGACTGCTTAGGTGTCCTTCGACTTGGGATGTTGGTATGTACTCGCATATATGTAGGTATATGTACAAAATAATTTTTTTTAAATGTTTGTAACCATAACACAGGTTTCCGAGATTTTATTTTTAACGTGAAGTTTTTTTTAGTATAAGAGAGTAAGAAAGTAAGTAGCAAAACTGACTAGAAAGTAAACCTTATCTAGTAGCATGGCACACAAAAATATTCTAAAAATCATGCGGTTAAGAGTGAGTCGGGCTCGCACAAGAATTTTATCGAACGGTCGATCGACTGAATTTAAGTGTACTATTTAAATCTAATCCAAATTTGCTTATGATAACTGAATAATACTCAAACAGGCGGAAGGAAGAGTAATTTTATAAAAGTTGGTCTTCTTAGTAAGAGTTGTTGTCATGCTATAATGCTATCATCAAATACATATATAAAAAATTATTTCCTTCAGCATAATTTCTTCTCATGGGAAATTTAGGAGACAAATATAACTCTCAGGTTGCATTTACACGTTTACCTACTTAATGAAAAACAAAAGGGTCTTATTCCATTTCATTTGGTGAGAAATTTTCATTTTAGTAAAATTGTTTCCCATGAGCACTTTATGCTGACTAGACTTGTATGTATTTAAACGATTTGATTTGTTAGGAATTTTGAATGTTCAAATAAATGGCAGTAATTAACAACGTCTTTTCATCTCTAATCTCTTAACAGTCGTCTTATAGGTCAACACAAAAAAAAAATTTTCCAGCAACTATGAGACTGACGAATAACTGCAGGGCAGTTTTCCTGTTATCTATAACTTAATGCCTAATAGCTCTGATAATATCTAAATCTTAGTTTAAGAAACCTAGAAGATCAGGGGAACGGTAGGTTTTCGCACATTTTGGGTTATATCTTTCTAACCAATTCAGCAGACATTTTGAATTTTTTTTTTACAACCCTTGAAAGTAGCCCGTTCAAATGACACTTACCCCACACTATACAAAAAATAAGAATTTTTAATTGATGGACCACCCCCATTAAAAATTTTAAAAAATATGTTGACTGTCGAAATATGTGCGCGTCATAAAGGCCAAATTTCAAATTCACGTCCGCTGAATTATAATAATCGACTGAGCAGTTTCATCTTTCGCGCTATGGCAGAATTGGAGGTACCAACATCATTTGATCGTTTTATGGTCAAATGTGAAAAACTGTCAGGCCTTCCAATGGAAGCGTTGTGGAAGCAAAGTACTTTTTCTCAAATGCGTCCATGTTAGTCGCATTGAAACTTGGTGGAAGGGAGTTCAGCGAAAAAAAATTACAGGCCTTCCAGTCGAAGCCTTGATGTAGCGCTAGAAATGCTTTTCTATTGCTTCCTCCTAATGACATGTAATGTTAACAAGTAAAAAAGCGAGAATTGGTCTAAGACCAATTCTTATGATACCCTGGATGAATGTCCGTATAAAATTTCGTATGGTCACCGATCTATGCAAGTTTCAGTTTTGAAGTGGTTTTCCGAATATATTTCTACAACGGATTGTCGCACAGAAAAAATGATTATAACCAATTTTATAGGATTTCGTATTCTGAAGAAGTTTTTAGTGCAATAAAAATGTCTTGGACTGATCGTTTTCAAAATATACGTAAGAAACCTAAATTTTTATATGGCAATACCAAGATGGAGTTGCCCGATTTAGTCCATTTTTGAAATTTTATTCGCAAGTATAATAAAAACACCATGTACCAAATTTCAGCTCTCTAGGTCGACGCGTTCTTAGGCAGTATCCAAATATTATATAGTGGAAAACGAAATTTTTGTATGGCAACCCCACGAAGGAGTTGCCCGATTTGTCTCATTTTCGAACTTAATTTTACAAAATTCCAGCTCTCTAAGCATACGCGTTCTCGAGTTATCGTGCGCACAGACGGACAGACGGACAGACGGACGGACATGCAAAAATCAAAATAACTTTTAATATTATGCGTGGGTGTCTAATCCATTTTTCTCTACGATCATTATTTCGAGGTGTTACAAACGGAATTACAAACTAAGTATACCCTATAGATTTCATCTAGGGTATAAAAAGAAATTAAGTGTCCAACGAAAAGCCATATGCATTTATGCCTTCTGAGTAGAGGATCCGCTTGCATCGTGGGATGCTTCCAATTTCTGTTGGGGTTGACTGCAATTGCCCATACGTAGGATTCAGGTAAAAATAACCTTATGAAAATTAAAGTCGGAATGAGTTTTTTTCTTTTGTTGTACGGAATCCTAAAAATAAATTTCATTAAACACATTTCAAAGATTTTACTGTCGCATTACCTACTTATAATTAAACTTATAAATTGCTCTCATTAAATTCCAAACTAAGCTCGAACTCCTTACCAACTTAATCAATATTTGTGCGGTGAATGCTTCAAGTTAGGTTGATTGTTCGGATTAATAAAAGTTTACTAGTTATTAGTACAAACATTTTTTTTAATAATCGGATTAAATAATAGCAGCAAAGTAAATGTCTTTAAAAAAATAGATGTAAATTGGAATAGTTCATGAAGACAATCCTAAAAGGTAGGTACGTAAAAGAAAAAAAATCAATTACTATCTATAAAAAAATATAAACGAGTTCGGAAGATAAAAACGGGCTTAAGTTCTGCAAATTATCAAAGCTTAGACGAACAAAACCATATTGGATTTTAGGTAGGTATATTTTCTTACCCAAGTAACATTGGAGGTTGAATTTCCTATGTTTGAGGGCCGATTGGCCTATTTTGGTTAAAATTACGTAAATTAGACTTAAGAATTTAACCTCAAAGGCCACTCTCCTTTAAGGTTAATTAGGAAGGAACTTTTATTTAATAATTACTTAAATTAGGTCGTCAAAGTAATCTAGACTTTGTAGTTAATTATTAGGGAAAAATGACGTAATAATTCCTTTTTAATTTACTTCGCAGGAATTAGGAGAACTAAGGAAATTAATAAGGAAAATTTCCTAAATATGAGGCAAATTTCCTTACTTTTTACCTAAATTTTACTTAACTTTGAGGTCAACTTTAAGGAAATGTATGGACTTAGTAGTTAGATCTATTCCCAAATTCAAGGCAAGATAACGTAAATATTCCCTAAATAATTCCCTATTTGATTGTGTTCGCCCTCAAAGTCCGAATTCCCAAAAAAGTTAACCTCAAGATAAAGTGGACTAAATGGGCACGTTTAGCGAAATTCCAAATAGTTGAAAGTACGAAATAATACAAATGTTGCTCTTTTTACGACACATTTATATCGGAACCAGTCAGACTTTGGAATACCATTTGTATCTTTTCTCAAGGATGCTAACTTGATTCTGGCCAATACACTTGATTATTGCTTCCCAAACATGCGGAATACACGCACATTCAACTGAGTTTGCAATCACCCGCTTTTTAACAAATCTTGTATGCAAATGATAATATCCTTTTCTGTTTGACAGTCAATGCAATTCTTTCAATTGTCAAATCTCTTTTACCTGTTTCAGGTGAAATTCCATAATTTAGGGCAAAATGCCCTATCTAAGTCGAAATTTCTTTATTGGAAAAAATTATCATTGCCTTTCAACACAAAATTACCAAAACAGGGATATTTGCCCTCAAATCCAGGAAGGTCGTCGTATAAGGAAAAATTGTAAGTCAAACTAACTTTCATTTCGAGAGATGTAATATGCGCCATATTAATTTAACAAAACATGGCTGCCATATATTAAAGAAATAAATATAAAAATTCCATGATTTTATAATTTAATTTCTTCCATAGTTACTAAAAAAAACACTAAAATAAATAAATTTTTCTTAATTTGACAATGATTTAAGAATATTTAAATTAATTAAAAATTATTTCCATATTTATCAATAAAATTTTTGTCGTTTTAATTTGAACTCTTAGGAACTGCGAGAATTAAATTTGAATAAGGCCATAATTTCTATGCTTTGTTAAAGCAATATTTCTCATAATCTTTCAATTTGGAGTTATGTGCCTTGTTCATAATCATATCATAATGTTTACATTACCTACTAGGGAAAATATACACATACAATTCTTATAAAATGAAGCTCCTTCTACATAAACACAGACGTTAACATGATTTAAACTAGGTAGAAAATTGGTCGAGATCAAGGAAAATTTACGTAAATTCGACGTGAAATTTACGTTAAATTTACCAAATCAAGTAAATGAGTCCTGTGCCCTATAGGGAAATATTTCCTAATTTCCCTAATATTTACGTCGATACGACGTCTTCTTATTCGCCACTTACGTAAATCGGACGTAAGTATTAGGTAATATCAACTTAATCACAATTAGTCGCTGCCCTAATTTACGTCGAATAGACGTACATTCGACCTGAATAAGAGGGGAAATGTTACTTGGGTAGAGCAAAAAGGAATGGGATACCCACACATAATATAAAAAGTTATTTCGATTTTTGCATGCCCTTCTGTCCGTCCGTCTGTCTGTCGGTCCTCGCGAAAACTCGGAGAACAAGTTGACTTCAGATGTAAAAAAAAAAATGCAAATTTAAGTTCAAAAATGGGACGATTCGGGTAACTCCTTCGTAGGGTTTTTACTATGTATTTGGACTGTGCTGAGAACACATCGATGTATAAGCTGAAAATTTGTACATGGTGTTTTCATAGTAATAATAAATGAAGCTTCAAAAATGGAATTAATCGGGCAACCCCTTCGTGGTGCCATATGAAAATTTAGCTTTTTTTTCATATACTACTGTAAATGTGTTTGTGCATGCATTAATCGCTTAAAAAATTCAAAATTCAAAAATTCATAATTAATTCATTGTATAAACTCATTCACTCACAGCCAATAGTACATTTGTAAATGACAACAAGTTCAAGCCGATTATTGTGTAAACGTAGCTTTGTATCAATTTCGACTTCCATTGAACAAAAATCGGTTCTAGAAATGGTAAAAGAACTTCTTATTGTATTAGCTTTTTGATCGTCGTCGAATAAACATACTTTTCAATCTTGACAGTAGAGTTTTCATTTTTTTATTCATCTCGTTCACCAAGAGCAAAAAAGCTTGCTCTAACAAGATGTTTTTATTGTACTGAAAATTTCTTCAGAATATGAAATCCTATGAAATTGATTATAATCATTCTTCCTTTCCGACGACATATGGGGAAAAAATCAAACTTGCACAGATGGGTGACCATATGAAAGTACATATTTATCTAGAGTATTGGTCTAGACCAATTCCAGCTTTTTTAATTGTTTTTTATTCAGCTTTGTCCTGCATACGGCTTTCAATATAATTTTAATATTTTCTAATCACTGCAATTAAATTGAAGTGCAGTCAAGTTTTATCTAAGTTGACCGCGAAAGTATCTAACTGCATAGCCGATCTCATAAATATTTACCTGATAACTCCCATTTGAAAAGTTTTAAGAAAAATAAGCTGATAAAAACAAAACCACTCACAATAAGTAAAAAAAAAACAATTGATTACAACTCTTGTCACATATAACTTAGCCTCGAAAAAATTGGATAAATTCAAATTGAATTCTGTATAACGATCCGCTGCTCTTAAAGCTTAACACAGATATGTTATTATTAATAATATTGAAATGCTTTCCTTACAGCATTAGTCCTGGGAATTTTCTGCCTCTTTATGACTCAACCGGATATCTCCCGGAATCACTTCTAATGGAGATGGAATTCATAAATAAAGAAAACAATCTTAAAATTATGTTTCCGAACTGAAAGAAGAATTCTGGCTCTTGAACATACGCCGAAATTCTTGGGGCTTTTAAATCAAAAGAAAAACACTGTCAAAGCCAGTCCTCGAATTTCGTGGAGTTATGGAGTGTATTTCAACTAAAAAGCAATTAATATTCCTCTGATGGAAATAAATCGTTTTGAAAGAATGTTGAAAAGTTAAAAAATTTTAAACTTCTCTCCGCCTGACCATGAAGCCAGGGATCCCTGCTACGCCGCAAATTCATATTTTCCATAAATTTCCAATGAGATTAAAATGGATGGAAAAGTTAAAAGATTACTGTTGATGTGTTGAAGTTAATGATAAATTCATTGTGAAAGGCCATTTTGGCAGTTACGCGAAAAAGCTTGTAAAGAGATTTTTTTTTTAAATAATTTACTTAGGCGAAACTATTTCGAAATCGATGGCTTTTTAATAATTGGAAATATTCTGGCACAGCCAGTGTTTTTTAGATTTGATATGGAACATCAACTCGCTAATGTGTTTCGCTATTAACAGCATCGCTTTCAAACAATTTGTGGAGCATGGAACTTCTATTTCCTGACTATAGTTGCACACCCTGGCTATTGAATTAAGGACCATTGGAATTTCACTTATTTTTATTTATCGAAAAAATATTATTAGACCGAATAATAAAGAGCGTATTTTCCCGGTTTATAGCCAAAAATAAATTGTTAGATTATTGTGTTACCAACTTTTGAAACCTTCGATCTGTTGAGTAGATGCATCTATAAATATTCTTTATTATTTTCCTTAATTTCTCGAATATTTTTTTGTTGTTTTAATACGGAAGAACGTTTTTAAGTAGGTATATGATACTGCAAGGAGATCTGAATCAACGACACGTCGAATATTGTATGGCAGTTACCAAATTAACAAAAAAAAAAAAATTGTTTTCTAATTAAAACAGAGCTTCATTTGCAATTTCCGAATTCCATTGAATTCAAAAATAGCAATAACTTGCAGAAATATGTGTAACTACATGCTTTTGTCAGCAGTTACAATCCAAAACAATGGAAATTCTGATTTACGAACATTGATTTAGATTCCCCCATACAGACTCCACAATTCGTTTATTCACAAATAGCGATTTTGGGAACATTTTCTTTGGGGCTTTATGCATTTTCTATAATAACAGTAATTTTATCTAAATGAGCATATCACTAGAAAACTGGCCGTTCGTCCACACCTGACATGCGGAAAGTTTCCATCCCACATGATTCTTGGTTTTTCAATTGTAAATTTGCTTTTTATTTTGAGGTAATTTTACTCCTTTTTCCATTAATGGTTAAGCCACCTGCTGTACATATGGTGGAGGTTGGTTTTCGTTAATATATTAATTAAAACTAAGTTCTGCGTACATTTATTCTTTTTATCCTTTATCCCTATATTTTTTTTTGTGAAATAATTTATTTAATTTATTAATAAAAGTTCAGAAAGGCAGGACAATCATTATTTTTTGTATAGAAGTTTATTTTCTATTAAAGCTCTTTAGCCCTCTATAGCGTTTAAACAGAACTAAAATCATTTCTTGACACAACCATAATTTCTATTTTTTTTTACATTTCAAACAAGTTCGGCTTTGTATTATTCTAAACATGTACAGTGTCGTGTGGCTGAACAGTCAATATTAAGCTGACAATAGCTGCGTTTTTTTTTTACCCTCTGATCTGATCCGGTTCAATTTTATGTACGTAAAACAACAACAATGCGTGATCCACATCAAGAGCTGGTTCGTGATCCGAAAACTCCAGTTATTCTTCTCACAGCTAGATGGCTTTTTAAATATTTTTAAATATACAGGTTGGCTGCTATTTAATATAAAAATTAACTGTCAGCCAAATTTTGAAAATAGAAATCAAATAAAATGACAGAATCTCAAAAGAAAAGGTAATATTTTGTATAAATAGCAATAAATTTTTAACTTTTACATATTTTTTTACGTAGTCCAGCTGGGAGAGCAAGGAAACAGTAGCTTTCTTACAAGCTTACTCCGCTCGAAGAGAGGAGTTTAACGATACTCGGAAAAAAAAAATGCGATGTCGAATGTATTGGAGATTTGATATCCCAAGGAGTACTAGTAAGTTTGAATTTCTTATTATTTTATAATTTCTACAAAATGTAAGGAAATTATTATTTTCCAGAAACAACCAACGACGGTGGGCATGCTTATTATTAAACTAAAAAATTTGCTCAGAGCTTATAAAAGCTCGAAAGACAACAATAAGCGAACGGGCTCATTCCCCTGTGTTGTTCCTTTTGAAGAGATTTTGGACGAAATTTTTGGAGATAAACTGATAATCAGCAACGCTCACACAATAAATTTACATGGGGAAAGAGTGGAGCCCCTTTCCGTAGAGAGCTCTGCACCAAATATATCGTTGGAATTGGAGGTGGAAATCGTCTTGGATGGAGCACCTGCAACTGTATCTTGCCAGACAGTCTCATGTGCAGAGCCTAAAAATAAAAAGAATAATCGACTCACTGCCCGACAAAAAGGCCAAAATTAATTTGAAAAAAAAATTAACTCAGGAGAAAATTTCAATACAGAAGCTAAATTGAGAAAAATGGACGAAGGTGAAAAAGCTAAAGAATGAAGACACTCTGAAAAACTTAGAGTTTTGAAAGAAATTACGGAAATTTATGTTGTTTTTTTCACTGGATTCCTCACCAAAATTACCAATCAAGGCATGATCCACGGCTTAGGCATCATGTTCAATGATGTCGCTGTTATCGATGCAAATATTATGTAAAATACACCCACATACAATAACATTCACAATAATATTTAATGAAGTTTGCTCCGTAGAATGTAAAATCCGTCTAAAGCGGGTATTTAAAAGACCAAGAGCGTGTTCTACGATTACCCTTGCCTTGACGCTGAGTATTATCCAAGTAGCCAGTATCTTTAAATGGTGGATTTAGCTAATTCGAGTAAGGCTATGCCGAGTCACCTAGCAGGAATGTATTGCTTGGAAATGCTACCCTTTAATTGCGTAGGGCTCTTTTGTACAAAGCTGACCTTCGAAGTACTCGACTGTCGTAAAGACTACCTGGCTCACCGCAAAATACGTCAATAAATTTCTTGTAATACCGATTTCTGTTGAAATAACTCTCCTTATTTACAACGGGGGCTTTGATTTTGATATGTGAGCCGTCAATGCAACCTAAGATTTCGGGTATATTCTTTGTTCTTTCGAAGATGATTGCATTTCTCGTAGCTTCATCAGGCCATTTAACAAATTCGTGTCCAATAGAAACTATCCAGGATGGCACCCTTTTTACGACACACCAAGCAATAGATTTACTTATTCCGAATAAATTGCCAAGCTCTCGGAAAATGTTTGTATGGGACATGTACCAAAGAATAATATAAATTTCTTTTTCTGCTCCAAGTTTTTTTTCGTCCTCTTACCATTATACTAAGATAAAAATCACATGTTTTGTATCGTTCTAAAAGGATGTTGTGAAATTAGAAATATTACAGCCAAAATCTTACTAAAAGTAATATATTTAACGTATTAAAACAACTGCAGTTAAACGAGTTAATCTGAAATGAGCTTTGTAATCGATATCGCTGTAATTTTGGACTGTTATTGCAAAATCCTGAACTTTCTCATGCGTCTCACGGTTCGCTCCTGCTTCTGAAGATGATGACGACGACAACGACGACAAGTCTTCCATTCAAGAACACTCACTTACATCTACGCTTTACTCGCTTGATGTAGAAAGTAACTGCAGAAAAATTTATTAATTACACCACATGTAGTAGCATTCTTTGTGAAATATGTATAACTTCTACAAAGTTTTCCTACCTCCAACAACATTTCTTCATCTAATGCAGCCATATTTACAAATTCTTTACTCAAAATGTAATGCCTTGAAAAAATGTCAGTTATAATCTACCAACTTCTAAAACTCAAAGTTCACCATGATCCAGTTCGTTTTTTTAACTTAATCTGATTCTGATCACAGAGATAAAAAAACGCAGCTAATATATAGATAACTTCAAATTCAACCAAATTATAAATAACTTTTAATCAGAAAACGAAATTAAAACAGAACATCAACATCTAGGTACCATATGTTACTAGTTTTTTTTTTTTAATATATTTATATTACATAAAATCATAATTTAAATGAAACTTTCGTCCACAAATAGACGATCGAGGGAAATAACTGTTTCTCTTCCATTAAAGTCAATCGAAAAGTGTTTGTCATTTCTTCGTATCACTCTAAATGGACCCTCATATGGAGAGGTTAATGAAAGTTTTGACGATCTGTCTATTCTAACGAATAAAAAATCACAGTTTTTTAAATCTTTAGGAATGTATGTCTTATTATTTTGTTCTCTAATGCTTGTTGGCGTAAAAATCTGAATGTGGTTTCGAAGTTTTTTTTTTTTTTTTTTTTATATATATTATTAAGCCAAGCTCAGGGGATACCCTATGATGCAAAGCACAGCGTGGCAGGAAGGAGATAGGGAAAGGATTAAGGGATATGAGGAGAGCGGCGGAGGTGCCGATGTATGTCGCCCTTAAACTTTCGCAGGTTGTATGCCGGAGGAAAGACAGAAGATGGTAGACTGTTCCACATTCGCACAGTTCGGGATAAGAAAGAATCACGGAATTTTAGTGTACGGCCGAAGGTAATTTGAAGGGTAAAAGGATGAGCGCGGGATGCAGCGCGAGTATTGCGTGCAGGAACTATTCTACAAGGGATCAGACTAGATATTTCATCAGAACATTGACCATGCATATAGCGATAAAGGAGCAAAAGGCATCCAACATTGCGACGGTGCTCGAGCGAGTCAATATGACGAGTAATTTCCACATCGCCAATGAGCTTGCAGGCTCTCTTTTGGACAATATCCAATGAAGCTAAGGCTGTGCGACCAGCCCCGGCCCAGATATGGGAATTGTATTCCATTCTAGGTCTAATGTAGGACTTATAGAGGAGCTCTAGATTGATGGGCTGAAATATTTCTTACACCTTTTCAGAAATCCAAGACATTTCGATGCTTCTTTGGCAATAGAGAAGATGTGATCTGTCCAGCTTAACTTACTGGAAATATTAATGCCAAGAATTCTTAGTGACGGTGAATCAGAAATTAGTGCTCCATCAAACGAAACGGGAGTGGTTAAGTGATGGTCTTGTTTTAATGAGATGAGACAGCTTTGGGTCTTAGATGCATTGAATTCGACGCGATTCACTTTGCCCCAAGCGAGAATATTGTCAAGATCGTTATTCAATGATCTAATCATGCAGTCTCGTTTAACACATGTGGCGTTCCCTCTGGAATCCGCAAGGGTGTCAAAGCAGTATGCGAAATCAAGGGAAAGCAGATCATTAATGAAGATTAGAAATAGAGTCGGAGAAATAACAGAGCCCTGGGGGACACCGGCATTAATAGGATGAGGTTCAGATTTAACGCCATCTAATACAACACGTATTTGGCGACTAGATAAAAAACTTTCAATCCATAATAGAAGAGGAGGGGAAAGACCAAGTGCTTTGAGTTTGGCTAAAAGGGCTGGATGCCAGACTCTATCAAAGGCCTTTGAAATATCTAGAGCAACGATTTTGGACTCACCAAAATTGTGAAGACTACGATTCCAACGTTCCGTAAGAAAAGTCAGCAAGTCTCCAGATGAGCGACCGTGCCGGAAGCCGTATTGGCGATCGTTGATGAGCTGATTGGTTTCCAGATACTTCATTAATTTGGAGTTAATGATAGATTCAAAAACCTTTGAAAGAATCGAAGTGATTGCAATTGGTCGATAATTTGAGGGATCGCTACCCTTTCCTTTCTTGGGAATAGGCTGAACGTGAGCTAGTTTCCAAGCAGTTGGAAATTTTCCTGTCGAATAGGACAGGTAGAATAGTTTGCGCAGAGGTTTAGCCAAGGATGAGGCACAGCTTTTAATTAATAGGGGCGAGAAACCATCAGGTCCTGCGGCTTTAGAGACGTTGATACCATTAAGGACCTTGAACACATCTCCCGTACGGATGTGTATTGGCTCTTGTCCACATCCGCACGGGGGATGCACGACAGGTGCCTGTGAAGTGGGTGGAAGAAAAGAATTTGATGCGAATCTAGCAGCCAAAATATTAGCTTTATCCTGGGAGTCAACAACCACTTCACCATTATTAAGTAGTGAAGGAATAGAGGAACTGCTGAAGTTGTTCCTGATGGTTTTGACCAGGGACCAGAAACCTTTACTACCTTTGCGGCTTGACAAGATTCTTTGTCTAACATTCTGGTCAAAAAGAAATTTTTCTCTCTGGATAATGGACTTGCAGGTATTCCGTGCAGTCTTGTAGATTTCTTTCAGTTCTAGACAAGGATGCACTTGATAGGCGCGAAAAGCAGACTCTTTCGCTTTTATAGCTTGGTTGCACTTATCGTTAAACCAAGAGCGATTTTGCTGTTGTTAAGATCTGCTGTAAGAATACGGAATATATTCACGCATGCCTAGACTTAGTAAGTTACTAAGTTCTAATGTGCATTCATCAGCATCCCTCGAAGCAAAACAGACCGACAAATCTATATCTCTAAGATACTGATTGAGACTTTCCCAATCAGCGTTCTTATAGTGCCAGAGAAGCCTACTTGTAGGTGGAGAAGTGGGGCGGCGCAGAGATGAGGTGATAAATTGAGCCGTGATTAGACAGTGGTCTGAATTACCAAGAGGGGAGCCGACTGAGATGGAATATTTGTCAGGGTGAGATGACAGAAACAAATCTAGTAAATTGGCCCTATCTCCAGCTGCATCTGGGATTCTCGTCGGTGCATCCACTAGCTGATGTAAATTGAAAGATTCACAAAATAGTTCAACGAATCGGCCCGCAGGACTTGTGGTAGAAGAATGTCTGAGCCACGGTATGTTATGGACATTAAAATCGCCTGCCAGGACGATTTCGGAAGAGGGGGAGACAGAAAGCAAATGATCAATATTGTTGGAGATATTGTCAAATGCGGATACCGTGTCGACATCAGACATATTT
Organism: Dioctria linearis; assembly: GCA_963930735.1. NCBI lineage: Eukaryota > Metazoa > Arthropoda > Insecta > Diptera > Asilidae > Dioctria > Dioctria linearis. Next base: position 565,203 of record OZ005742.1, on the reverse strand, counting down.
GGGCTGCGATAAAGGAAGCAAAAGTAGATGATGTGCCTGTGAAGTTTGAACCTAATCCAGATGTAATTAACCTCAGGATTGGCAGAAGGTGGAAAATCTTTTAGAATGGTAAAGGCCACATCATTCCGAATATATATTGCGATCCCCCTATGTGGAGAAAAAAGAGGCACTAAGCTATAACCAGGAACGTGATATTGATTAGAATCAGCATCAGAAACGACCTTGGTTTCAGTTAGCGCAAGAATTGCCGGATTTTTTGATTGAAGGTGGCAGTACACCGAAAAGCGATTTGCCACCAATCCGCGAATGTTGCAAAATTCTAAAATAAAATTCTGGATGTTCCAAAGCAAAACAAAAAAAAAACAGAAGAAAGAGCGACACACAACAACACAAATATGTATTTAGGGGCAACCAGCTGCAGTCAACGACACATCGAGGAAAAAAAACAGCAATAGTGTTATGCCTATTTGCCTTTCAGTACCTCAGACCGTGCAGTTCAATGACCACAGCTGGGGACACCCGTATTGCTGATCAGTGAGAAGGGCTAATGACCTTGCACTGATCACTGATGTACATGGGAGATTTGTTAAACGCCACCGTACTGTGCTGCTGGCTTGTGGAATGCCGGCAGGGCATAGAAAAGCCCTGGACATGGCTGGTATTGTTTATTTTTTATGTAATAAAAAACGGCGCGGCGGATTTTAGTTATTATTATTATATTTAAAAAATTTCACTGCACTTGTTGATTAAATCTGATGGATCCAATATGAGTTTTGGTGTATCTACAAAGAACTCACCCGGCAATCGTAGTGGTTGGCCATACACCAACGGCTGGACGGCTGCTCTTAATACCGCTTTCAATTGACTATGAAAACGTCCAATCATCCCATTTGATTGCGGATGATATGGCGTAGAACGGATTCTATGTGCACCTAATAATTGTGAAAATTCCTTAAATAATTGAGACTCGAACTGAGCACCTTGATCCGTTGTTATTTCCAGTGGAATTCCGAAACGCGAAATGTGCTGAGTGTATAACGTATTCACTACTGTCTTAACCGAAATATCCTTTATAGGGTAAACTTCAGGTCTGTCGATGACTGTTAATAAATAATTAAAGCTATCTGAAGGTAGTAAAGGTCCTATCAAGTCTATGTGTATGTGTTCGAATCTTGCTGTCGGGCGTTGGTCTATTGAGTGGTCGAAAAAATCTAGAGTGGCTTTAACGACTGCGGCTCTAGACACTTATTTTCGGGTGATATAAATCTTGCATTACATTAACGAATGCTCAATGTTCTAAGTTTTGCACAAAAGCCAATTTAGATGGTCTGGGCATATTCACAATACATTACAGCAACTGAAACAAATGTTTATATTAGCCACAAGAAATTAGATGCAGTTTGCCATCAACTTAAATTCGAATACTCGTCGGATTTGTTGTAAACAAAGTTTGACATTTAAATACAATTTCATTGAGGAGATGAGATTGGACTATTGATAAAACAAATTTAGCATAGTCTAGACGTATCAATACAGGCCTTCTGCAATTCGTTGTGTTTGTGTCCAAATGTACAGGTACTTTTAGTGAGTGTAACATACGTTTTAGTTATAGTTAAATTTTCTTTTAATTTCAAAACGAAATAATTTGTTGATTGGCTTTGAGGAATTTTTCTGAATTTTTTAACTACGAGTTTAAGCAGAAATGAAAATGTATCCTCGTCTTACAAACAAATACTGTGATGGTTTTTGCATATACACCTATGCATATACACCTATGCATATGCACCTATTTGTATGTAGCATTATCAAAGCGGATTTGGCAGTATTTATTATCTCCATCTATGATTACTTACCAATTTGTTACAATTTTGAAGATATCCTGGAAAATAGAGAAAAGATGAATTATTTCATTGCCATCGCAATATTTGTATGTGAAAAATTAATAAAATATTTGCATGGAATATTTCGTCAAATAAGGGGTATAAGTTTTGCAATGTATAACATACGTAGTGTGGTTTCCAGCTGCGCCCACCAACGGTTGAGTCATTCTGATGACAAAACTTATTTTATAATGCTAATGGGATCCTGTAATGTGCGTATACCTAACTTGTTAAATCAGACGAATTTCTCCATCTGTCCGTATCCCACGAGAGATTTAAGGATAAGTACAAGATGAAGGAGGACCAATTCAACGGTGATCGATCTCTATGCTGCTCCACTTTATTGCAGACGACTTTCCATGTTAAATATTATTAAATTGTGACAAGTCAGCTTTATTTTAAAATAGATGGCGCTTACCTCTAATTTGGACCAAAGTTAGATTTCTTACAAATTCATACAAAACGTGAGATTTTCTGGAGTATCCATCATCTTTACGTATTGATTTTACCGCGCGTATATCTGGATTTAGTTTCCTTTTTTCTTCCAAGGAAACACTTTATAAAATTTCAATTTTATAATATTTTTTGTGTGCGTAATGTTGTTGTTTACAAAACATGTAAAATACCGTCGAATTAAAATACACTTGTGACTCCAGATGGCGCTTGATCTACTTGATTGTCTGCAATAATGTCAATGTAGCTTGTTTGTTCCCCTTTTCTACGTTTTTATTTTAATTTCAGAAAATCCCTTTGGTTTATATGAACCCAATATAAAATAATCCACTTTTGTATTCCAAATGTATTGAAAAATTGATTTTGATATACCTTCACCTTTTGATTATCAATTTGTTCAAATGAAAATTTATGGTAAGTTCACTTGTTCACCCTCCCGTATACGACGACGAGGTTGTAGGTCATGCCTTTCAACATCATTCAAGTTCTTATTTGAACATATATTTGGGTCTGCTATACTCACAATGATTTTCTCATCTCAATCTTTTTCTTGGTTTTCCTTTCCAACCTTTCCCTTTTGTGGCTTTCAAGCTCTAAATAATTTATGAAGGCTGCGAGATATGAGGTATTTCCTTTGCCTTTAAAAGATATAGAAATAACTGAACCAATATGGAATTTTCTTTTTTGAAATATGGACTTTGTTAAAGTTGTCAAATGGGCAGTTTTGTTATTTCACTTATTTTTTTGTAGAGAAAAGAATAGGTAGCAGCGCCATTAGCATACGAGGCATGATTTCCAACCGGGGCATTCGGATAGAGTTTTTTTTACATATTTCATTAATTTTTTTTTTATTTTACGGTTGACTTGTCCTATATTTGGAATAGTTGAAATCCTGAAGAATTAAGTCCCGGAAATTAAAATTTCGAATTCCAAGTTATTCCCGGATCACAAAATCCAGTAAAAATGTGTAGTTCTTTTTGGATAAAAAAATATTACATTCCGGGATTTTGTATAGTTCAAAATTCAAAATATATTTATGCCATACATTCTGGAAAACCATTTAATAGAATCGGGACAGTCATTGCCTTTTTGGTCCTACCTATAAAATCTTAAAGTGGACATAAGATATGCGGTGAATAGACACAAAGGTTAGACAATATTTATACACATTTCATCGATCTATTGATGTAAGTCAATAATCGTTTTCATTTCGTTCAGATGTTCACATTACAGTTCTCCTAAACGCAATTGCAATTTAACGAAATATAAGAATCAGTGGGTGGAGCTTTCATTGTTATAATTCACGGCTCAGTTATTTACTAGCTTGTTGCCAATCATCGTCAAATGAAAGCAATCTCTTTATGAGAAGGAGTCCTATCACGTGCGCTGGGAATCACCCAAAGAGATTGAAAAGGATATAAATCGATGGTTCAAGCGATTTCAACCGTGTCGAAATGATGCTTCAACTGGAGTAATTTATCCATGATACGATCCACAGAATTTTGCCCAAAAGCCGTTTCAGGAAGGATTTCTATATGCATTGTAGGAAGGCATACATCCAGGAGGCAATTCGCCTTCATATATTTTTGTAAAGAAAAAATTATGATGAAATTTTTGCATTATAGCGTTCTAGGCCGCTATAGCTGATTTCGTATTTGTAAATAACTTGAATGAGCCATCATACAGTCTCTGCGGACAATATTGGAATTTTTCACATCAATTTGTCAGTAGTTGTTTTGAAAGTTAGTAGTGATCTTTAGTAAAATTTTTCTTACTTCCTGTTATGCTATGAGGGCAGAGGAGAATAGGTAAGACTACAATATTAACACCAAAACATCTTTTAAATGCTGCCAGCAAAACAATTTTCTAAAATTAACAAAAGTTGATTCCATACTGTTTATTCTCGATTTACGGAGGTGAATAAATTGACACAAAATGTTACTCGGCTATTTCAACATTAGGGGTATTATGCGCCATACATTCCATTTTCAAGATTAAAGTTAATTTTAAATATAAAATTATAAATTAGGCGTATATTTTGACATAAAAGTACGACAAAAGATGAGGAGGGTGATTCTGATCTTTTGTCGTACTTTAATGTCAAAATATACGCCTAAACGAAATGAACTTTTCTACTGATTTTTTCGTGTTTGTATTCAGTTCAGCAAGCCTTGCATTACGTACAATGGACTGAAAATGACACTTCACTTGACAAATTCAAAAATATTTTTCGAATTTAAGCACTTATATTGCTCTAATTAGGTGTAGAATATCCATTTACCACAGTATAACATTTTTGCCACAAACTCGGAAGCAGTTGACTAATTTGTCCTACTGTTAGGCGTGTATTCTGACATTAATTCATTGCAAATTCATTTTAGTTTATTTTGTGGTTGATGAAAAGGATAAATTAAAATGAATATGGTGTATATAAAAGTACGACAAATTTGAGGTGAAATGTCAAAATATGTGACTAAAATATACGCCTAAGCTAAGACAAACAGATCAGGAGGGTGATTCTGATCTTTGTCGTACTATTTAGTCGTGAATTTTGACATATTTTGTCAACATTTTTTTTCAACACAGTTCATTTTGTGTCTTCACTATTATCTACCACAAAATAAACTATAATGAATTTTCGGTGAACAAACGTCAAAAAACACGACTAAATATACGACAAATTAGTCAACTACTCCCAGAGGTTGTGACAAAAATTTTACACTGGTAAATGTAAATTCTACACCTAATTAGAGCATTAAAAGTGCTTAAATTCGAAACATTACTTTGAATTTGTAATGTGAGGTGTCATTTTCAGTTCATTCTACGTCATGCAAGGCTTGCTGAACTGAATAAAAACACGAAAAAATCAGTACAAAAGTTCATTTCATTAGGCGTATATTTTGACATTCCAGTACGACAAAAGATCAGAATCACCCTCCAGAATCACCCCCAGGTACGTATTTATAGTTATATCATCAGCTGGAGGAGATGTTTGTTGTTGGTAGTGATGCACTCCAGCTTTTGATGATTTGAACAATTATCTTCATCATCTAGCTTTCTTCGATTTACTTTTACAAGAGCTGACATCTTCTTTTTTGCAGCAGGTTCTGGGTATTGTTCTACCGAGATAACAGGATTTATTGCAATCTCTACCTTGTACAGTCTTGTGCAAATCTTAGGCCAACTGGATTACTTTCTATTGGAAGACTGCTTACTTGCAGCAGGTGTCGATTAGCCACCAAGCCAATATTATCAACATAATCCAGATTTATGAGTCGTTTCTTATGGCCAATTTAGCTATGTACTCTTTCGCCCGGTAATACGCTGATTTTTGTGTATATCGTTTCATGGTTTAGGTTTCCGGTACAGTAAATTAAGCTATGGAGTGGTCCCGGTTACCATTCATGACAGTTACCTTGCAATGACGTCTTCAAGGGCAGTGTTATAGGCCCGATTTCTGTATTTAAATTTAAGTCACCCATTAATAAGATGATGTCTCCTGTCGGAATTGAATCGAATACTTCACTTAGTCGCATTTGATAGTATTGCACGATAAGATGTCCTCTTTAGTAATCTGTTGCGTAGGCGGCTGTTATAATCCTTTTGGAGACTGGTGACCACAAGACTGGACCGCTTTGTTTTCCTGAATATTTTTCCAATATACAAAAAAACTTGATATCGGAAAATGCAACGAAGATTCCAAAATAATTGGGTATTTACAGCCTCCATATGAAGGCTTGTCACGCCTTAATTCTTTGAATTATAATAATTCTCGGATACTTCAAAACTTGTCATGTTCTTTAAGCATATTCTACCAGAATGCCCATGGATTGAGAACAAAGGTAAATAGCTTTTCATTGGCTGTACTGGATAATAATTATGATGTAATTGTTATCACTGAAACATGACTAAATAAGGAAATTCTGTCTTTTGAATTGTTTGATTACAATTTTTGTACTGTATATAGAACGGATAGATGTCCCCTTTCGACTGGCATGGAGCGCAGTGGAGGAGTATTGATTGCCGTTAAATCGCATTTTTTTACGGAACAACAAAGTTGTGTAAAACTTAAATTAGGTCACACTTAGGAAATTCTTAATATTTGTGTTAGTTATATCGCTCCTCGCTCAGAATTAAGAATCACATTTTGAATGTCTATTCATTAGTTTCAAAACAAAATGATAATGAATTCATGTGCTATCTAGGCGACTTTAATTTAAGTGGTGTAAATTGGATTTTAAGAGAAGAAAATGATTTTTTAACTCCTTCTAACGTTACAACTGAAATTAAACAATTTGTAGTTGATACTTTAAGCAGTATAGACTTAATCCAAAGAAATAAATTGTGTGTGAGATTTCTTGATCTTGCTTTTGTTAATAGTGACGTTTTTTTTTTTATATATTAAGCCAAGCTCAGGGGATACCCAAAGCACAGCATGGCAGGAAGGAGATAGGGAAAGGATTAGGGGATATGGGGCGAGTGGCGGAGGTGCCAATGTATGTCGCCCTTAAACTTCCGCAGATTGTATGCCGGAGGAAAAACAGAAGATGGTAAGCTGGTCCACATTCGCACTGTTCGGGATAAAAAAGCATCACGGAATTTTACTGTACGGCCGAAAGTAATTTGAAGGGTTAAAGGATGTGCTCGGTTGCAGCGCGAGTATTGCGAGCAGGAATCATTCTACAAGGGATTAGACTAGATATTTCATCAGAACATTGACCATGCATATAGCGATAAAGGAGCGAAAGGCATCCAACATTGCGGCGGTGCTCGAGTGAGTCGATATGACAAGTTACTGCCAAATCGCCAATGAGCTTGAAGGCTCTCTTTTGGAAAATATCCAATGAAGCTAAGGCTGTGCGACCAGCCCCTGCCCATATATGGGAGTTGTATTCCATTCTAGGTCTAATGTAGGACTTGTAGAGGAGCGCTAGATTTGACGGGCTGAAATATTTCTTACACCTTTTCAGAAATCCAAGACATTTCGATGCTTCTTTGGCAACAGAAAAGATGTGATCTGTCTAGTTTAACTTACTGGAAATATTAATGCCAAGAATGCTTAGTGACGGTGAATCAGAAATTAATGCTCCATCAAGAGAAACGGGAGTGGTTAATTTATGATTTTGTTTTAATTAGATGAGACAGCTTTGGGTCTTAGATGCATTGAATTCGACGCGATTCGCTTTGCCCCAAGCGAGGATATTATTAAGATCGTTATTCAATGATCTAATCATGCAATCTCGTTTAACACATGCGGCATTCTCCGGCATTTATGGGATGCGGTTCAGATGTAATGCCATCTAATACAACACGTATTTGGCGACTAGATAGGAAACTTTCAATCCGTAATAGAAGAGGAGGAGATAGACCAAGTACTTTAAGTTTGGCTAAAAGGGCTGGATGCCAGACTCTATCAAAGGCCTTTGAAATATCTAGGGCAACGATTTTAGACTCACCAAAATTGTGAAGGCTACGGTTCCAACGTTCCGTAAGAAAGGTCAGCAAGTCTGCAGTTGAGCGTGCAGCTGTTGATGTAGTGAATACGGATATGCATCGTAAAGCTATTGAAGTACACTTAACTCTTTATGAATATGCTTTAGATAATGTTTTGAGTACTATGTGTTTTGACTTTACCAAGGCAGATTATATTAGTTTAGATGTTTTTTATTCAGGTGTAGATTGGTTGAAACTACTACAAGGTAACTTGCAGCAAATGTTTAATGGCTTTTTAAAAGTTTGTACCAAAATTTCGAAAACTCCGAAAAAATCAACCAAAGTGGTTTAATAGAACACTTTTAAACTTGAAAAATTCTAAAACTAAGGCACATAAAAGATTTAAACTGTCAGGTAGATCCGATGATTTAAATAATTTTAAGCGTTTGAGAAAGGAATTTGAGTTTCATAGGTTTTTGTACAAGAAGTATCTATGGTCTATTGAATCTAAGAGCAAGTCAAATAGCAAGGCTTTTTGGCACTATATTAATGGTAAACGTGAGTCAACCGGATTTCATAAAGTACTAGAATATAACAATTCAAAATCTCATGATATTATATCTAGCTGCAGCATGTTCGCAGATTATTTTGAAACAGTTTATTGTGTGAATCATAGTGATGGCTACTTTCCAATATTTGATTTTTGCACTAATGCCCCAATTGACGTTGCCGATATTTCGATAGATATGGAGGATGTTCAGTCTGCTACAAATACTTTAGGCTCTAGTACAAAGCCTGATATGGAAAAAATATATACTAATTTACTTAAAAATTGCTTCTCATCTCTTTCCTATCCTCTTTCAGTCTTATTTAATTTGTCAGTTAGTTCCGGATGCTTTTTGGATGCATGGAAGACATCTTATATAAATCCTATTAACAAATCTTGATCAAACAGTTTGGTAATAAACTATCGGGCTGCATCTATTATGAATAACATATCAAAATTGCTGGATTATATAGTCAGCTTTAAAATTTCATTTATAGTAAGTAAAGGAATTTATTTCTTCGAATAAGCATGGATTTATCTCAGGTAGGTCAACATGTATACAAATCTTGCAATTTTTTCAAATTATGCTATTAATTCTATTGAAGAGCATGCCCAGGTCAATTCGATATATACCGACTTTTCGAAAGTTTTTGATCGTGTTGATATTATGCTTTTAATTAATAAGCTTATGCGTCTTGGCTTTAAATATAACATTCTCAGATGGATTTCCTAATTTTTAACAAATCGTATGCAATATGTTTAAATAGGCAATAAATTGTCAAAGGTCATCGAGGTAAAGTCGGGTGTTCCTCAGGGTAGTCACCTTGATCAGCTTCTACTTTTGCTATTTTTCAACGACATTGTTAATATTTTATGCTTTGCGGATTGTTTATTATTTGCAGATGACTTGAAATTATTTGTGAAAATATATTTTATCCCGATTGCATATTTCTTCAAAACAATCTAATCTTGGTAGATGGTACTCAGAGAATAACTTGTCGCTAAATGTTTTTAAATGTAAAGTAATTCCTTTTACCGAAATTCTACACCAATAGTCTTCGATTATAAAATTGGAGCTTCATCTGTTCCCAGAGTAGCGGAAACTAAAGATTTAGGTCTCATTTTTGATTCTAAGTTATCCTTCATTAGCCACATTGAATATATTATTTCTTAATCTTTTATGATGTTAGGCTTTATAAGACCAAACACAAAGGAATTAAGGGATCATCACTTCTTGATAGCTCTTTTTTATTCATTGGTATTGGTAAGTACCAAAATCATTCACAAGACATGGCATTAGGTGAACAGCCTTAATGGCGGCAAAACATGCCTTCGTATGATATTCGCTGTACACTGTTAGGTTTATCCAAGCTGGACTTCAGAAGAGAAGTTGATTGTGCAACGTTTATAAGAGACACTATATGTTATCGTATAGAATCACCGGAGCTCCTCTCAATGAATAATTGCTATGTACCAGAAAGGCTTATAAGACCACGTCATTTGCTGCAAGTACCATTTCATAGAACCAATTACGGTTATAATGAACCTATTGCTTAGCAAGGTAGGTTGCTCAGCTAGGTAGGTAGCTTAGCTAGGTAGGTAACTTAGCTAGGTAGGTAGCTTAGCTAGGTAGGTAACTTAGCTAGATAAGTTGCTTAGCTTGGTAGGTAACTCTGCTTCGTAGATAGCTTAGCTTATACCGTTACACAATTTAACAAATATACATATTGTACTGAGAGAAATTTAAAAGATGTCTTTTTGAATTGCAGAATCTACATAGTTTGTTCGTAGTTTATTCTTAAGGCATAGTCTGTAAGGTACTCTGTGTCTGTAGGCAGGAAATAAGTAAATAAATTATGGCAACGTCATCTCTATGTTGTTCTATTAGTCACATTTAATTTACAACTATCGCTCCTGCGTAAATTTTTCCCATTTCATTGCAGTTCGTAACCATTATCGAAAACGTTGCGCCAGTCCTGCTGCAAAGTTCCGTTTACTGAATCATACCAGTAGCAGAAGTAATCCCATCTAGGAAGACTGAAAATAAGCACGCAATATTTAGTCCAATATTAAAAGTAGATTACCAGGGATACCAATATTGGGTTAGGTCAACCAATAGTTTCAGCACTGAGTAATGTTTTGTGGAATTGCATCCAATCACTGCTTTCCTTTTGCTATATCACATTGACCTCTGAGCTTGTAGAAACTAAACTGAATAGCGTGGATGATATCGATGACCGAATTCCATAGGGGACAGAACGATTGACTCTTTCAACCATTTTAACTAAATCTGCATTAACTTGAAGGTCATTGAATGAGATAAAAGTTGTCGAACCATTTATCTTTCAGAGATTCTAGAGAGCAGTAAGTAAGTCAATGGAAAAAGCTCTGGAAAAGGGTCAAGTAATGTACATTCGAGACCTGTGAAGTGGACGACTTTGAAAACAGTTCAATTCATCATAGCGTTTTCCCTGATGCTTTGGCTATACTGGATAGAAAAAATTCGACCCACTCCTTTGAAAAGTAATGAATCAAAATATTTATAGACTCGACAATTGCTGGAAAATATTTATAGAGTCGAGACCATTTGAAAGAATCTTATCTAGAAAGATTTATAATGACATTTTCGGAGCGCTCCAATTGAATAATAATTGCAGGAACAAAATTTATGTACATATATTGCCAAAAGTAAAGCCCCACGCCGTGCTTATTTTGTTGCTAGGCTCCCCGAAAATTAGGGCAATTTTACATTCATCTATGTATATGCTTACGCCACATCGTTTGTTAGGTGCTAAGACAGTTCCACATTCATGTTAGCTATATTTGGCTGTGGTTCAGAAAAGACCGTATTGTTACGTCACTTTAAACTGGCCTCCATCTGCTCTCATTGTGGGTATGCGAAGGTTCATAGAATGGAACATGCCATTACGTTAAGGGTGTAATGGAATTTACATAGAACACCAGCTCACCACAAGGAAGTCGCATAGTCGCATAATCTATAAACGGAAATATAGTAGAAGTCAGGAAAAAAACATCAAAATTTAAACGGATGCCTGAAAGTACCCCTGAATGTATGTATCTTGTATGTAAAAATGACTATCTTGTACCCTATTACAACCCACTCTTAATGTCAGCATGGCAGCTCTTAAAAATACTTGGAAAGATCTGTAAATCTACCCACTTGTCATGGAGAAATAGAACTCAATTCAAGGTCCAAGGGATATTGTCCTGACTAATGCCTCGGGATAGTTAATTTCATGCACCACTTTCCAAAAAGGACTTGCTTTCTCCTTCACGTGTATCAACAATTGTTTTTATTTTCAATTTTGTTGAAAACAACTTTTCAGTGTGTATGCAGAAATGACAAGGCAGTCAATGGGAGCCAATCCAATTTATCTGAATTTTAGTGAAACATATTTTCAATATTTTTCCTGGCAGAATATTTTCTATTCTACTCTGAGCTTGACCATTTTCATTCAATAGAATTGTGTGAGTCATACATGAAGGAATGTGGGAAAATGATAAGGATTTTTTGGAACATCGAAGAATTTTTACAAACTTTATTATTAGAAGGAGTCTGGGATGTAAGTACCTACTTTATCCTGTATTAAGTAAAATTTAATGGTTTTGTTTTTTTAATTTTTGTATTGTTTTTGATCGGGGTTTATCAATATAAGAAAAGATGTGATCTTTTTTGGGGATCTCCGATCAGTGAGAAAAAACTACAAAACTTTGTGTTAGTAGTTTATTCAAATTTACCCGACGTTTCGACTCTGAGTTTTAGAGTCCTTTTCTGTAGACGTCTAACATATTGAAAAAAAGTTTGAATATAAATATATGAAATGTTTTGAATTACATCTTATACTATGTGAACAAAACTACTTATAAAAAATGACAAAAAACTCTACATTTATGTAATAAAAACATTAAAGACTAGAAAGGTACTGAGCTGCATCAGCTGTTTTTGATTGTTATGTTGGCTGTGGTGTCGTGTGTGCCGGTGTGTGTGCTCGTTGGTTTGTGTGCATGGTGTTATTGTGGATTTCTTGGCTTTGATGTGTGCTTCTTTGGTTGTTGTGTGTATGTCCGTTAATTTTATTTAGAATTATGTAATAATCATTGTGTATAATATTCTGTATCTTGTCTGATGTGACATGCTTCTTTTGTCTCTCTCTTCCTTTTATTATCTTCTGTGTCGATGATGGAAGCAGTTCTGTCGTTTGTACTCCGAAAACTAATAACGTACTCCGGTACTACTACTTTTATAAAAGTACTCCGTTTTTCATTTCTTCATACTTAAAACTCGTAATTTTTTGTAATAAAGCAATATAAAATTAGTGAACTGTGACACAAAGGAAAAAACTTGAGAATAGTTCCCAATTTTCAAAATACGAAATTCAAGGAGTCTACGTACCATCTCTGTGGAAAATTTTACGGACGACGATTAGGATTGTCTTTTTTGTTGAAAATTTAACGAAATATTTCGATTTGATTTTTTGAATAAGTTTTTTTTTTAATTTTGTTTTAAAAATGATGTAGATGTAGACCCCCCGTCGATTTAATATAACAACAGCTTAGTTTGCATGATCTGATTGAGATAGCGTTTTTGACTTCTTGTGGACAATTCCACAGAAACAGTGGTATTTGATTAAAGAGCACAAATGTTGCAAAATACGAAATTCAAGGAACCTCCAGCTAACACCATATTTTTTAGTGAATGCTCATAATGTTGTTAGTAAGAAGCTAAATTTTCAAGTTGGGATCTCAATGGGTTTCGAAGCGAGATCATTTTTTTTAATGAACTGTTAATTTTACTAACAACATTATTAATTTAAAAATAAAACAGGGAAAAATTAAGGGAAAACATTTGAAGATATTCAAGGGTAAAGGATATATTTATTATCCTTAATTTTTTCTTCTTCTAAAAGTCATATCTTTTTTATAATTTTCCCTTAAGAATTGTACTTTCATCTTTAAAATAACCTAAAGGTTATGTCACTGTGATAATCAGAACCGAAGTTATGATTTTTTAAATATAACTCAGCAGACTAAAAATCGGCGTATTTTAAGGATTTCAAAGTCCTTTAATTAAGCCAGCATGCGGCGCATCACAAAAATAAATAGTTGATTTTTATCTCATAACTACTTAAAAAACGAGTTTGGTGATGGTCGGGTTAGCAAAGTGCGAATTTTTATCGATTTCCTGTGGAATGACTCTAATGAGTATTGACCATTATTTATAATGACCCCAAAGTTATTTCAGATATATAGTTTACTAACTATTCCAGATTTTTCGGGGAAACAGAACTGTGAAGTGCAGAGTAAAAATCTGATCAAAATCACTTTCGCTAATGGAGAAGTGTCAAGGCATCCAAAATGTAAAGTATTAAAGTCAATTCTTGGCAATATTGCAGACACAGTATTAAAGTTTCTAAATATAGTGGTTGTGGTACAAGCAATATGAATATGACAAATCTATCCGAAGATCAAAGGCAATCTAGAACAAAGCCTGGAAATTCAACAAACATAAATAATATAGAAAACATAATTTCTAGTATAACGACAGATTTAGAGCACGACGACCGGATATGTTAAGAAACCATTCTTTGAAATTCTATGGAAGCTGTTTTGTCGCCAACAAAAGGTAATACTTACAATAACCAAACGAAGCGTGTTCAAAAATGTTGCTCTGAATGCACGCAGCCTTATAAATAACAGGCGGTTTTGTAAAATATGTTTTAAAGTTATTGCAAACAAGTAAAGAAACTCGAATTGGTCTAAGACCCATTCTTACTGTTTCGTAAAGTGGCAGTTCCTGGATAGAACTACCTTGGATGACTCTTAATATGTTTACGTACTGAATGTAATGCGAGATTGAATCACAATACTGTAATGTAAACGTAAATTCTTGATTGAATTAACCTTGTGCGTAACGACAGAAATATTACATTATATGCTTGTAAAATAACCTGATATAATTTCCTTGATATTGTAATGCTATGCTTTGCTGCACGTATGTAACGGAGTAGTTTGACAAAGCCGTTATATACCAATTACAGTTCTTGGTGGTAATGTTAGTGTAGCGGTATGTTAAAATTAGAACAATGCAAATAGATTCACATTCGATTTAATCTCAATTCTATTCGAAGTTACTTAATCACTCTAATACACATAATTACGTATTTAAATATTATTATTCTAGAAATTTCATATTTTTTGAACTAAACTACTAGTGATATTCTACACTTCTTCAACACTGAAATATTGATGCAATTATGAGCTATGCAAACAAAGAACAATTCGCATGTGTATTCCAGCTTAACTCAAAAATGAGAAGTGTAGGAACAACTATCTTGAATTTGTTCTGTACAAGATAGATTAAATTTACTATTAAATTGTTATCACTAAATTGTAGTTAATTCTAATGAAAAATTCAAATTAAAAAAAAAACTATCACAACCTTGTATGTTAAATACAGATAAATTAAATTATTTACAATTCCTCCACCAAAATTGCATGTGAGCTTACTCTTACCATCAGTAGTTTGTAAGCCAATTTGCACAATTTTTTACACTTTAGAATTATCACTTGCTACGATCTTTACTTGTTGAACTCGAATAACATAAGAGAGCGATTCATATAAATGCTCGGCCTTATATAGGGTCTGAATCGCCATTTTGGTGTGTGGAACCCGCAACCATAATGAAGATTACTCAAGAAGTTTAATTTCTCATCAGTTGAAATTAATGCCATTTGATGCGGAATATTAACCTCTACATTTTTCCATTTAAAAACTCCTATCATTTATTAAATTCTTTGCGTGAAAATTAAAAATAGAAATTATGCCATAACATGGCGTAATGCACTTCCTGCCATCCATCATGAGAGAATTTTAATGTGGAACGCAAATTTTATCTATCTCTCTTCCACTTGCTATCTCTTTTCTTCTCATTGCTTATATGAGAAATCTTAAAATATCAAATATCTTTTAACGAAGATATTTTTGTACCTTTTTAACGCCGCCATCGTATTCCTCGTTAAAAAATAGTCCGAATTGATGTGCCATATGTTGGCAATATATAAAGTTGACAGCTTTCGCGATGTTTACAAGTGGCGTTTGACGGTTTCGCGAACGCGAGTTTTTCCGTGCGTTTTTCCGCTGTATTGTGCTTCTACACCAAAGTTAAGTTGTGCACATTGTGTTCTGTTTATTGTGTAGTGTTTGTGTGTGATTAATTTGTAAAAAAAATCCATTTGTGTGAAAATTTTCGATCTTAACCTGTTTTCAGGTAAGATTTTCTTTTGTATTTTCTTCGCGGAAAACCATCGCGGGAAGTTGATTTTTCGTAAGAAATCAATTTAGTGATGTGTAAATGTTGTATTTATGTCGTAAATACACTGCGAAATGTTTTTAACACTTATTATTTAAGTAATTCATTTTTCTTTTATTTTCAGATGTTGCTGTAGGTACATAGATATGGTGCATATGTATATACATATATATACTGCCCTTCGTGGGAGGATAGAAAAAATGTATGCCAGTCAACTTCCCTGGCTACCGATTAAGTTAAGTATTGCAAATTTGATTGATTTTTATTAATTCTTTTTCTTTTTTTCTTTTCGGTTTTCTTCGTCGCTGAACACTTACAATACCCTAGATGAATTTCGTATGGTCACCCATCTGTGCAAGTTTGATTTTTGAACAGATTTTTGACAGATAAAATGATTATAACTAATTTTATAGGATTCCATATTCTGAAGAAGTTTACAATACATGAAAACCATATAGGATTGATCGTTTTCATAGTATACGTAAAAATCCTAAAGTTTTATATCGTTACCCGATTTTGAAATTATATTTGCTATTTTTATGAAAACACTATGTATTTCAGCTCTCTACGTCGACGAGTTCTCAGACAATATCAAAATATATACATAGTGAAAAACGAAATTTTTGCATGGCAACCCTACGAAGTAGTTACCCATATGCAAAATTTCAACTCTCTAAGTACACGCGCACTTGAGTTATTGTGAGGATGGACGAACGGAAGGACATGCAAAAATCAAAATAGTTTTTAATTTTATGCAAGGATGTCTAATTCATTTTGCTGTACCAGAATTATTTCTGTGCATTACTAATTCAAATATTGTAAAAGATTTGAAATGCAGAAAAACTAAAGCGACTGAAGTTGTCAATACAATTTTTCATGATGACTGTATTAAAATCCTTACAAATATTTTGAAAATTCAAAAGTTTTCAATAATTAAATAATTAAACTATGATCGAATTGATTTGCTTTATGCAGGTATGTTTTTCTCAAAAATAGCTTTTCATAACAGAACCTTTTTACTTCATGCAAGTATGATCTGAATGAAAGCGATTAATTAATGAATGTTTTAAATCAACAGCTGTCAACTAAACTTAAGAAATTCTTACTGCTGAAAAAAAAATTCATGGGAAAATCTTAAAATAATATATAAAAAAAATATAAATAATGTAATAATAAGAAATATATGTATAAAGATTTATTTAAAAATCTAAATATGAATCATTTTAATTTACTCACATTAATATGATTTCTGGACATCCCATTCTAATTAAATTTCGTTAGTCGTGTACTCCGTTTTTTCCGAAAGTACTCCGCTTTGGCAGCAAATTGTACTACTCTTGAAATTTTCCAAACGACAGCACTGGAAGCCTGGTCAAAATTTAAGAGATGGCCTGTTTCCAGTGAGTGGGTTGCCAGGGCTGAGTTGGGTGTCTGTTTTTCTATATATTTCTTATGTTGTGCCAGTCGAGTTTTTAATTTTTTCGATGTTTGACCTATGTAAGATTTAGAGCAGTTATCACATTGGACGTTGTATAGGTACTACATAACTTTTTTCTTGTGCTATAATATTGTTACGTGCCACAAAGTGAATCAAGCGACATCTGTTAGGAATGGAAGCAACTTTAGGTTAGTGTCATCTTAGTAAACTTTGGGTTCGGAGAACGGAATATTCAGGAAGGTTCTAGGATAATTCGTAGAGTATAAATACGGCGCTCTGACAGCTAGGAGGCGGAGTATTATTTCAGACAGCGAAGTGAACGAAGTAAACTATTTGGATTGCGATAATTAGAAGTACAGTACTAGCGATAAATAAAGAGTTGATTTGATAATTATTTGTGAATTTGTGAGAGTAAACGGTAAAGTTAAATAAAGAAAGAACTTTTGAATTATATCTGAAATATTGGGTTTTAAATAACGAACTAAGGCCACGCTCGTAACAATATCATCTTTAGTTCTTGTGTAGAATTTATTTAGCTTGTTGACTGGTTTGAAAGTGATGTTGAGTTGATCGTAGGTGTCGTCTTATTTCCTGAGACGTTGGATGGACAGGATGGATTTGAGCATTTTGATGTTGGTATTATCTAGTTCCAGAATTTGTGTTGCTGTTGAGCTGTTACTCGGTGTGTTGTATTTATATTTTTTCGTTGCTTTATTGATAATTTTGTGTGTTATATGTGGTGGATAGTTGTTTTTTGCAAGAATTTGTCTGTTTATTGTGTGGAACTTATTGTGGCTTAGATTAAGGAGTCTGTTGTTGGCATATGTTTGTGCTGTATTGATAATTGTTGCAGGTGGGTGGTTAGAACATTAATTAATCATGCGGTTTGAGCTGCAAGGTTTGCAATACCAATCCGTAATGATCTTTCGGTCTTCTGTCCTAATGATATACATGTTCAGGAATGGGATTTTGTTGTTGTTTTCTATTTCCAGAGTGAATTTTAAATTGTTGTCAGTGTTGTTGAAATTGTGTAGCAGTTCATTTGTGTGTTGTTCTGGGATGGCGCAAATAATGTCATCCACGTATTTCTTGATGAATGTGGGATTGTGTATGTGTTAGTAAGGGCCTCATTAATAACATGATCAAGCGCAAAATCTGCAAGATTCCTGATAGAGGATTTCCCATGGCCAGTCCACATTTTTGTTTATATAATTACTTGTTGTACGAAAAATAGTTGCAATCAACAACGCAAAACTTTATGATTTCCATGAAAAGTTTCTTGTCAATGGGAGTCTATTAAATGCCATTTATTATTGATAACTTGGAGAGCTAATTGTGTGTTCACATTGGTATATAATGATACCACATCTAATGATATTAGAATATCATTAGAATTTATCTGTATGCTGTTAAGAATTTTTTTTAGGCTGTTGGAATCTTTTATGTTTTTCTCGCAAAAAATGTTTACACTGCAATATAAGTTAGTCATCCGAGAAAAGTAGAAAATGCGTTCCGCTTCTTGATGATGAAGAACTCTTTTTTGTTGAGGAGCGGGGAATAGAAATTTGTGAAAAAAAAATTACTGCTATATAAAGGCTTCGGTAAATCGGAAATGATTTTAGTTAGTTGTGTTTGCTTGAGCCCATTACTGCATTGCTGATACCCAGCGTCAATTGCTACCAACCGAACAAACGATCTTACAGCTTCACTATTTTGAAGTTAATGCATTAGTCCTATACCCCGAGTAAAGAGCACTTTTGTAATTAATTAAAACCGGATACAGAAAGAAACAAGTTGTAAGTTATGCTCTTCTCCACGGTAAGACGTAGTGCCTAAGCTGATATGATTTATAAACTCCAGGACCCGCACTCAAAGTATAGATCTTTAATTTTCTTCCAAGAAATTATCTCTATTACCATTTATCATCTTTCTGCTTTTCTAAATACATCCTCGTTAGCATAAAGAAGGACTCTGCTTGGAATGGACTCAGTAGATATTTTGAATAATTTTTCCCTTTGATAAAAGTAATCAGTCTTTATACTTCCTATGTTGAAGGAGGATTGAAGTAGAAAAGTGGCAAATCAACAAAGTTCTCGAATTAGGAATCTCGTTTTGTATTATTGCATTCTTTACATTTCCAGAATTGTCTTTATAAGTTCTAAATAAGTTTCAGCAAAAATCAATTCGTCAGACATTTCCCAACAACTTTTTACCATTCACAAGTGAAAGACAGCCTAAAGCAGCTATTTATAGTTATTAGCTACTCGTTTTCAGCACCTCCTCTAGGCCTGCAATTATTGTATATCAGCCAATTTTCTCGTCTTATTTCCGCCTTGATTCCTTAAACCCTCCATTAAGTTTAGAGGAAAAATAATTGCTCTTTTTTATGCCCCCGTTGTTCTCATTACAGTGGCACTTTAATGACTTTTTATATCTCCTCGAAGACATCTTGAGAAAGAATGCCATGTAGGAAGCAGGAGTGGAGGGGGTTACTTTCATGAACCTAATAAATTCTGAGCAAGGAATAACTAACTCTTGAAAATCTTATCTCTCATCTAAGGAACGAGGGCATACACCCTTAACTCGGAGAGTGCAAATCTTGCTGGGTGATTGGTACTTGAGTCAGGAGCAGTACAAATAGTAAACTACGTTAAGCAATTTAAGCTCTCCTTTAACATAATGTTTAATTTATGGAGAAGTTGTCGGTAGTTCGAGTGCTATACGTACACCCGATACCCTCCTTACACTATCAGAGGAACTATACTATACACATATTATGTAGGTTAACTCCATGAGTTACATACCTAGATTTTGTGGTGTCTTCTTGCAGTCGATACATTCCAGGGAGCTCACTAGACTTAAGGATTTGATTTGTTTGCAATTGGTATGTTTCCAGCCGAATGAAGTTACATTGATTTCATTGATTATACAATTTGGCTTGCCTGAGGGATTGCACAGTGAGATTTAAGTAAATACAGAAGAGGCCCATTGCGTGCTTATACAGTGGTGGGCTTAATGGATACCATACCACTCTAGAATTAATGGTAATAAATATTTCAGCATAAGACCCAATAACATTATTCGATATAGTGAAAAATATGAGTAAGATCAGCAGCAAGTAGAGCAGAAAGTGTTGAACTCTCCGTATCGCACAAATATGTCTAGGTACATAAAATTTAGTTACATTGCAATATTAGTATCGTGATTAGGTTCAACAAAATACAATTATAGTCCTTCCTTACTCGCAATCTCAAGTCCTTTGATCGTTTAAAACGATTCGAACTATTTTTTAATACTTTCCAGTATTCTTTTAGAGAATTATTTTATATTGTCAATTCTTTCAACACAAATTTATTTGCTTTTTCTACAAATTGGGTAAAAACTCAATAGTAAACATGGACGAGTCTGCGCAATGTAAAGATAAAGCCAACGCAATCACTGAAGGCAGTGTGGTTGAAATTGTGACATGTGGAATCTAGGTTATGAAGGACTAAGCTTCTGAAAGTAAATTGAGGTAAGATTATCGTTTGTACATACTACCATTATTCTAGCATGGGCCGGTAATATATTATTTAAAGTCGAAAGCGTCTCAGGCCACCACAAAATTTTCAGAATGATATATTGACGAGTTCACAGCAACCCACAAATGAGACAAAAGCACTATACCAAAATTAGTGATTTCCTTATGAATCTGCGCTGGAAGATAATTTGTCAATATCTAAACTGAAAAATATGGGTTCAAGCATTGAGCCCTGAGGAAAAATCGCAAACTGGAGTATGCCTTACGGACTTTATACATTTTGTACTTGTACATTTTTTTGGAAGAATGTTCACGTTTCCGCCTCTGTAACTCGTTACACATTGGACTTACATAAAAAGGGTTTTAACACAAAAATGTAGGGAATTTAGTCTTCTTCAAATTTATATTCTTACATTTTTGTCGTATGATCAACCGTTGAGGAATTTCTTTGAAAAAACCAATTTTGGTACCTTTAATCCAAGATGGCGGTCCGCGCGGAACCCCCTCAAGGGTCTAAACTCGGGTTCCGGAGCTGAATAACATAGATAAAAATTACAACTACCCCACGTTTTGTAGAGCAAAAATCCCTACTGACTAGACTAATAGTTAGAAATTTTATTTTTACTACCTATTTTGTGGATTGGTATGATAAAAAAGTTTTTCCATAGCTGCGGGAAACAACCACTATCGAGCTATTTTTGGAAAATAACTCTCAGCGGAGCTGATAGGGCAAGGCAGCATGACTTTAAAAAAGCTTGTTGTGAAGTCATTTGGATGCCCAGTAATATGATCGAGTATATCCTCTTCTGAAGAGATAGAAGATGAAGGGATAGTGAATGACACCTTATGAGAGTCGTTCATATGAACGATGTTGCTATTTTGAGGTAGAAAATTTGACGAGGCAAAGGTACATTCAGTTTTGTCAATATTAATAAATTAAATTAAATGTATTGTCTAAAATCTAGAGTTATAAAACTTATATAAGGTAAAAAACTGAAGGATTACATATTTTAAATAGTATTGACCAAAATATTCATTAAGTGATATCTCCAGACGAAGAGTTGTATCAATGCCAGCAGCATACGCTGAAGAAAATTTTGGTTTTAAAATATCGAAAGCACAATTAATTGCTGCTGCTTCTGCCTGCGTTAGCACTTTTCCTTCCTTAAAAAGTGATGGTAAAAATGTATTGGTACCTTAATTTATTATTATGAATTGAAAGTGATATAAAAATGAATGAATTTCGGGAATTATAAGTGAATAATTCTAATACAGGCTTTCGTCAAGTTAAGCTTAAAATGACCGCGTGAATAAGTAGCAAGTAGCAAAATCGTTTTATGTCACGGCTTGGAACATAAAGACGGCAATGGCGTAGCGAACGAGTAACAGATGTGACGTCATAGGTAGATTCCTAACTAGTTCCAATGTCATACATTTTGTTGGATGTTGTTCGATTGCTGATGGAAGTAGAACTGCAAGTCACCACCTCAGACAGTGGTGCCGGTTTTGTGATATTTTAGACAAAGCCCAGACGTGTTCGAATGCTCTACTTTTCGTTGCATGTTGTTCGATTGCTTTGTTTTTCATTGTTTTTTTCAAAGGGAGGTCAGTTTATAAAATGCTCCTCTTCGATAGTTTACAGCAAAGGACATATAAAAAGGCTTTAGGGAAAAAATTTTGAAGAAATTTTTTGTCGTAATATTTTATATCCTTTCATTTTAATTTGTTTTAATTAAATTACATCGGAAAACCTAAAGGAAGCAATACTTCCTTTGCTTCCAAAGACGCCACGCCACTGGAAAAGGGTATTTAATAATAAAAGAATAAAAAATATACAATTTATGAAATTTATTCTTTTAGACATGCACGCTATCTTTAATCAATTTGATTCGCCTACTTCCTCCTCCACCAAACTGAATTAAAAAATTGACAAGACATACCGATGAAAGAACTGTAGACAGGTTTATTAAATTCTATACGGTAAGTTTAAATTTCCTAATGCTTTATTACTCTATTATTATTATTATTATTCTGGATATCAAAAAGAATTTAAATTATTTCATCCTGGAATCCCGAACGCGGAATATTTAGAAGACTCATCAGGCAGAGCACCGTACATTATCGCTATAGGTACTTCAAAGTCTGGTATAAACCAATATTTGTTAGTACTGGATTCCAATATCATAAGTTTAAATATACAGCAACTGTATATACTAATTGCTATGAATTTAGTTGTTCAGTATCAATTTATATTTAATATTAAATATGACATAAACCTTCGGTTGTTTTGGTTTGAGCATATATTCAACATACAACTATTTCTGGGATATGTAATGGATCCTTAGACTTCATAAATATCTTACAAACCTTGAAGTAAATCTATAAGGCCTCTTGTATAAGACATTCCAATATACTTCCATATATCAATTTAAAAGCGCTATTAACTATTAGAAGAAGCATGGAAAGGCTTAGAAGCAAACATAATTTATTTAAATTTCTTTCGTCGGCTAGCTGTGCTGCCATTCTAAAATATGGCGAACACATGGGGTAATCTCCGGGCAAGGATAGGTAGGTAGGGTTTCATCTATTGATTAGCTGTTCTAATCGGATTTACGCTACACCATTTAAAGACGCACGAGAATCTATTTACCTATATAGACCTTTAAGTTATCGATTGGATTTATCCACCAGCGGCAACTGCTTTCTTTTCCGATTAGTAATGTTTTGTCAATTTATGGTGTAATTTTTCTTACCCTAAGGAGGGTCTCGAAACGTGCGAGCTGTTCCCGGAATCTAGTTTGTTCGTTTATCATTTCATATTCTCACCATATCCGGAACGTTTTACCGAAGAGACCCCCCCCCCCCCTCCCCCCGCAAAAATACTTGCTCAAGGTAATTCATCATAGATTTCGCAATTTATTTCCAAAGTTATATTGAGAAGCGTTGTGTAAAAATAAAATCTAAGGAATCTTCAGAATTTGCAAATTAAATTTTATCATAGAAGTGAACAGTGACATTTCTGTTCATGTCCCTTTACCAATGAGATAATAATTAACAGCATTTCAGAATGGAATCTATGATGGAACGGAGTAAAGTGAGACTTGATCGATGATAAGGCGGTAAAATTTATACCAGCGATATCCTGGGTCAGCGACTACAACGAAAGGATGATTCAACAGATTGTCGACAATGGCATTAGAGTATATATTGTCAAAACTGGTGACAGGTCAAGGTGAGACAACAGGATTTAGACATACTACTCATAACGCTAAAACCGTAGAAAAGCTCAATCGTCTTTGGCAATTACAACGTTAAAACTCCGAAAAAAAAACAAAAATTAAATTTTTCGATCTCTTTAGTTGGAACGTTCTCAAGGGTGAATAAAAAATTAATTAAAAAAGAGCATAGAAAAAATAGAATAATCAGAAATTCCTGAATAAATCTATGAAATCTGTGGGAGAGCAGGTATAAAACAATATGAAAAATGAAATAATGCCCATAATACTTTTTGGTCCTTTCTTAATTAATTTTTTTGCAGCTTAGGAAATCGCATATTTTTTAAGTGTTTCTTGAATTTTTTTTATGCATCAATAAATAGACTTTTTTCTGCTCCCACGTCATGATAATATAGTTACGTGCGTGGCCTTAGTTTGTTATTTTAAAACACAATATTTCAGATACATATCATTAACAAGTTCTGTTTACTTTTATAACATTTACAAACAATTATCAAATCAACTCTTCTGGATATGAGTAGCACCGTATTTATACTGTACAAATTATCCTAGAAGCTTCCTGAATATTCCGTTCTCCAAACCCAAAGTTTACTAGGATGTCACTAACCTAAAGTTGTTTCCATTTCCAATAGATGTCGCTTGTATCACTTTGTGGCGCGTAACAATATTTAAGAAATTTCTATAAACCGTTAACATCTTCTCAAAAGACATTTTCCACTTCTATTAAGAATCCTACTCAATACCTGCAATCTTAGCAATAAGTAAGTACTAAGATTTTACAAGTAGAAGAGTGGTCAAACTATTTTTCATACAGTAGTCTTCAATGAATTTTTGTAGCTAGAATAGTTGAGACGCAAATGCGAGTAAATAGCATTCGACCGAACAATAAGAAACACCTAAGCTGGACACCTCTGAGTTGATCACATTCACACCTCGCCGATCAACGTGAAGCAATTCACAGCTTCGACCGACGATTTATGAATTTGTTGACTATTAAAAGGCCTTTGACTCTGTTGGCAAGATTTTAAATATGCAACGTTCTACATTAACACGGTATTCCCCAAATTGTAAAACTGATAGAGAGTTTTCATTTTTACTACAATTCGCAATGAAGACTTTTCCACAATCGCAGGGTATCCGACAATAAATTTTGGAGTTCGGAAAGGAAGTGTACTTTCTCTGCTATTATTCCTTATTACTATTATTGATAACCTTACGATTGCAGTCACAATAATCCACACGGCATATAATGGAGATTGATGAATCGTCTCAATGATTTGTTTTATTCTGATGATATTTGTTTGAGGCTGGCCAACAACTCACTCGCATACATAAATATTAAATAATGAAAAATTGTGGGACGTTCCGACCAAGATAGGATCGATAGCAAAATAAAGCGAAAAGAGATAGATTGACAACACGCTGTGACGTGACAGTAAAAGCATTGCAAACCAGGCTGTCGGTCGGTTCGAGTTCGCAAGGAACCCCATAGAGCACGAAAACTGACGAGAACAATTTTGACATCAACTGGGAAACCCTGGACTTGGAGTGATCTGGAAGATTATAGGTTAGAGCAGATTGATGATGATGATTGTGATAAAAAATACGGCAAACGGTGTGTTGTCAAGGTTCAAATTCCACAACAAAAGTTTTTATTTTTGTTAGAATCTGTTGGTGCTAATATCAAAAATTCAACAGGCATTATGCTATTATTAGTTATAATGTGTTGTATAAATAGCGTGCAATTGTATACTATTCCTATTCGCGCCACAAATCACATCCTCAACAACAGCAGATTAACATGCCAAATCTTCCCCCACCTGCTTTGAAACCAATATTTCTTAGAATTTTGCCTTGAAAAGCACTCGTCACGACACCACAATAAATCTCTCCTTATTCTGTTATCGCTTTGTAAATCGAGGTAATTCTTAGAAATCTCTCAATAAGACGATTGGGAGCAACAAAAAATAATTAGGAAGAACTTCCGAACCCCCCTCCCCCTCCTCCACACCCAACATCAACCTTCCATCATTTTTCAATAACACAAATATTCTTGAAATTCTCAGTTTTGTGGATATTTTTTTCGGACGCTCTGTGGAAAATCGACAAGAAAGCGACAGGTATGAGTTGAATTGAGTTGAGGTGCTCTGGCAAAAATCTTTCTTTTGTAAGGAAATATTTAATTTATGGTACAGAAAAATGCGTAAAAAGTCCTTTTATTTTGAGCATTTGCTGGTAATGAAAAAATTCTTCTCCATATTTAATAAGGCCCTTGAATATAAATTTTCCTTTGTATTTATTATGTAAGTCAAAGAAAATTTCCCTATTGTATATTTGAATTATCAAAATAGATGGATTGGGAAATTCTACAAATTTAACTTTTTTAGCTTTTTTTACTTTTTTAAATTTCGAATCTATAGCGGTGTAGAAACCCCATTTCATTTGAATTTCAGATTCACCGTCACTAAGCATTCTTGGTATTAATATTTCCATTCCAGCAAATTAACCTGGACAGACCATATCTTCTCTGTTGCCAAAGAAGCATCGAAATATCTTCGATTTCTAAAAAGATATGTGAAATATTGCAGGCCATTAAATCTAGCGCTCCTCTACAAGTCTTACATCATACCTAGAATGGAGTACAATTTCCATATCTGGGCCGGGGTTGGTCGTACAGCCTTAGCTTCATTGGATATTGCCCAGAAGAGAGCCTTTGAGCTCATTGGTTTTACCTATTGCCACTCGAATCTAAAATTAACTTTACAGTGAAGGGATGGGAGATAGATACCTCAGCCTGTACTATATTCATGTAAGAATTTTACAATAATTTTTTAATAAGATTTTTGTACCGATCGCTATGGAAAACAGCTGTTATCTGTTATAAACGGATAGCAAGCCGAAATAATACGAGATTTCGAAAAAGTCCGGGGCAAATCATTAATTAGCTACTATATACCTATCATCTTAGTTTTAATTGTTAATTAAACTTATAAATTTAAGTGCAAAATTAATTATTTTAAAATTTTTTCAGGTAGACAACACGCTTACGTCAGTATAGACAGCTTTCATAAAGTGAAGTTAACTAGGAAGCAAAGACCCAAATTTTATCACTTTGAAGGCTATGAAAACGTTGTACAGAAATGTTATTATGGAAAGTGAATGTTGTTTCTATTAAAACTGAACCAGGAAATAAAAATTTGTTTCATAAAACAAGTTTTTCATAAGAAGAACTATTTTTTCCAATCTACGAATTAACAAATTTTACTTTCTTCAACAAAAGTTAGCCTAAAAGGAATTGAAAAGGAAGACAAAAATACAGTTTCAAAGAATTTAACCTGATTATTCCCCGGCACAGACAATATTTTTGGAAATACCAATACCTTTTCACTTTATTATGCCTTAGCCATACAGAGATCCCAATGAATCATTAGACGCTAATGATTCATTAGGCAACTGCAGTCACTCAGCCATTTTTTAATTAAGTCGACAGTGAAGAAGCGTGTTTGTGTGTGTGTCTGTGTGTGTGAGTGCATGCGTAGCTCTCTACGTCGACACGTTCTCAGGCAGTGCCCATATAGTAAAAAACGACATTTTTGCATAGCTACCATACGAAGATGTTACCCGCTTAGTCCCATTCCTTTTTTTTTAAATAGGCCCGTGTACAAAATTTCAGCTCTCTACGTCGACCCGTGAGACAGTGTCAAAATATATAGTGACAAACTAAAGTTTTGTATGGCAACACCAAGAAAGGGTTGCCCGATTTGTTCCAGTTTTGACCTGTATTTGTAATTTTTATGAAAACGCCGTGTACAAAATATGAGCTCTCCACGTCGACGCCTTCTCAGGTAGCTTCCAAGTATATAGTGAAAAACCAAGGTTTTGTTTGGCACCACCAAGAGGGGTAACCCGATTTTATTCATTTTTGAAATTTTATTTACCATTGCTATGAAAATACCATGTACCAAAGTTTAGCTCTCTACGCTGACATGTTCTCAAGCAGGGTCCAAATATATAGGTAAAAACGAAATCATTGTGTGGCAACCCTACGAACGAGTTGCCCGACTGGTCCCATTTTTAAACTTAAATTTAAATTTTTTTTTTTGAAAATGCCGTTTACAAAATTTGAATTCTCCACGTCGACGTATAATGAAAAACCAAAGTTTTGTATGGCCATACAAAGAAGGGGTTGCCGATTCCCATTTTTTCTTTCCCTAAAACCCTTACTCGGACTAATACGAACAATTAAAAATAAAAATTAGCCAAATCGGTCCAGCCCTTCTCAAGTGATGCCATTACCAACGAACAGCATTTCATTTTTATTTTTATACATAGCTTACAAAATAAGTTCAGTCTCAGTATTAATGGACAATTAGTGCTAATGATTCATTAGATCGTGCTGTGTGTTTAAGGCATTAGTCTTGAATAGGAATCTTCATACTAGGCAAATTGATTGATTCTATGGTCATTGGTCATTATGTACGAGGGTTATTTGAGAAGTCTAGTAAAATTGCAAAGGAAATTATTTTTCGCAGTTGGTAACACTGTCATGACACATACACAGAGTATAGCCACCGAGTTAACTACACTGTATCGTTATGCTTGCAGTGTGCGTTTTAAGTAACCGTGTCCTAATTCGGCCAAGTATGACGTATGGCGCGTGAGTTCAATTATTCAATTCCTTTGTCCAAAAGGCTTTAACGTAACGCGTGAGATTGATTTAACTTTATATTTTAAATCGGTAATTATTGTGTTACTTATTTGTCATTCGATTTCGAGTACCTACATATTTCGAAGAGAAGCCTCATAACATTTTTTCTGTTTGAAAAGCGTAGCACTCAATCGCCATACGGTGCATAAGTGTTTCCCGATAAGTAACAAAGGTTGTATATTCCACACTTTCAAGGATAGAAAATTTTTATTTTATTTTTATTATTTATATTATATTTCATCGCTTTTAAATTTAGCAAGAATAAATCACTTGAATACTACATTTTTATTGCACCTACATACGTTATGTACATACTTTGTTTAATAGGTGTCCAGAGGCTAAGGAAAATAAATAAGCGTTTTTCTTATAACCAAATATTTTTGTATTTTGTAGGTATATGGCCATACCAGTATTATTAATGTGAAAAATGTCATAGTAAATCAAATAGGCAACAATTCTGCTGGCGAATATTGAGAATAACATTTTTAGGCTCCACTATATTTTGAGTTTGCCGTAATATTGATAGAATCATAAAAGCCCGACTCGTTCTTTTTTTACATGTTGAACTCTGTACCAGCTCATGGGAGAACACAACTGTAATAATTAAATTTGTTGTTTTTAGTTTTAATTTCGAGCATATTTTTGCATAAAACGCTTTGAGCTGTGTGTGCATTTATTAATAATCCAGACCACAACTTTCAGAAGACTTCCCCACATTGGCTTCAAACAGGCAATCGCCGCATACCTAAATTAATTTCTGTTATTCGATGGATTGTTAATTTGTATCCTTCGGCCTTAAATTGGTCAGGCCTCGCTGGAGGGGAGAGAGAGGGTTCCTCTAAACTCAACTAAATTAACAATTTAATCGCCCACTATCGGTGTGAGTGTTGGGAAGGGTAATTAAATGGCTACAACTTAGTATAAAACAGAATCAACTAATTACCATAAAGCGGAGCTCTGTCGGAAGTGATCCCACATTTTGGCTATTGCAATCATATACCCGTCTGATGTCGACGTTTATGTGTGTGGTTCGAGAGAACAGAATATGTGAGCATATATAGCTAAGTAGATACAATACATCAACTCCCTCAGTCCCAAAGGGGAAACAGGCAGGATATTGAATGAATAATGGATGTCGGCTAAAATTAAAATAATGCCACAAATCCTCGCAGGGTTTTGACGCTGCTGTTGTTGAAAATTGTAAATGAAAGTGCTCTGGATTGGAGCCGTCGTTTTCGGCTAGTACCTACCTGCGCTTTCCTAAGGAGAATTAGTTAAGATTCATAACACTCGCGTTGAACAAAAAAATTTCATTTCAGCTGTAATCAAAAAAGTCGATAAGAATGAGATAAAAAAAAAATTGATATCGGCGGAGAAATTTTTCTTTTATGAAGTGATCAGAGAAATTCCTAACTTCGTTGGTAGCAAGCGATGAAGGAGTCGCATTCTTATTATTTTTGACTAAGGTGCTTTTAAAAAATTCACTAAAGGACATGTACCGGACGAGTGAGGAAATAATATTTTTTTTTTTTTTAGTTTTAAGTAGCATACTAGTAAGGATAAATTTTCGGATTTCTGGAAGAACTTATAGACGAAATAGAGAGGAAAATAATTACGGGAACTATTGTCCTGTTAGGAGGCCTACGAACATTATCTACATAATGAATGTAGTAGGAATCAGGCCGGTTTGGACCACCCCCACTCCAAAATTTAATAAAAGCTCTTCGTAGACGTGGATGAGTATAGTTGTGGGGGATGACGTCATGAAAGCTCTTCGTGTACGTCTACGTACACATTTGACCGAATGTTTGTCCAGACATTCTGAAAAAGTTCTTCGTAGACGTGGACGAGTATAGTTGTGGGCGATGACGTTATGAAAGCTCTTCGGTGGATGGCTTGGTCGATTAGCAAGACATCTCTGTCTCTCTCTTTCTGTTTCTTGCTGTCTCTCTTCTAATAATTTCCTCTGACGTCATATGTTTGGTTTGCTGGCTGCCTTGGCTATATTTCTATGGCGTGACGTGTCTAGGCTGATCCGCTTTGTATTGGCCGATAGAGATTCCTGTAACATGTCTGGCCACCGGCTATCAGCTCTGTCTTAGATGATTTTCACTATTTTAATTTGGCAGGAAAAAAACAATATCATCTTTTATTGGAATCGAACCTAGAATGCCTGGTTTGTAAAATCCGAGGCGCTCTAGTCATGAGGCCACGGATGTATAGTAGGAATGCTCTTTAAAGTTGCTATATAAGTGGAAAATGACTGCATGAATATGGTCATCAAAAAAAACTGTCTTGTTCGTAACCCCCACAAATGTTAGGTGGTACGGTCACGAGAATATATTTAATTTACTTTACAAAATGTTTCTTGTGTATACAAGTGTTTGAACGGACGAGCGATCTGAAAATAGAATAGCCTATGGATATGACTGATAAGAGATAGTAGGTATATTCTTCCACGGCGGGTCTCGTGAAAAATTTTCAAATGTTTCAGTTTTAAACGCAATTATTAAATTGGTTAGAATTAAAAATACTATGAAATCGAGAACATTCGCTGTTATGAGATCACAGGCATGTTGTAACATGTTATGAAGATTGACTAGGTACAAGATCAATAACGAGCACCACATCAGAGATAATTTCTAAAAGTATTTTTTCAGCATAATGGTGTTTTATCGTTGATAAGAAATGTACCGGCAGCATAATGTATTCGTATGAGAATAGTTCTCTATGACCGCAATACGAACCTGATAAGAAAACTGATCCCAGACTTCTCGAATAATAAATTTTAGCGTAAAACTGACCTTGAAATTCATAATGGTGATAACGTGTATAAAACTGACTCGATGACCAGAATACGAGACTGATAAAGAACATGACGAAAATTTATCTTCTGTTATGTAGGGTAGAATGAACTTTTAATACACCGCTGTAGAACAGCTGTGACGGAATTTGAATTGCCCCTCAACAAATATAAAACAAAAGCACGAAATGTAGAATTTGCAAAAGAATAACAACGAATATGTATGTATGTATGTAGAGGTTCATATGGCAATAGGCCTGTAACCAGAAGAAGAGGAAGATAGGGGGTCATTATGAGTAGTTCAAAAGCCCCGAACCCCAACTTTTGCGTAAAATTGGCCTTGAGAATTCATGCAGACGATAACGTATTCACCCCCGTACAAAAATCTCAATTCATAAACGCGAGGAGATTAGTTTTCTAAAATTTTACTACCAGGCGAGCATGAATTTTAATTATGTAGAAAGCATATATCCCGTGGTCAAGAAGCTCCTGGCAAAGCTTTTTTGTTCATGCTATGATCACTAACATATGCACAAGAAAAATCGACTGATAACGACATAGTGCCTATACTGTTGGTGTTATGTTATGAGTAAAAACGAATTTGACTAACTATGCTTAAGTCTAGCCGGTCTTATCAGGTAGCATGTATAGTAATTTTTTGTTTAATGGATGTTCCAGGCCAAACGAATTTTTTTTATTGCTGGGGGTTATGCTCGCCTGGTATTGAAGGTGATCTCTCAGGCATACAATTTAGCGAATAATAGCACTTAAAATTCTAACTATAGATAAAAACACCCATAAATATTAATTAAATATCGAGGATCTATAGTGGGGGGTATAATTATGATTAAATCAATATCGATAGCCTATAATAGTTATTTTCATGCCCATAACTGCGTATATCGAGTATACAATGCTCGAATAAATGCTTAGAGAATATTTTTAATCGTAGAGTAGAGTAGAAAAAGGTCGATATTGATTTATAATCACCACATCTTCATATATGCGGAATAAATTGTTATAAAATCTAACACTCGTTAACGCGTAAATAGAATTCCAAAAACCTGTATGCTTCGGGGATGGCTCGTATATCTTCGGGATAAACAGCCTACCTAGCGAAAGTAAATTTATCTGTGTGAAGTTGTTTAGCCTCATTCGCAGCCTACCTAGCGAAAGTAAATTTATCTGTGTGCGAAGTTGTTTAGCCTCATTCTTAGTTGAATATTTAGGGGGCGATTAGGCAGCTTAATTTAATCTTGTTAAACATGGCAAAATTTATTATAACCAAAGATAACATAACCTATACCAGGCGTTTTAATATCCGTGGCCGCAAGGTAGAATTCAAATTGTCCCTATGCCCCAAAATGCAGAGCCCATCAAGTGGTTTAAGACTTCCATAGAAGAAATTGTACAACATGCTGTAGAGGGGCTCCAACCAAATGATTAGGTTGGGATTACTTTTTATTGCGGTGAAAGCTTCGAATAATAGCACTTAAAATTCCAGCTATAGATAAAAACACCCCTAAATATTAATTAGATATCGAGAATCTATAGTGGGGTATAATTATTATTAAATCAATATCGATAGCCTATAATAGGCATTTTCATACCCTTAGCTGCGTATTTTGAGTATACAATGCTCGAATAAATGCTTAGGGAATATTTTTAATCGTAGAGTAGACAAAGTCCGATATTGATTTATAATCGTTCCATCTTCGTATATTTTCGCGAATAAGTCGTTTCTATCTACGATCGTGAATAAATTTTTGTGAGCGGATTAATACAAAATATACATATACGGGGATGTACGCCCATTCTTAATTGAATATTTCAAGTGTTCGGTCGTAACAATTTATTGAAAGATGGGAAAATTCATTATTACAAAAGACAACATAACCTATATCAAAAGGTTCAATATACAAGGCCGTAAAGTAGAGTTTAAAATCGCGCCGGTGCCCCAAAATGCGGAGCCCACCTCATGGATTAAGACTTCAGTGGAAGACGTTATTCAACATGCCGTAAAGGGGCTCCTACCAAACGATCAGGTCGGGATTACTTTTTGCGGAAACACTTTTAAGGAGAGGGGGCCGGGGTGGATGAATTTTAGACCGGCTTCGGAAATTACAATAGAAGATATATGGGAAATGATTTCGAAAATATTTCAAAGCAACTCTGAAGGTATGTTTTCATGTTTTGCGGGTGATTTGGCCGAGGTTTTCTACCAACATTTTCTATTTCAGGATTAAGTACAGACACATTTTGTTTGGGGGTGACAACTGTACGTTTGCCGCGAGGTAGCGGTAATGATCGTGGGCGAAAGTACAATACTTTCGTCGAAGAAAGTGCACTGCGGAAGGGGATAGTTACAATCGAAAACAAGGACAATTTATGTTTACCTCGTGCTTTAGTGGTTGCAATCGCCAACGTAAATAAAGACCCCGACTACAGGAAAATGAGAAGAAATATCGGGAAACTACAAACACAGCGTGTCTCAGAACTGTTAATAGAATCTAAAATTCATGTACCGATAGACGGCGCTGGAATTTGTGAACTTCAACAATTTCAGGTTTATTTAAAAGATTATAAAATTGTGGTATATCAATATGGTACTAAGGGACGAGATGTACTCTTTGAAGGGCAAAATGATGGTCCTAGATTGAATGTATTACATCACGAAAATCATTACAATGTTATAATCTCGCTCACTGCTGCATTTTGTTGCAACTATTACTGTGAACAGTGTCATGTACCCTATAATATTAAAAAAGACCATAGATGTGGCGGAAGTTGCCCCTGCTGTCAACAATCGCCCACCTGTTCTAAAACTCTACCCGAAATTTTGTGCAGCGAATGCAATCGTGGCTTCAGAGGGCAGCAATGCTTTAATAAACACAAAACTTCTGGATCATTAAATAAGAAGGCGATTTGTGATCAGATTAAAAGGTGCATGGGTTGCTTAAAGACATATGGAGCAGATAAAACTCATGTGTGCGGGGAATACTTTTGTAAACTATGTTATAAATATGTGCCCCAAGGGCATTTATGTTATATTCAACCCGATAACCGTAAGCCCTGCATAAAAGACACACTTTTTGTTTTCTATGATCTGGAAACGCGACAGGAAAAAGTCATTGGAGAGAAAATTGTAGAAGGTAGTGTAATTGGGGAAATTAGACAGCACGTACCCAATTTATGTGTATTTCAACAAAGATGTGATCACTGTATAGAGAAAGATATACTGATATGTGAAAAATGTGGTATTAGATTACAGAAGGTAAAGGGTGGCGAGTGTGTTGCATCATTTTTACACCATATTTTACAAATGAGAAAGAAGTTCAAAAGGTTGGTAGTAGTCGCTCATAACGGACAGGCATTTGACCACCAATTTCTCTTAAATTATATATTTAAACAAACTGATATAAAACCTGAATTAATAATGCGCGGGACAAAAATAATAATGATGCAGGTGGGCAATGCGAAATTTATAGATTCGTTAAATTATTTCCCAATGGCTCTATCTAAATTACCGAAAGCATTTGACCTGCAAACTGTGAACAAAAAGGGTTATTTCCCGCATCTTTTCAACACTGTAGAAAATGAGAAATATGTTGGTCCGCTTCCTGATACAACATATTATAGCCCTGATACAATGAAAAATGAAGAACGTCAAGATTTTCTCAAATGGTATGAAGAGAATAAAAATAATGAATTTGATATGCAGCGTGATTTGGTAGAATATTGTATTAGAGATGTACAGATCTTGACAGAGGCCTGTTTAAAATTCAGGAAAATAATGCTGAATGAATGCAATGTAGATCCGTTCATCGAGGCCATTACAATTGCCTCCGCATGTAACCTGGCCTTTCGTCGCAACTTCCTCAAACCCAACACAATTGGAATTATACCAAAGAATGGATATCGCAATGCTGATAATCAATCAAAAATAGCAATACAGTGGTTGATATGGGAAGAAGATCATCGTAGAACCCCCATACTGCATGCCGCTAAACAAAGAGAAACTGTATTGAATGGTGTAAAAGTAGATGGATATTGTCCTGAAATAAACCAGGTTTTCGAATTCCATGGTTGTTATTACCACGGACATCCTACATGTCTAACATATAACCGTGATGCCCCACTGCATGACGACCCAAACGATTCTTTGAATAGGAGATACGAGGCAACCACTGCGAAAGTTGAGCGTTTACGATCTCATGGATATGAAGTAATTGAAATGTGGGAGTGTGATTTTCGCAGACAGATGGAGAAGAATAAAGACATGCAATATTTGAAAGATCATCCTTTGCTGGTAAATACACCATTGAATCCTCGTGATGCTTTTTATGGTGGACGAACAGGGAATACTTTTATGTGTTATGAATGCAAACCTGGTGAGAAAATAAAATATATTGATGTGTGTTCGTTGTATCCATGGGTCTGCAAAAATGGTAAATTCCCGATTGGACATCCTAAGTTATACACTGGAAGTAAAGACTGCTCTAAAGTGGATTTGGAAAAAACAGAGGGGTTAATAAAATGTAAAATTTCACCACCAGAAGCCCTATATCACCCAGTCCTACCAATAAAACAAAACAATAAGCTAATGTTTTCATTATGCCGCCTCTGTAGTGAACAGAAAATTCAATCTGAAGACTGTCCGCATACAGATGAAGAAAGAGCCCTGGTAGGAACATGGGTACTTGATGAAGTTAAAGCAGCTTTATGCAGAGGATACAAGTTATTAGAAATATATGAGGTATGGGAATATGAAATCGCTCAGCTTGATAAATTAACCCGCTCTGGTGGACTATTCACGGCTATGATGAATAAATTCATCAAATTGAAACAACAGGCATCGGGGTGGCCAAGTAAATGCAATACAGTGGAGGAAAAGGAAAGATACATCGAGGATTTCCTTGAAAACGAGGGCATTAAATTGGAATTTTCTGAAATAGTGAATAACTCTGGATTAAGATCGCTGGCTAAGCTGATATTAAATTCCTTTTGGGGAAAGTTTGGACAGCGTGAAAATCAGCCAAAAACGAGTATAATAAATAAACCAGCAGAATTTTATGCCTTTTTTACCAATCCAGCTATTGAGGTTCACCATCTCCTCTTTGTCAATGAAGACACAATCATAGTCAATTGGGGTTACAAAGAAGACGCAGCCGACACACTTTCTACAGTTAACGTCTGTATTGCAGCCTATACCACCACGCAGGCCCGACTCAAGTTATACAGCTACTTAGAACAACTTGGCGATCGAGTTTTATATTATGATACAGACTCGGTTATTTATGTTAGTAGAGAAGGAGAATTTGATCCCCCGATAGGAGAATTTGTTGGCGATATGACCGATGAATTGGAATGTTTTGGTAAAGGCAGTTATATAAAACAGTTTGTGTGTGGTGGACCTAAAAATTATGCGTATGAATATTTCAATGTAAAAGAAAAACGTCTTAAAACAGAGAATAAGGTGAAAGGTATACGTCTAGATCATGAGACATCAAACCTTTTGAATTTTGAGAAAATTAAAAATATGATATTGAACCCTGAAGAAAACGGTCACATCCCCATAATTTCACGAAATATACGGCGCACGGAAAATCATGAAGTAGTAACAACCCCCGAAGTAAAAATATACAGACTTAAAGCAGAGAAACGCAAATTTTTGAATGATTATAGCTCTATACCTTATGGGTTCAAAAGACAATGCTTGTAATGAGAACAATGTTAATTAATAAAATAAAAATTGTTTTATTATTACTATATTATTTATCTTTTGACTGGAAATGTCTTATCACTATTAGTGCTATGCGTATTTGTATTAAGAAGAATTATAATTTTGACAGTATTTCGTCTTGATTCTAGTCAACTGGTAACTGTTAATGACAAACCCCATAATGTGTCGTACTGTCGTTAAAATTTTCGTACAATATCGTATTTCATTGCTCCCCGACACACATTTTTATTTACAGTCATCATTTACATATGTCTGTAACCAGGTACTTCTTCTTCTTTCTCATCAATAAATATTAGGTTGCAGTCTTCATCCATATTGTAATCAAAATCTATTACTACTACTAATGTAGGTTCTTCTTTATCTTCATACGCAGTAAAAAAAAAACAGATGCTTAGAAACTAAATTAATTTTTGCCTCAAACGCGGATAAATTTAGAGGAGTTTTCATTCTTCTAAAATTTACAACTGCCTGCGGATAATATATTCAAATTAAAACCATGATCTCCCCGCAACAAACAAAATCTCTACGCGCCTATCTTTATGTACCCGAATATGCGTTAACATTCTCGAGAAGTTTTTTAAATTTCAAGGTTAAATTCAATATACTCAGTCCGAGTGATTAATACAAATTACTACATTTTTATCATTTTACTCTTGTAGTAAAAATTCTCGGTCAAGCTCAATCAATAAGAGCAAAACAAAAACTGACTCTTATCACTTTCTGCCTATACTACAATAGAGAGCTATAGATTTGACACGAGTTATGGTGGCAATATATTTTTCAGATAATATCATTGAGAATCTTTAATTGTTTTTAATGATTTCCAAAAGTTCTTTTGCTTGTTTTCTGCTCTATAGTCTTTCATAATTCATTATAAAGGTTAAAAGCATATACACTAGCAAAAACCGTGGAGTATCCTATCTGGGGAAAATGCCTTGCTCAAATAACACCAGATAACACCAAATCAACACCGAACCAACACCAAAGTAACACCAAATAACACCAAAGTAACACCAGATAACACCAAACCAACACCAGACCAACACCAAAGTAACACCAAATAACACCAAAGTAACACCAGATAACACCAAACCAACACCAGATAACACCAAATCAACACCGAACCAACACCAAAGTAACACCAAATAACACCAAAGTAACACCAGATAACACCAAACCAACACCAGACCAACACCAAAGTAACACCAAATAACACCAAAGTAACACCAGATAACACCAAACCAACACCAGACCAACACCAAAGTAACACCAAATAACACCAAAAGTAACACCAGATAACACCAAACCAACACCAGACCAACACCAAAGTAACACCAAATAACATCAAATAACACCAAAGCAACACCAAATAACACACAATCAACCCCACCCCCTCCGCTTCTTCCTCCTCCTCCTCCTCCCCCCTCTTGTCAGATACTTCATCTCCTATCATTACAATATAAGTCTATGCGTACTAGGTGATGGTGTTAAAAGCATATACACCAGCAGGCATCGTGGAGTGTCCTATCTGTAGTAAATTCTTTACTCGTCGGGGGTAACTTCTTGCGTTATAAAAGAAATATTCATGATATGGGAAAATCTGTACCGCATTATATTGATGAAACATGTACATTACAAACTGTTTCGAATGTTGAATCTTTAGACTATGATGATGATGAGCGATTAAATAGTGTACGAGAAGTTTTGAAAACCAAAATTAACGCATTAAGAAGATTCTCTGAGAAAGAAGACAAATTAGCACCTGCTGATACCCTTAAAGGCTCGACATACCATCCTTACGAGAATAGAGAGATTGTCAACGAAAATTCTCCTGCTTCTGAAAAATATAACGAAAATAACAAAGCTTTAAACCTCTGTAACCCTAATGAACATAGGTGTATAGAATGCAATAAGTCGTTTAGTCGCAGAGATAGCCTTCAACGGCATAAGAAACGGGCGACTCATGCATTTAAATGTAATATCCATGAAAATAAAAGTACATCGGATGGAAAGAGCCATTTAATGCCCTGTAATGAAGATGATGATGGTAATGAATACAAACATATGAAAAAATTGCGAAAGTTGAGCGAAAATAAAGATTATTTGTATACCCAAGCACCGGGGAGCAATGTTTTAATGGCTAAAGCTGAAGACCAGGGTCATGATAATGATGATGATGATGATGCCGATAATGATATTCGAAAAAATACAGACCCCAATATACTGGTGGATGAATTAAGACTGGAATATAACAAAAACTCGGGGAGAAGAGCTTTAGAAATAATAAAAAGATTAAAGATTCTCAATGTAATTATTTGAAAATAAAAACTATAAGTCTGAAAATTATTTATATTTTTATTTTCCCTTTGCTTATACCTATGATAGAAGGTTTATAACACGCGTTAGCGGTATAAAATTTATACTTCTTTTCCGCCGCCTCGCGTTTGAAATTTCTTCACAATTTACAGCATCGTCGACCGCCACATAAAGGCAATAAAAACTGTTTTTCATAGGCAAATCAATGTATTCTTTGGGGGCTTCATTTTTTAAGTGCATTCGCTAAATTATACATCCGAGGCATCTCCTTCAATATCAGACACGCATAACCCCCAGCAATAAAAAATTCGTCTGGCCTGGAACATCCATTGGACGAAAATAACTATACATGCCACACGATAAGGTTGGCTAGACTTAGGCATGGGTAGTCAAACTCACCTTACTCGCAACATAACAGCGGCAATATAAGCACTATGGTGTTATCAGCCGATTTTCCTTGTGTGTATGCTAGTGATCATAGCATTGCAAAAAAAAAAGCTTTGCTGGGAGTTTCTTGGCAACGAGAAACATGCTTTCTACATAATTAAAATTCATGCTCGTCTGGTAGTAAAATTTTAGAAAAATAATCTCCTCGCGTTTATAAATATTTTTGTACGTGTGTGAGTGAATGTTATCATTTGAATGAATTTCCAAGGCCTGTTTTACGCAATAAGGTGAGCAACCATCGTGCATATATCTCATCTATGGTGGGTGTATTGAGCAATTAACAGCATGAAGAGTTTCATCTGTATAAATGTGAAAAATCATTTACAATAACAATGAGTAAAGAGGCCCTTGTGTGCGAGCTGCACAAAGCAGTTCCTGCAGTCCAGATGAATCTTTTAAACACATCAAAATCTGAAGGAGATGTCAGCACAACCTGCTTTTAAGATGCGATATCAACAGTGAATAAACAATGACCTTTTCGGGGGTAACTGCTCAAAAATATTTATTGAAATATTTATATGAATATTACAGGGGTTTTCAAAAATAAAATTAAAATACCTAAATCCTCAGTTTAATAACTTTTATTTAAATATTTACATAAATCAGATTTTGCATAGAAATAAAACACCAAACTTTTACAAAAGTTCATATTTTATCTTGTTTTTACAAATGCAACATTCCTCAGGGAAGTATATCAGAAATTGTCTTAAATTTGTAAAATTTTCAATATGGTTTACACTTATTATATTTATATCGGGTTCTATTGCGTTTATACATCTGTCACAATATATTTCTCCGAGGTATTTGAAATACAACATTTGAATGCTTATTTCAAGCTCGATGTGGCTGCTGTCGTTGCTGTCGCTATCTCGGATCTCTTCGTAGCTGTTGTCACTATCTAGGATCTCTACCGCGCTGATGTCCCCGGCCCATATTTCTTCTTCATGATCACTATTAATCAGTGTCTCATAATATAAAATACTTGTTGCTGTATTTAAAAAGCGAAAAACTTCACTTATTCGAGACAACTGCTCTTCATGGCGCACTTCTAGCTCTGTCTCGGAACTCACTTCTATCACTTCCGCCTCCGATATTTGAAACGGGCGGTGACCAACCAATAAGATTATCTCTTGGTGCCATCCTTACACGAAAACGCTTACACAAAATTTCTAATTTAGCGAACTATTCTTAAAATGAAAAACTTTTGTAGCCTCTACTAACCGACCGCTTGGAGTATTTCAAAAACAATAAATGGATATTAGGTATTTGTCGTATACGGTGATCTTATCACAGGCTCGTTCCCTATCTTTCTTGAACTTCACTGTAGCGCTAATAAAATTTTAGAAAACCACATCCTTACCGGCTTATTTTTCATAGGCAAATCAATGTATTCTTTGGGAGTTCATAGATGAAATTTTAATCATTTTGCCAGCCACCCCGAAAAATTTCAGAAAACCACAATATCCGTACTCCGACTTTGCAAATTAGCTTGTTGGGGAGGGTTTGTCTTATTATTTTTCGTGGGAATTTTAAAAAATCCGATAAAATTTCTGTGGTACAATCTGAAAAGAAAATTAGCCAAAATGATTTTAGAAAATCATTTAAAAAGCAAACATGGAGAGAACAACAACTCAACTTGAAAGAATATTAAGAGCGCCCCGGCACCCCGCATGGCCGTCGCTCCACGAGGATCTGGCGGAACTAGCCGAATCCTCCTCGGAGCCGGTAAACATTGTTTACCTGCTCCGCGGGGAACTGGATTGGTGTGAGGTGTTTACACCCGACACCGAGGATATGGAACCCATATCCTATGTAAGTAGCTTTTTATTGAAAATAGTATATATTAACTTTTTCATTTTACCTTTTCGATTTTTGCAGGCTTACCACCGGGTTTGTGGACATCGGATCTATGTCTGCATCTTCAATAGGTGGGAACACCTGGATCGGGTAGCCGCCAGGCAGGCGCGGGGCGCAGCCCAGGAATTTGATTGGGATGCCGAGCTGGAGGCGGAGGACCAGCGCAGGCATCCACGGCGCAGAGGGTGATTGCTGGGATGTATTTTTCTTTTCAATACAATTATATTCTTTTTTAAATGCTATTCTTGAGTATATTCTGTACTCCAATATTATTTTTGCCTACTTTTTATATTATTATTGTCACATATATATTCTCTATTCGTAGCCTTTTAACTTTCTAATTTATATAGTACCATTAACCAGAAAATAAAGAATTGAATTGAATTGAATTTGAATTTTGAAAACATCTCACAAATGTCTTCTAGCCTAAGTGTTGATGCTAGTCTAAAGCCTATCTGCCCCGGCCCTCTCTCCTTAAAGCTTTCACCGCAAAAAGTAATCCCAACCTAATCATTTGGTTGGAGCCCCTCTACAGCATGTTGTACAATTTCTTCTATGGAAGTCTTAAACCACTTGATGGGCTCTGCATTTTGGGGCACAGGGACAATTTGAATTCTACCTTGCGGCCACGGATATTAAAACGCCAGGTATAGGTTATGTTATCTTTGGTTATAATAAATTTTGCCATGTTTAACAAGATTAAATTAAGCTGCCTAATCGCCCCTAAATATTCAACTAAGAATGAGGCTAAACAACTTCGCACACAGATAAATTTACTTTCGCTAGGTAGGCTGCGAATGAGGCTAAACAACTTCACACAGATAAATTTACTTTCGCTAGGTAGGCTGTTTATCCCGAAGATATACGAGCCATCCCCGAAGCATACAGGTTTTTGGAATTCTATTTACGCGTTAACGAGTGTTAGATTTTATAACAATTTATTCCGCATATATGAAGATGTGGTGATTATAAATCAATATCGACCTTTTTCTACTCTACTCTACGATTAAAAATATTCTCTAAGCATTTATTCGAGCATTGTATACTCGATATACGCAGTTATGGGCATGAAAATAACTATTATAGGCTATCGATATTGATTTAATCATAATTATACCCCCCACTATAGATCCTCGATATTTAATTAATATTTATGGGTGTTTTTATCTATAGTTAGAATTTTAAGTGCTATTATTCGCTAAATTGTATGCCTGAGAGATCACCTTCAATACCAGGCGAGCATAACCCCCAGCAATAAAAAAAATTCGTTTGGCCTGGAACATCCATTAAACAAAAAATTACTATACATGCTACCTGATAAGACCGGCTAGACTTAAGCATAGTTAGTCAAATTCGTTTTTACTCATAACATAACACCAACAGTATAGGCACTATGTCGTTATCAGTCGATTTTTCTTGTGCATATGTTAGTGATCATAGCATGAACAAAAAAGCTTTGCCAGGAGCTTCTTGACCACGGGATATATGCTTTCTACATAATTAAAATTCATGCTCGCCTGGTAGTAAAATTTTAGAAAACTAATCTCCTCGCGTTTATGAATTGAGATTTTTGTACGGGGGTGAATACGTTATCGTCTGCATGAATTCTCAAGGCCAATTTTACGCAAAAGTTGGGGTTCGGGGCTTTTGAACTACTCATAATGACCCCCTATCTTCCTCTTCTTCTGGTTACAGGCCTATTGCCATATGAACCTCTACATACATACATACATATTCGTTGTTATTCTTTTGCAAATTCTACATTTCGTGCTTTTGTTTTATATTTGTTGAGGGGCAATTCAAATTCCGTCACAGCTGTTCTACAGCGGTGTATTAAAAGTTCATTCTACCCTACATAACAGAAGATAAATTTTCGTCATGTTCTTTATCAGTCTCGTATTCTGGTCATCGAGTCAGTTTTATACACGTTATCACCATTATGAATTTCAAGGTCAGTTTTACGCTAAAATTTATTATTCGAGAAGTCTGGGATCAGTTTTCTTATCAGGTTCGTATTGCGGTCATAGAGAACTATTCTCATACGAATACATTATGCTGCCGGTACATTTCTTATCAACGATAAAACACCATTATGCTGAAAAAATACTTTTAGAAATTATCTCTGATGTGGTGCTCGTTATTGATCTTGTACCTAGTCAATCTTCATAACATGTTACAACATGCCTGTGATCTCATAACAGCGAATGTTCTCGATTTCATAGTATTTTTAATTCTAACCAATTTAATAATTGCGTTTAAAACTGAAACATTTGAAAATTTTTCACGAGACCCGCCGTGGAAGAATATACCTACTATCTCTTATCAGTCATATCCATAGGCTATTCTATTTTCAGATCGCTCGTCCGTTCAAACACTTGTATACACAAGAAACATTTTGTAAAGTAAATTAAATATATTCTCGTGACCGTACCACCTAACATTTGTGGGGGTTACGAACAAGACAGTTTTTTTTGATGACCATATTCATGCAGTCATTTTCCACTTATATAGCAACTTTAAAGAGCATTCCTACTATACATCCGTGGCCTCATGACTAGAGCGCCTCGGATTTTACAAACCAGGCATTCTAGGTTCGATTCCAATAAAAGATGATATTGTTTTTTTCCTGCCAAATTAAAATAGTGAAAATCATCTAAGACAGAGCTGATAGCCGGTGGCCAGACATGTTACAGGAATCTCTATCGGCCAATACAAAGCGGATCAGCCTAGACACGTCACGCCATAGAAATAAATATAGCCAAGGCAGCCAGCAAACCAAACATATGACGTCAGAGGAAATTATTAGAAGAGAGACAGCAAGAAACAGAAAGAGAGAGACAGAGATGTCTTGCTAATCGACCAAGCCATCCACCGAAGAGCTTTCATAACGTCATCGCCCACAACTATACTCGTCCACGTCTACGAAGAACTTTTTCAGAATGTCTGGACAAACATTCGGTCAAATGTGTACGTAGACGTACACGAAGAGCTTTCATGACGTCATCCCCCACAACTATACTCATCCACGCCTACGAAGAGCTTTTATTAAATTTTGGAGTGGGGGTGGTCCAAACCGGCCTGATTCCTACTGAATGTAATGATCAGATCATCAAATAAGTTTCTAAATGGTGAGGTATCACATAACTATCAATGATTTCCAAATGCGTATAATCATTGTTAC
The DNA here is from genome assembly GCA_963930735.1 of Dioctria linearis. NCBI lineage: Eukaryota > Metazoa > Arthropoda > Insecta > Diptera > Asilidae > Dioctria > Dioctria linearis. The sequence goes on along the minus strand of OZ005742.1, from coordinate 520,310 downwards.
AAAACCTTTCAAAAATAGTATTCTGCGGATATATGTACATAAAGTTCGGCAGTTAACATACCTATCAATCAAAGAGGCGTAATCCATGGGCGTAGCCAGAGTTTTGTTGTGACACAAAAATTAAAAAAGAATATTCTTCAATCAAGTATTGTTTTTCAAAAATGTGTAAAAGTTTCTAAAACGTTAATCAGTGTTAACATCAAGCAAACTATTTTATTGATTACTGTTGTTTTTTAGATCGAATACAAAATACATATGATTGTTTTAAATCTACTAGCATTAAGATTTATACTGGAGTGAGAAAACTTTCACAGAAAGAAGAAAACTCCTTTTAACGGCAATAAAACCAAAATTAATTAATATATGTAGAAACACGAGAAAAATTCTTCTTCTTATAAGAAAATTATCGCTTATACAACGAAACTGACTTGCTACAAAGAAGAACATTTTACAAGAAGTCAACATAATATATACCAACTAAAACTTTTTCTCATTTTCTTTAAGAGAATTTACTGCTATTATCATAATCGGAGATAATTTAGAAAATATATTTACTAGGTACTATTAATCTAAATTTTCTATATTCAGTTTGAATAAGACGAAACAGTTTGATTTTTTACGTGCAAGAGATGTCTGCTAAGCTCAAAATCGCACCTAGCTTTCCTTGATACACATACATATGTAGTACAGAGCTTATTCTCAGTAAAAATGTTTCTCGGTGCATTATCGTTTAATTTAAATTCATCACCATTCATAACTTCCAAATTAATATCGTTATAATCATGCTGCTGGAAGGGATTACAACTATTATTTTAATAATTTTCGTGTTAATTTAAGTTAGATTTGCTTGATGGTGTTATAATGTAGTCAACAGAAATTGCTAAAATCCAATTGAATAAGCTTTAGTTTTCTAACTTTTCTGCCAATCGGCTCAATACCTTCTCAGCTATAAGTTTTTTTTTAACAATATTGAGCATTGATATCTGAGAGAATCTTTCTTGAAGGATTGTGCTTCTAAGCCACGTTTTATCCGGCTCATAGCCAGAATAACTTCTGTCACAGTCGGTGGAGCTCACTGGGAGTAATATTACCGTTTTAAAAAGTTTATTTTCTTCTGTAATATTTTGTCTCAAATTTTCAGGATTCATTTCGTAATTTTTTAATTTAAGCATGTTTTCATGACCATCGCTTCAGCTTCCACAGGTGATGTATCAATTTTTAAGAATTTTTTATAATTATTGATGAATTTAAGAATTGTCATCATATTTACAAGAGAATTGAGGAATTTTGAAGAAATTACCTCTATTTTTAGAAGATGAGCCCTCCGGAGCCTTCTCAACGGCAAGACCTGGCGGACAAGTGCCATTATTATATCAATAAATTTAGCCAACTATTCTATGTTTTAAACAATTTCTTCCTCTTTCTGTTTCATACGTTGTTAATGAATATAATGAAATAGGATAGGATACATATATTTGGTTGCTAAGTTTTCCACTTACAGCAAGGACTGGGAGTGCTATTATGCAAGACATTCACCAGCCCCAATTAAAGATCTCCTTCTTGACATTGTGACTTTCTAAACTCAGAGCTCAAGTTTTTCTTGTTACGCTTTTTATTTTTGGCTTATTGACTTATCATTTGTTTATTTACTTCTAAATTTTCCTTTTTGTTCTTTATTAGGGGATTAAAAGACCTTACCGTGCATCAGGGTCTTTTGGCTCGTTTTTGATTTAGTTTTAAAAACTACTGCCTAAGTTACAGCGACGCACTGGTTTTTTACTTAGAATAATCGTTCGATTTTCTTCGACAATTGGTGATCCAGCAAGATTTAGTAAAGGGGCGAAAATTTGTAAACTAACGTAAGTGTATAATTTTGAGTACACCTTCCAATTTATATACAGTCCCTGGCCAAAAAATTACAAACACTTTGAAGAAATTACAAACACTTTGAAAATTTTATAAAGTTTTCCTTCATTTTTTTAGAAATTTGGACCACTACATAGGGTGAAACTCCCTGGAGACGAGAAATTTCTCTCATTGAAGAAGTGCAGAAATGGCACTCTTTTTTCATTAGGGATATCTGCATTTCGTCCCATTATGAAATCTGTACACAAAGATAGATTTTCATTAAACTTGCTTTTTTGTACTGTAATAATGTCTAAAAATAAAAATTTGACTACTTACACTCAGCTCAATGTTTAATTCCAAAAAACTTTACAATCAAAACCGTAGTAATACAAATTTTTCAATTAAGCCACTAAAAACACAGTTAATCAACCAGAAGCACTTGAACAATTGGCACCTCTAACAGAAACAACCTAGAAAAAGGATCAAACCATCGTTTTATTACCGTAAACCAATTAGGAAAACCCGATCAATAACCATTAATAACCTAAACAGGTTTCCGAGAAGAAAGGATGAAGACAATTTCAGGTAATGATGAAATTTACAAGTGTTTGTAATTTTTTGGCCAGGGACTGTATTGACTGAATATTGGAAATAGTCTATTTCGCTTATACAAATGAAATTGAACATTTTCTTCTGCGTAAACAGTGTAGTTCGTAGTCACATTATGCAAAGAATGGAACAATGTTAAGTTGACAATAATTCTGATGGATTTATTATCAGTCGGTCGAAATGGAGAAAGTCAAGTCATTGTTAAGGTACGTTCACACTTAGATACAGGTATCTGGATTTGTATCGGCATTTGTATTGGCACTTTTATCGGCACTTGTATCGCCACGTTTTCGACTTATATATAATAAGAACTTTTTTGGCTTCTGTTTACATTAACAAGCACTTGTAGATATACTTTAATTACTGGTCCGCAATTTTTCCGAGTTCTCTGTTAAATTTACTTTTTATATTATGCCTCTTATCATCAATTTCTTTTTTTCACTTTAACTACTGAGCGATTTTTTCTAAATTATCAATTTTTTTCATTTAAGTCTTTATATGCTTTTGACCTGACATGCCAAATATTACAATGTCTTATTTTTCCATTAGAAGTAAGGTCTTTTCTTTTGACCACGATGATATGATTTTTAATTTAATTCAACCGCCCGCACTATAGAGCTAAGCACACGATAAAGTGCATTTCAAAACTAAAAGCAAAAGTATAGCGAAAAGTCAAACCACAAACAAAATCAACATATACAAAATGTATGAGCAATTATGTCAGGCACAACCAAATGAATGAGCATTTGTATGCGAAGTTGTGTCGCGATTTGTCGAATATACTTTACCTCATAAAAATCCCGACACAAGTCACTAAGTGTAAACTAAGCTTTAGATACATATTGGGAATTTGTCTCGAAAAGAAAATGTTTTGTAATTTGAGAATTCTTAAAAGAATGAATGGCTTGGGAAATGTAAGAGATACTCGTATGAGAATAGGCTTATCTGTACATACGTATAACTACAGCATAGATGCGTTTTATTAATTTGATGGCGCTTTAATAGATGTATGCTTGGAGTTTATTATGAGTAATGAATGCCGCTTATTGAGTGTGGCTTATATAATTTCGTTATGCTTTCAATGTTATGTTATGATTAATTGGAATTTAATGCTTTTGGATCGTAATTTTCTGGGGGGGGGGGGCACCAGCACCATTTCGGGTTCCCTGGGGTGCCACTCGTGCCCCTACCTAGCTACGCGCATGGCCTAATCCTAATGTTTTCAAAATCAGACTAGCTAAATCTGCGTAAATATTCTTCCGGCGGATGAAAGCCAGATGGCACAATTTAGATAAAATTGAAAACCGTAGATCTATGGAAAGGATTGACACGATCTCGGCACTGGTTTTCTTGGGAGCTTTTTAGTATTAAAAATCTGATTTTCTGCTGTTATTGATTGACTGTGCCTAATGCGTTTATATCACCTTTTAAAAATTTTCTTTGCTCATCACATAAAACGTCCTACTCTGAGTTTTTCCAGAGCTTTGCATAGATCTTTTCACAATTACTCAGCACATATTCCTTTCAACAAAGCCATGCGAATGCATCAACGAATACTCCCTAGTGTCTTGGTAACTTTATAAATAATAAATAAAAAATAAATGCACTTTAAGATTAGGACAATGATGAAAATTTCGTAATAGTTGTCTTTGTCATAAACTTATTCTCTCTGCAATACATGAACCAATCAGATGTTTGAAAACTTTTCACCGGACAAAAGGTCTACTACCCACCATGGGAAGACTATGCGGAATGCAATTTAAGTGACCCCCAGCATCCCCATTGCTAATTCTGAATTAAGAGGACTAATTGCAGGATGTTTTGTCAACTTGTAAACTCAATTTAGAAACTACTCAAACAACTATCCTATTTGATACAGTGCCAGAGTAGAGTTCTATGCAGGTATGTACTCGTATATGTAGTATGTATGTAAAAGTTGTATAAAAGCTTAACAACGTAACATTTGTTATAATAGAACATATTGCAATTAGAGTTGGCTCATGGGCGCTCACAGCTCTGATTGTAAGAATGGAATTTTTAATTCCTTAATTAATGCCAAAAATCATGGCTGTGTTCGGGTGTAGAGTAGCCCTTTTGTGAGAAATTTGCCAAGATTTTAAGATAGAACACGCCAAGAAAGGATAAAAGGAGCAAAAATACCAGCGCGAATATTTTGAGGAAGGCAAAGGACATGTAATTTGGTGCCGCGTATCTATGCTTCAAGGCAAAGTTTCTCGTTTCCTCAGGAGTAAGTTTCCATAATGCTACTTGAAGAAAGGAAGACAACTTTTAAATTTATTGCATTTTGTGAAATAATTTTTCTCTAATATTAACAGAAAGAAGGAAAGTAAAGTGTGCTTGCAAATCGGAGTTCCTTAATTACTTAGCTGAACGGATTTTATCTTCCTAAATTTACGGCTTCGTGTTTGATTTAGATCAACACAACTCACAAGGGAAGTGCGAAGGTCTTTTAAAAAACGGACGACAAAAATTAAATTGAGGAGATTCGTTAGTCATATGCCAGCCATAATTGAAATTTATGTGAGCAAATATAAATCAGTTTTGAAAATTTGTAAAAGTAACCGGTAAAATTAAGAAAATTTAATTTTTTAATTTGAATGTTGCTTTACGAGGGGGTTGAAATTTCGATACAGATTATATGAAAGGTCATTTTAAGCTGGCAGCTTTGGATTTCTTAAATTCCATATAAAAATCTGGTGTTGATGTAGGCTTTTGCAAGTTTTTGTTTGTTTATCTCTACCTACTCTATCATCCCATGCAAAATGTGCATGGTTGATACGCACACCTTGTAAGAATGCCGACTATGTGTTCAGAAGCATATGACGCATGCTTAAACTAGGTTTTAACGATTACTTGAAGGCATATCCTACATACCTTTTTATACTATGAGTAAGGACTATCTCTCGTCAGTTAATATCTAAATTTCAAACTGATTCTGTGAAGTTACTGAGGCTGTAGAAATGTTAGTTTTTGAAGGTTGGCTATATGTCATTTGGCAGTGCGATATCGGCTAATAACTTTTGTATTTTTGATAGTTGTGAAAATTTAACTGAATAATTTGTCCTCCAACGTCAAACTGTCATTCTTCAATTTTTTCAAGGCGATTTCCAATTAAGGAAACTGCTCAGTTCTTCTCATCTATCGTCGACTCTAAGAGATCAAAAAGGGTCCTCAAGCTGGAAGATACAAGTGATGAATGTGGAGAATTCACGTTTATCCCCTCAGTGGATATATAAATAGTACTCGACGGAATTTAAAATTAATGTCATTTGGCCCTGACATTTTAATATGAATCTTTAAATAATTCGAAGAAGTCCCATATTTTTTGACGTGTCACTTTTCATACTTTTGAATTCGCGAGTTGATTCACTTGGATTCATAGAAGGAATACGAATAAATAAAAGTTTAATAAATCAGAGAGATTGAGATAGGAAACGAAAAATGATATCAAATGAAAAATCAGGGTTCATCTGCAAATATGTCAAGCTACACAAAATTATCGTTCCATATTTGTATATACCAAAGATCCTCATATTTTAGTATCGATACGGTTACTTCTTGGCTAAATAATTATTTTTAATCAGAATTTGGATTTCTTACTATTATTCAGCATTTCAGCAGGAATTTATTGAATTATAAAAAATTATATTATCGTCATTCGGGTTCGGAATATGGAGCCCCCCATTTAGGGAAATGTTTACCATAAGTTATAAACTACATCCATTTCCATATGAAACCATTTAAGGCTTACAATTTCTATTCGTTTCAAATTAAACTCCAAGCTTCTTTAAAAGTTTCTATGATTTTCAATAAACTAGAAATAACTCCAGTTTTGTTCATACCTACATAGGTTCTCCTTGACCTGACCCCTCCCTAACATTCAAGATTTTAATTATGACATTCCGGGTGCAAATTGGGAACTCGACCAACTTCCAGAAACTTGTGAAAATTTGATGTCGAAAAGCTGGAAATTAATCACTGCGGGGTGAGAGATAACTTTAAATGTTTTCCCAAAAGCTTGTCATTATAAATTTCGGTCCTTCCCTGGATTAATCTGACGTGAGTACTTTTGCATGTAAATCAAGCGCTTTTTGGGTTGAATTTGAATGAAGTGAAATTGTGAAGGTTGTGAAGTTCTCATGTTCAAAATGAGGTGGCTGGGGTAGACCACATCTTTATCCAAGCGAATGCTGTCAGCAGAAGAAATTAAGTGTCATATACGGAAAATATTAAAGGCTTTAAGAGTTTTACATTTTTTGCAAGCAGTACCACAGAAATTAAATTAATATCAACCACTATTATAGGACGCGGCTAAAACGAATTCTATCAAGTTGATGTTTGCATCAGTGAAATATCCTTTTCCCCACAAAAAATCATGGAGGGAGAAAATTCTTAGCAAATATACCTGTAAAGCATCAATAAGGGTCTTTTACAATTTACAATTCGTTTGCATATTCGATTTGGATCGTAGAGTCTTAATTCGGAGAGCAAACAATACTTTTGATGGCAGAACTAAGTGCTTTTTCATTTTTAAATAAAATGTGATTAAGTTCGGATGTGTCAACGAATGCAGCTTATATCAAATGAGGTTTCGCTTTATATTTATTGTATATCTGCCAGCTTTCACATATGCCCATAGCCACACCACAACAGGATTGATGACCAGCAAAATTTGGGTCATGGAATACGGGTGAGAATATTATCATGGTTGCGTGGGCTATATAAGAAAGTGCAGAAAAAAGTCGAAATTTTCGACCCAGCGATAAGAGAGATCTCATCAGACTTTAGACGAGAAATTCTTCAGATAAGTTGTTCAAAACATTTTTCAAGATTTACGAAAAAACATCAGGATTTTATGATTACGAACATAGACGAGTTTACCAACTTTACACACATACTTACGTTGAAATTCCTAATATAGATCTATCCCGCAGTGCAGGGCTGCGTAGCGAACGGGACTAGGGGAGACTTGGGCATACGTTACCGTGTAGTTTGTATAATACCTATATTCTATCTTATACTATCGATAAAAGCTTGATTTCATATATTCTCCGAACAGGAGTTTGCTATAAATTATTTAACACATTCGTGGAAGGTTACTACATATGCAATATTTTCGTTTTGATCTGGTGAGTCACCACTGCATAGAAAAATTGGCCGTGTAATCTGCGTTCACCATGCATACAAGAATCCGACTACCGTAGTGCAATCGTTCTATTGTCTGTCTGATTTGACCCACCAATCGTTGAAATAATGCTTCTGGGTCCGGATTCTGTAACACGGAGAGCTCGAGGGGTTTGGGAGACCCAAATTTCATTTTCCCCGATTTATCTCCCCAACTCTGTATTCGCGATTCTCTAACATGCTTGGGGAGTTAGGGAAAATGTGAGAAGTGTCCAAATATTGAAGGACGCCTAACTCTGTGTGGGAGTGTCATAGATTTTGGGCTGTTTTTCTACGGATTTAGGGTTTACAATACAAAAATATAGATGAACAACTTCTGGGGAAGGGCTTTTGTGGATAGGGGGTCGTACCACCCCTCATTGGGGTTGTCCAAAATACGTCATGTTTGATATTAAATTAAAGAGAAAGGAGTGCGTAATCGAGTGGTGTAGTCTGTTTTTGATCATTTCACCGTCATAACTGACTTTTACCGCCGATAGACGGATTTTTTACAATTGGGTCATATACAGCCCAGTTCCTTTATTTTGTATATATTTCTTCCATTCTTTTTTCACATCACTTAGTACTCTGTTGTGAATATTTTTCTCATGGAAAGGAAATTTTCACGACTTACCAGCTCTTCATAATGATGAGTTGAAAATATGTCAATTTTTGTACCAAACAACGGACATTCACTTCTTTTGTAGTTATCTCCAAAACCATTTATCGGACCCAAAAACTAATAACTCTAATTAGGGGACAAAATGTAGACTCTATTCCATCCTACATACAAGCTTTAACGTGCATATTTAAAATTATTATAGCATCTCTTCTGTATTTGAAATAGACCAAATTGACCATTCTCGCGTGGTTTAAAATTTTTAACGAGTACCTCGAGACATCAAAATCTATATTTCTCTGTAAGTATAGCAAGGATTTCCATAATTTCTGTTTGTAAATATAGCCAGGATATGCGGTAAATCCATAATTTAATTTAAAAATTCCTAGGCACATAGCTACCGTCACAAAACACAACTAAAACGGCCGAGAGTTTTGTCGAGTGGAATAGAGAGTTTGGCAATTTTCAATACAAATTCCCCGAATTACAGAATTCCGAGTGGAGAGTTAAATGTCAAAAGAACTCTCATCTCCACAACTCCACAAATCTCTGTGTTAGTGAATCCGCGCTCTGAACGCTCGGTAGACTCAAAGAATTTAAAGGAATATCTCTAGTCTGGTCATTGTATTATGAGTAATCCGTCAGTATTGCCAATAATCGAAAAAAAAATTATAGTTGTCATTTTTATGTTTGCTAGTCAACTTCCATGCCATGCAAATGGGACCAATTTTGTCTCTGTCCCTTTTCCTGTAAGCACGTTCAACAAGATTTGGCAACTGTATATAATAACAAGAACAAGATTTGAGAATTTAGATTCAACTGAAATATGGCAATATTTGCGTTGTTTCCCTTCCCCTCTAAGTAGGTACGTACAGAGAAAATAAAATGAAAATTGCTTAGTTCCATGAAAAGAGAGATTAACGTCTATTTTATGGGCTACGCTAGGGTAATTGCTTTCAACAAAACTAACGGCTTGCCATACATTGGGATTTATATAAGTTCGCATAATAATTTGATAGTTAAAAATTACATTTCAAATAAATAAAACTTCCACACCTTTGTCATAAAAAATTGATCCCGATAAAATGAAATTAATTGGCCAATGTATGTCAATATGTCAGTGCCCCCCCCCCCCTCCCCTAATAAAATCGGCTCTTTAAACCAATTGTTGGTTCATGTAGTATCGCGTATGAATCATGTATGATTCCTGTACCTACAATTTTACGAGAAACCTGCTGGATTATTGCATTTGCGTCATTGTCCACAAAGCATCAGATCTTCGTAGTGAATAGTTGCAGCAATGCCAATCCTGTTGTTTTTAAGTGCTTAGCTCAGGCTACTAAGCGAACGTGTTGTATTAAAATCGGTTAGTGTAGTTACAATAACTAATATTAAACGGTGTTTAATAAAAAAATATCTGTAGGAAAAATAATCAAGTCGAATACTATCTTCAGAAATTGTTGGAAAATTTAAAAGTGGACCTCCAAAATATTTCTGGAGTATGAGATTCGAGGGAAAGCATCGAGAGTCTAACATATAATGAAAAATGTCTTGATGAAATTGTAAACTACAGGGATACTTTTATTCATGATAATGAAGTTTTTAGCAAAGTGACTGAAGTTGAACCTTAATGTTTCGACACACATCTCCGGGCATTTGAAGTTGGAATTATTTTTGCGAAATTGTCTATTTTAAATCACTTAATGAACTCAAAGCCCTCCAATTCATATATCTTTATTTTCTTAACAATGGCAATCTCGTTTATTGAGGCGATAACTTGTGACAGCCTGGAGTCGAACTGTGCTAACTTTATCCAAGTGATGCAATAGCGTTTGCTGATTGATTTATTTTCGTATTAAGCAATAGCGTTTGCTGATTGTACGAATGTAACAGTCCTTGCTGATTATGCTGCAGCGTATCTAAATCTGCATTCATTCCGAAGATGCTAGTTGGTAAATTTCCTAAGACACTTCTTCTTGGTCGGTCCTTGCGTTTGACCGTTTTGGATGATTTCATCAGTAGCTTCTAGGAGGTGGGTTCTTCTTAAGGACATATGCTTGAACAGCACGTCACAGTGAGTGATTTGAGTGAGCTCCTTTGTTTGCTGACACATTGTTGTTGTTGATCATTCTTTGATCTTCAAATATTTCCTCCATTGGGAAGGATAATTGTAGTCGGAGATCACCGTGCTTAATTCGTGCATGACCCAAGCTTTCTCTGTAAAGTACTTACCTTGGCTGTAGCACAACGTAGTCCTGAGCAAAGGCCAACTGTAGGAAATATAATATAACCAGTACTGATCTCAACAAATTGGAAGCCCAAGTGCAGGGCGCCACTCTTGCCTTCCTTTTTAGTTGACGATTTGGAGATGAGCTGCCCTTCCTTTTACTACTTTGCCTTTTTATTCTGTCGAACTGTTCTGGCTTAGACCAGAGTTCTTGTTCGCAATTCGCAACTGAACGATTTTTATTTTTATTCAGTGCTCTGGAAGTCGTTTCTTTTATTGTCGTACCCACTGTACTAAATACCGTAGAAGGATTTTCGGTACTAGTGATGTTGATAGGAAGATGACAGAGCTTATTAACGGGAACCTTTTTGATGCCATTCTGGGTTTTGACAGACACTATTCGTACAACGCCATCTTCTTCGGGATGGATTTCCTAAATCCGTCCTAAAGACCATCTTTGACGGGTAGAATGTCATTCTTAACAATTACCAGCTCGTCTATTTTTGGGTTTCCCTTCTGACACATCCAAATAATGCGTTGTAGTAATAGTGATAAATACTCCTTTGACCACCTCCTCCAAATGTCTTGCTTATAGTCTGGTGAGAAGTTTCCACCTCTGATGTATTTCTTTCTAGCTGACATCAGGTTCAGGAGGTGCTATTAGAGGTCGCCCAATTAGAAAATGGCCAGGATTTAGGGGTTCTAGATTGTTAGGATCGCTTGATTGTTGACCGATTGGACGTGAGTTCAGACATGCTTCTATCTGGTGCAACACTGTAGTAAACTCTTCGTATGTGAGAAGCGTTTCTCCTAAAACATGTCCCTTAACTGATTTGATACCAGCCTCCCATAATCCTCCAATGTGTGGACTGGCAGGAGGAATAAATTTCCAATCTGTTCCGTCATTCGCAATAATTTCTGCTGCCTGTTTTGTGGCGTAATTTATAGCACCTTTTAATTCCTTTTCTAATTTGTTCCGTGCACCGACAAAGTTGGTTACGTTGTCACTGTATATCTGCTTGCAGTTTCCGTGGCGCGCCACAAACCTTTTGTAGGCAGCCAAGAAGGCATCTGTTGTAAGGTCACTGATAAGCTCTAAATGAATGGCTTTCGTAACCATACATATGAATAGTGCTATGTAGCCCTTCACTCTTTTGGTGCCTCTTCCCTTGGAGATTTTTGTTGGAAAGGGCCCTGCATAGTCAACTACTCATTGATAAAACGGAGGTGAAGGTGTTATATGTACTGTCGGAAGGTTACCCATTAATTGTGATGTTGAGTTTTGTTTGCATCTGAGACATTTTATACATTTCCGGGTCCTGTTTTGTATGATGCTTTTGGGATTGATTATCCAGAATTGCGCTCTGATATAATTGAGTGTTAGCAGGGTACTTCCGTGAAGAGTTTGGCAATAAGCGTGGTTAATAAATAGGTTTGTAACATGATGTTTCCGTGGTAACAGTACTTGGTGTTTGGCGTATGCAGATAAGTTCGAATTACTTATCCTGCCACCTACACGCAAGATGCCTCGTGTGTCCAAGAATGGATGCAGCGAAAGAATTTTACTACATTTTTTAATGGCCTTTTGCTTCTATTTCATCATGTTTCCTTTGCCTCTTGTAACTCGTCTGACGTTAAACTACCAATCTTCCTAGCAGATTGTGGATGATTGCAGTTTTGTACGAATCTTTTACAATATGCTATTGCTCTTGTTTGGCGAGTGTAGGTTGAACAATTTAGCATATCGGAGGATCCTGTAAATACTGTTGTATTTAGCGTAACCGCTGTCTTCTTAACTTCTTAATTTATTAGTATATTGAATTTATTTGTTGGTCATGCTTCCGGAGGATGAGATAACCATGATTGGACCTTCCACCATTTATTATGTGCTACAAGCATTGTTGGAGTTAATCCTCTGGATGCGATGTCTGCAGGGTTTTCTTGCGAAGATACGTGCCTCCATATATTCTTGAAAGTCAAAGTTTGTATCTCTGATACCCGATTAGCTACAAAAGAGCCTAATGCTATTTCTGGGTCACAAAAGCAGTCAAAGCGGTTGATTTTAGATGTAAAATGTTGACCGTTGCCTTTAGTAGTCGTGCCAACAAGAGAGCTCCACAAAGTTCCAGCCAAGGAAGCGTAATTTTTTGCCTTAGTGGAGCCACCTTGGTTCTGGCCGTAAGAAGTGTTGTATGGGTTTTTCCGAACGAGTCTACTGTTCTTGAGTAGACTACTGCTGCATAACCCTTTTCTGAGGTATCACAGAATCCATGGATTTGTATCTCTTGAGTCTCTCTATAATTCATCCATCTAGGAATTCTCAAATCTTCAAGCTTCGTTAGCTCGTTTCTGAGTTTTTCCCAGGCCTTTAGTATTTCTGACGGAAGTTGTTGTTGTTTTTTTTAGAGAGATTGCATTAATAATTTGGCTGAAAATGATACAGGTGCTAGCCATCCCAGAGGATTGAAAATTTTAGATATGTTTGAGTCGTTTGGTTAGTCTTGATTCCATTTTTTCTGGCTTGAGTTTAAATTGTAATTCATCTCTCTTGGGATTCCAATGTATTCCCAGAGTTTTTATGTGTCTTGTTCTTTTATCTCCAATATTCCCTTTTCTCTTATATCTCCAGGAATGTTTTCTAGTAACTCTTCATCATTCGAAGACCACTTTCTGAGGTTGAAAAGACCCTTGTTTAGCAAGGCTTCTATTTTTGTGTCTGCTTCTGCTAACATATCATCCGACATAAAAATCGCTAACGTGAACCCTTTTTCCAATAGGAAAATGGCCTCCTTCATCCTCAGCAAACTGTTTTAGAGTTCTCGCCATAAAATTCGCTGGTAGTTCTTATCTCTTTCAGAAATTTTGATTGCCTGAATCTTTTCAATGTCGGCTGTATAGGCATACCTATATCTTCACCAATACAGCAATATTTCGCGAGATCCTGCTGAAGCCTTGACCCAGTGTACAATGAGTCGTTCAAACTCAACCCAGAAGTCGTTCTAGATGATGCATCGAACACCACACGTAACTTGGTGGTAATGCTGTCTCTTTTACAGCGTGATGTGGTAGATACAAGATTCTTTTTAGATCACCGTCAAAAGGTTTTACTGGGGTCATATATCCCAATTCTTCATGTTCGTACTCGCCCATGTCAGTTGGATTGATCTTTAGTTTCTTCTCTATCTGCAGCAAACGGGCTGTGACTTTATTTGTCGATTCTCCTAGTTCTCCCTTATTTGGTATAAACGGGAGCTGGGCAATGTATTTCCCTTCTTGATCTCTCTTGTATGTAGTTTTGAAATGGATGTCACAAGTTTGTTCATCCTGATTAGGAGTAGAGCTTTCTTGGACTTCCCAAAACCTTTCAAGCTTTCGATCTAACTCGGCCAATGAAAGAAAACTTGATACCACGCCTCCAAAAAGAATCCATCCGAGTTTTGTGTTTTGAGCTACAGGTTGTTTTCCTTTAAATCCGTCTGTAATTATGTTGGCGAGACGTCAGCTCCTAAGAGCAAATCAATCCGACCTGGCGTGGCAAGTGTTGGATCCGCTAATACGATGTCGCCGAATAGATTGATGTCGATTCCCTTTAAATTTGTTTCCGGAAGAAGCAAGTTGAGCTTGGGTAGTACAAAGGCTTCAACAGATAGATAGGAGTTCTGAAAACGTAGTTGTATTTTTACGTTCACCTTGCTAAATGCTTTTGCTGTTTCTGACTCTTCGACCCCTAATATGGGTGCCCTCACCTTTTGTTTTACTAGCTTCAATTTTTGAACTGCTTCTTCAGTTATTAGCGATACTTGCGATCCAGGATCGATTAGCGCTCTGAATAGGTTTGACTGTCCAAATTGATTCTGTATTCTTACAATGGCCGTTGGCAGGAGTACGTTTGGAACGGTTGTGTTACTTGCGTGGAAGGCTAATACATCTTTAGTAGACTGCTCTTGAGCATGTTTGTGTACTGCCATGGTTTTGCTGAGATTATTGTCGGTTGTCTTTGATTTTGCACCGGAAGGCTCTTCCTTATTCCGATGGAGTAATGTATTGTGCCTTTTCTTGCAATAAGCACATGATCTTGCTGATTTGCACCATTCTGCCATTTTTATGTTGTTGTTGAATCTTTCACTTATCAAACGCAGTGCTGTATTATAATTTTTGCTGTTAATCTGAAAATGCCCAATTACTCGTCTAGCATCCCCTTTTAAACGGTATAACAAATACTGCATTTTCTCCACGTCACTGGTATATTGATTGTTGTGAATCACATTAGTGAATAAATCAAAAAAGGACTTCCATTCTTTATAATCTCCAACGAACTTCGCGATCTTGAGTGGTGGAAGTTTTGGTAGGTTGTTGTGCTTGTTCATATCTTGATATGATAAGGCTTCTTGTTGCGGAGTAAACTTTGTAGCAGTATCCCAGTTTGGAATTTGACGATCATATGTCAGTGGGTTTGAAGCTGCCGATGCTGATATTTCCAGAGGATCTTCTGTTGAAGCTAGTTCGCGATGGTGCTCCGTTATTTTCTTTAACGCTGTATCATATATCTTTTTTGTTTTTTCATAAAGATCCACACCAACTTGCTTTTTTAGTGCCTTGTGTAGTTTGCTGAAATTCTCTAGCGCCTGACTTCTCTTTTTCAGGTACTCCTTATGTTTCCGCTCAGCCGAGTCTTTGTCGAAGTTTGTCAGGAATCGGTCAATTTCCCCAGCTAACTCCTTTTGTGTCTCGATCATTTGATCTGTAGTTGTAGCAATCTTGGGCTTTAAATGGAGATAATGGCTTCTATGTCCTAATGTACTTGCACCGTGCACAGAGTTGCTCTTTGCAATATGTTAAGTATTTACCAGAATCAACCTTAAGCTGATTCTATCTTGGTAAACGTTTTACCTTTGAGAGCGTCTGTATGGCAGATGTACGTTGTACTAGATTCAACAGGTTTTGAATCTTTTTCGGTATAGTTATTGACTTTCCCCAATAACTTAGTAGCGAATAGTCTCTTCACTGTACCATGACTCCAAGGACCATGTATAATTCTCCTTCTTAGCAGATTGAAGAATCACCAGAATCAACCTTAAGTTAATTCAATTAAGTAAGTACGTGTATGACGCCTCGAAGAGAAATTGTATGTTAGAGATCGCGTAGTATTAAATTAATACTCCGCTTTTTTTTTAACTCTGAAAAACTTTATTCCGTGCACTTATTTACATACATAAAAATTTGTTGGATTAGGTGAAAAATTGATTGAATTAATTGTTTACGAAAGAAATTGGATTGGGTTGATTGTTTACATTGCTTAATGTAATTGACCCATAACATTTATTGCGTACTTGCTTGTCAGCAAATTGTACCGCAGAAATTGTTGCAAAACATGATCGAACTAAATTTCTGTTTATGTTATGAGTCAATTGCAGAAATGCTTATGCTAGTTATTTAGGAGGAAAAAAAAATAGAAATATGTTGAAATATATTGAAGTATTTTCGAACCTTATGAATATCCCTTTTGGTGTCAACAAACCCCCATAACATGTGTACTACATTCATTAATGATGATAAAAAATAATTGTTCACGCGTGAACAACCTATATAAGAAATAAGACAATAAGTAACTAAAACTAAATTTCTAGTGAACTAATGTACGATTATTGTACGTTCAATTCCAAAAATGTATTTTTTTAAAAATTAAATTATTAAGAAATATGTTTGGTTTGTATTTCACCTTGTTTCACCTGAATATATTCTACAGAATAAATAATACCTACATATATTTTTGTATTTCAGCTCTTACGAAAAGCTTACTTTGCCAAAAAGGATGTCTTTTATTACAAAAAGGAAAAAAAATGTTTATGTCAGAAATTAATCCATAAACTAACTTTTAATACAAACAAGATTTGTAATACAAAAACAAACCGTACTGTGAAATTTACACTTTTTCATTATACATTTTCATAAAAATATGAAGTGTTATTTACAAATCCGTTATCACAGTAAAAAAAATCGGTGAAAATTTACCCCGTTTGCTGGATAACATTAATTTTAAATCCATTTAGGATAATTTTAAATAATTTATACACCATCATGACCATGGAGTTTTAAATTTTTTAAAAATTTGTATTGTAGGAAAAACGCACAAATATTATCCATACGGATAAAAAAACACCCAGCGGAGCTCTGTCTAGCGGAAAACTTCGAAAATATTCATTTTAAAACTCCGTTCGGTGTAATTTAACTGTAGTCATGCAAACAGAATATTATCTAAACTCCATTCGGTGTAAAATGCAACAGGCTGTGTCATACATATTTAGAATTTACAAGTGCAAGTTGCAAGTATCAAGAAATTTGTTTTTTACACGTAAAACATCTTCGAAAATTTCTTTAGAGAGGAGTTGCACAAAAGTAAAGGCGCATTTCTTTCTTGATAGCAAACTAAAAATATTTTAATTTTAGATCATATCCAAAACTATTTCATTTCGATGCAGTAAATAGTTTTGGATATTAAATATATTTTTTTTAAATAACGCATAACTTTTCGGCAATTCCTGTCCGAAGGAAACATTAAAATCGGATTTGTACGCGATTCCAATCGGGATTATATTGTACTTCTGAAGACGTTCTAAATATTCGCCGTACATAGTAATAATTATCCTATGCCGGAGCTTGATAAAATTATATTTATGAGTAATAATAATTACACCCTTTTAAAGGGACAAATGTACACCGAAAATGTACGGACCTCATTGAACACCGTTTCGGTGTTTATGAAACCCCGAATTTTTGACTGTGACCCTTATTGGTAAAATTAAGGAGAATATTTATAATTTTGAAATCTAGTGTTATTTCATATTTACACCTTTTTATTTCTACATTTCTTGTTTTTTTTTTTTATAAAATTATAGAGGAATAGTGTAGATTTTACATTATTTCCTTCCGTTGCTATAACGCCATTGTCGTTTTATAAATATGACATAATGGAATTACAACTCCAAAAAACTTACTATGGTCTCTGTTTAATCATACAAAATCCTATATGGGGCCACTTTATATCCAAAAATAGTAAAATTGAACACCTTTTTTGACATATTTACAACGAATTTTTTCTCAGTGTGCAGTTTTCCTGTTATCTATAGGGGCTTCGGCAAGCACTGTCTCAGTGAGACAACTGAGACAAAACTTTGAGCAACAGTCTCAGTTGTCTCAGTTGAAACCAATCAGCTGATTTGCCAATTTTGACATTTAAATAATTTCGACCACAGAAAATGGATAGTAATAAACTGAGGAAAGTGCTGTTAGTTTATTCAAATAGCTCACTAAACTTAAATTAGTAATTAAAATCATAAAATAACGAAACTGAGTCAACTGAGACAAGAAAATTCAGTTTCACTTTTTCTCAGTTGCTCAGTGGTTGTGTTCGATTTTTGTAGCGCAATATGGAACTAAGACAGTTCACCGAAAGTGAAAATGTTCTATATTGATACTTATGGAAAAGTGCCAAACATTGACTTTAAATATGCTATAGAGCCTAAACTACTATCCATACAGGAAAATAGTCTTCTAGTAATTTAAAGCTTAGTTCCTTACCTTCCCAAAGGCTACACTTTCTATATACCTTACTTAACAAAATAATAAAATAGTTTTGCTTACAAAGTAGCCTTAGCATTTAACGCTCAATACCTCTCAGCTGAGTAATAATTCCATGTGTGTAGGTGCAGCCGGGGTCCCAATCTGTAAGCAGCTACATTCGATATAGTCAGCCCACGGCATCCCATGATGACACAGCGACATTACAATGATTACTCAGCTGAGAATTTTTGTTTGAGGAATCGTAGTCATTTGGTTAAGATAAATTTTTTTAAATAATTTTGTTAGGAAAGGTATGAAAATGTTATTACGGTTCAGAAGATAACAAAGCAAGCTTAAGATTATCAGAACACCATTTTTCTGTATGAATAGTAGTTTAAGGCGGATGAGCTATTCAAATCAAACTTTTGCCAGTTTTACGTAAGAACACTGCAAATATTTTAGAATTTAAGGACCCCGTTGGTGCTCTCATGTGGTAGTGAGCGAGTCTGTTTCATGGCTTGTGAAGTATTCTCGAGCGTTTTGGTTTTGCTCAATGCTTACTAACCCTAATAATATAAAAATTTAAGCTTAAGAAACTTATGTTGAATTCTTTTCAACGAGTTCTACACCGGTGCAGTGCAGCTTTACGTGTTGTTGTTGTAGAACTCGTTGAAAAGAATTCAACATTCGATGATCAGATCAAACGATAACGCAGTGATAAAAACAATTTTTTTGAGGGGGGTTTAGCTCACTTCTCTAACAAATAAAAAAAAACATGTAAAAATGTTAGAATTGGTCTAATTATTCATACAATATCCTAGATGAATGCCCACATGTAATTTCATATGGTCCCTTCTCTGTGCTTCGCATCTATTTTTAGAACGATTCGTCGGACAGTAAAAATGATTATAACCAATTTTTATAGGATTTTGCAACGATTATAACCAATTTCATAGGACCAATACAGTTCTGTTCTAGTATCAAAGAATTTTTGTCAAAACTTCCTTGGCCCAGAATGAAACCTATTTTCGTTTATAGACATTTTCGGAGCTGCGTCTTTATCAGCGTGTGAAGAGCGGGCATTTTTTTTTTAATCAACAAAAATATCCTGTATAAGACTGTGTTTCACGAAGTCATTAATTTCACTGAGCAATCTTTTACAGTGAATCGGCATTTCTAGTTCCTCCACAAAAAACTCCTAGAATCACAATGTAATTTTAAGACGAACACAGAAATCAATTATTAATTGTCTTACGAATAATAAAAAAAAACCTTAAGCACGGATGGGGAAAAGAAGCAAAGAAAATGGAAATTTTTTGGAAATTTTTCGTCTGTAATCCCCTTTCAACGGTCAGATAAGTAGTTATAAGAAGTGGCGTAATCAAAACAAAAAGATCTTCCCATCATAATATTAAGATTAGTACAAGCCCACCATACATACATATATATCTGTAATAGGCTTAGCAAAGCAGCAAAATATAAAAATCCTGTAAAATACGGTTTCCACAAAGCATGTCCTGCCTTCAGATTGCAGCCGATAAAATCGCAAACCTGCAAGCTTTAGACAGACTTTCCATAATTTATTAGATTTGCTTTCTACAACCATCGGCAACGTTTATATAACTTTACCGGCTGAAAATCGATTTCCTCTGCCGCACTCGTTTAAGTCACTGCAGGACCTATTGTGCCTTTTTAAAAGACTACCTTGGTAGGAAGGATCGCATGCAAAAGCTTTAAAAATAGGCAAACTTTTCGGTGAAATGATAGAAAGCTACACGTACATATATAGATACGTTATACGGTAGCTATGCGGCCTATTTGAATACTAAAACAAAAAAAGGCGATATATCTTACCTTTGGCTTGTCCGTCCTTTCACAGAGCGACCTGGAAGAACTTCTAAGAGCTGAATGCTTTCTATGACGAAAGAAAGTATGTAATCCAAAAATATTCACTTGCACAGTGCACACTAGTGCGGTTCTCACTTGTTTTCAGAGATTTCAAAAATGTAATCTTTTACCTCGTTTTGAATTTTATTCACGATTCGTTTTCACTGAGTTGAGTTGACGCTGCGAAAGTTATATAGCGGCGGTCTTTGAATACATTCACTCTACTTCCACTTATTATTATAAAGCTGGATTTAATGACCTCTCGATTGCTGCATTACGTAGGTATATAGATAAATCAACTTGCCCGTCGGCCGTCACATATACATACATATACATATAGAAATTCGTCGTCACGAGTCATGACACGCAACACACAAACTGGGTCAAACTAAACACACGAAATCATGCCATTCGAACTGGACGCGGTCCTTACAGCCTTACCAAAAATTCGATGTAATCAAGTATTTCACTTGGAATTGAAAATGATTATGCTCGTGGAGCTGGAGGATCTACATTTAGAAACACTTCACTATGATGAGGTACATACCTACCTACATAATATATACAAAGTAGCAGATCCTTGATGCGGAGTATGAGGGAGTGCAATTTGGGGATTTGCCTGTCAGACTCAGACACTACTCAACTTATCACGACTGACAAATGCAGTTGACTTTACTCTGCGAACCGATTCAATTTACAACTTTTAATCGAATGGTAGGTAGTCAACCACGAGTAATCTTAGAACTTACATTTAATTTGACTTAAAACTACTAAGAAGTAACGGTGATTTTAAAGAAAATTAATGCTATTGCTTGCTGATAACGGGGTCTTCACTTGCCAGTTTTCCCCCTTGTGTTATTGCTTTCAAGAGAATTATAGATATTATACACACAGACACACACGCACACACAGAATTTTTAATTTTGTTTTAATTAATTTATTTTATTTTTTTTTTTATTTAAATATACTCGAGTCGGAAGAGATGTGCGACTTGAGTTCTTTACACGACTAACATCTCACGCAGACTGACGGTTGGCACAGGTAGTCCGTGACGTGTTGAACTGAACTCTGTTATGACGAAGAATGAAAGGGTGAAAAGCTTTCGTAAAAGCTTTGACTCCTTTTTCGTTAAAACCTTTATTTGTGCTCCTCCTTTGCAAAAATTTCAGAGTTGCCGTGGTGCGCTCGCTGGAAAATGGATTTCGCTTTCTTTATAAAAAAAGTTTAAGTTTTAAGGCCTAACCACAATGTGCATATGCAAAGACACGAGCAATTGCTTTTCATAGAAACCCATAATGGGAATAAGAAGCCGTTCGTCAAGTTTTAAGGCTGAACTACAATAGATGTATACGTAAGTACATTGACTTACGTAAAGCGAACGCGCCCTTTAATTTAACAGGCGTACAAAAATTAACTTTAACTCGTGTGAGGGGAACTTTCGTTAAGTTTAAATATACTATTTTCCGTAAGTATAGTGCGCTAAGAATCGTTCATTCCGTAAGAACGCGATGTGTCCAAACAATTAAATTATTACTATATAATTAAAAGTGCAATGTAAAATTTAAAATGGAATAAAAATGACACTGCGAATTAATAACAAGCACAAATCTTCAATTAAATTAATTTCCATTTGTTAATTTTTTCACTTTTACCACTTTTTAAAAATTGAATGTGATATATATTTAGGCTAAAAATATCAATTTTTCGTAAGTAAACCTCAGTCTCGTTCAATTTCGTAAAGTTATTTACTTCTATTGTAGTTCAGCCCTTAATTACTTTCGTCAACTTCTGTCTGCACGCTCATTATCGCAATAATTAATAAGCAAATGTGACAGTTTGTGTAAATACTATACAAATGTTAGTGATGTATAAGAAAGCATTCGTGATATTTTCAAGGCTTGCATATGCAAGCTTATATGCACATTGTGGTTAGGCGGCCTTTAAGAGTCGGACGAGATGTAGATACGATAGGCTTAAGGAGGAAACACAATTCCACCGTTTTGATCCGATTCGTACAAATGTCAAATTTGCTTATATGAGACATAATACGTGCAATTGGACACATTACACCGAAATGGATCGAATCGAAACGGAGAAGTTGAGCAAATTTCAACTATTACGGAAGACATAACCTAGAAAAATCATCCATAAAGATTTGTTTATACTCAAAAATACATGAAAAGGTTTTTGTTGAGGAAATAAAAAAAGACATGAATTATATGATATAAAAAAAGAATGTTTTCATGGAGGAATGTAAAGCGGAAAGACAAAATCTGTCAAAATTTGAAGTCAATCATCAGGCCAAAGAGAAGTGAAACAAAAAAACGTAGATTGTCAGTGTAATGGTAGTTGACATTATATTTCGCAAACTGTACTCTAAAATGTTTCGTTTTCGACATGAAAATTATGTGAAGTTTACGAAACGTTTTGCATGTGGAATGAATGACTTCTGAAGAAAACAAAAAAATTTTCTATTTTAATTTATTTGGTAAAAATAGCATCACAAATCTTCATAAGAATATAATAGAAAGTCGTTCATTAAACAACCTCAGCTTACGTTACTTTACAACGTTAGGTACATCGAGTAGGAAGTAGATATTTGGAATTATCAATAGAGTACAAAATTGCTTAGTAAACTAACAAAAGTGCAATAATAATAAGTTGACAATTCAAAATTTTATTAATTCAAATTGAATGCGGTGTTTTGCTATTCTAAGAGTCACTAACAAATAAACATACACAGAACAGCTGTCAGGTTCTATGACACACAGGTCAATAAATCCAGAGATGTACGTTTTCAATTCGTTTTTATTTCGCTGTGATTAGAATGTTACAGCTATTCGCAAAGTTTACGTTTTCGTTTCACTTTAGATGTACACTCTCAAATGCTTAGAGGGAGGTACGTTTTCATTACGTTTTTGTTACGCTGTGATGACAATGTTTACGTACTTGGGTGTATTAGTGAAAAAGCTGTTCGCAATGTTCACGTTTTCGTTTCACTTTAGATGTACACTCTCAAATGTGTAGAGGAATGTGTTTGAAACCGAACGGAAGAGTTGTGCATCCGTTAGATCCAAATGGATTGGATCGAATCGGATCGAAACGGCGGAATTGTGTTTGGCACTTTAACTTAACTATACGACCAACTCGAACTCCTCGTGTAGCTCCATGCACTGCATTATATCATGTACATATGAAGGGTACAGAGAAAGAACAAGGTAAGTCATATTTACTTGAAAATGAGATATTTAATGTTAAAAGTTTCAAGACCTATTATTCAGCTGTAAAAGACAATTTAAGTGAATTTTTAACAATTTTTGGAAGAAAAGCAAAATTTAGAGAAGTATCTTTAATAAAATAACAAAATAGTTTATTCACTATAAATAAAATTTTAAGTTTTTCAACAAAAGAACATTTTATAAAAGTAAAAAAACAGAAGAAAAACAATTCAAATTAATTTTGAAGGCAGTTTAAACTTTCAGGCGATACTTCAATAGCAAAATTAGTTTTTTTTTCAATCATTATCTCCAGTGTTGTCAGCATGAGGTAGCCCTTCGAAAAATGTCTGTGCCGCAGTATTTTTTAAAGCCTGCAAATCTTTGTATTTTGGAGAAGATATTTGCATGACTTCCTCGTATAAGTTTGGCGGTGTACTGCTGACAATTTCTCTTAAAGATTTTTTATTTCTTATAATAGAAGTTTCCCATGGACCATTATATAACTTTCTGAGCTGTATCGCAGTAGGATAATCCTTAGAAATTGGCTATTATTTTATATAAAATTTACTAAGGTGCTTTGTCCAGGCTTTAAAATTATTTCTATTATATTCAATTACAGTGAATGGTGATGGCCTATGGCGTGAAGCTCTAACGTGATCGGTCCATTCCTTTGGAAGCTGAACATCTTGTTTTATTTGCCCCATATTTTTGTCGCATTCCATGTAGCTATGGCCACGAACAGGAAAAGTTACTCTAATAGAATCGAATCGGTTCATTAAATTATCCAAATAATGCAAAAATCACATAACTGTAAAATTGTTATTTTGCCCCGGGCAAGAATCGCAAAAAGGTTAATATTTCGAACATACCAAGGGAGGTGATGTTTAAAATAAAAGTCTAACATAGATGCAACATCATCAGCACCTTTCCGCGCAACAGTTTCATCATAGGTGACAAAGTATGAATTTATAAGCTTTGTTTTCATTTCAAGGTCTTTGATCTCATTTTCAATTTCACATTTTTCATTTTGATTTGGAATAAGCAGCTGTGACTTTATGTTGATATTTTACTTAAAGGTTCATCACAAGTAGAACAAGAATGTCTTCTTGGATACCCAAATGAGATGTTATAATTTTTGACCAAAATACTCCTATATGTTTCATAGGATCAGTGTACAGGATCAGTGTTCAGGATCAGTGTACATTTGATGCATTTTTGTCACATTGAGTTCTTCTGGTAGGTACACCTTCTATTTATTTTGGGTAACACCAATGTGTGCCTTGATCTTGAAGAGAGTTTCTGCGGACATTTTGTGTTTCCTACTTTTATGTGTTCCCCGCCCTCTCAACAATCCTGTAGTTTTTAGAGATTTCTGAGTGGTATAAATTCTTTGATTTGTTATACCGTGAATAGAAATAAAAGCCTTTTCACATACTAAAAGTTCCTTTAATTGCGTGTTCCGTATATGAACCGGAGTTTATAAGAGTAGCTATAATCTCGCATCGGCGCACTTGCCCTATTCACACGTGGTCTACGTCGATTAATTGGCAAAACTGAAATTCATGCAGAAAGGTACTCATCTTGTTTCGTCTTGCACTCCGATAAAATGAATTGTGAGATTATCGTTAGTCTCACCTGCAATATGATTCATTGCGCGAATTTTGAGCGGCGGAAATTGTCCCTAAGCAGCGTTTTTTTTTTTTGAAAATCTAATAAAAAATAAATAATCATAAAAGAAAATATTGAGTCAAATAAATACTTGAAATGTTGATACACATCACTGCTGAGATTTGGTTCATTTGAAGTGTTCATTTAAAATATAAATTCACTATATAACGATAACCGAAAAACTTTTTTTTTCTGCAGTAAATTTAAATTAAGATAACTGTTCGAAAGAAAATTAAATTTTTGTTTTTTCATTAAACCATTTTATTGGTTTATTTGATTTTAATTAGTTCGAACACCTTTTTTTACTTTTAAGTATTCCGTATAACCTCAATCGACCACTGTCAGTTTGTATTTTAACGAATTTTAAGATGACTCATTTGACTCGTGGCTCTGGTGAGATTCAATGATCACAGTGATAAGTGAGCGAAACGTCACGACCTCCAGCCAGATTCAAGATGGCTCAAGAGCTTCATATAACAAAAGATTGCGGCAGATAACTCTTGCGGCGAGTAGTGAGTGTAGACGTATGACGACGTGCGTAGTTTGCAAATAGCAAAATGTCGCTCGAGTGAGATTGTTTTACAGAAAATGAAAAATTAGATAAAGAAAAAAATATTTTACCATTGGCGAAGAATAACAAATGGTTCCCTTTCCCTTTATGAAATATTTTTGTCAGCGATGGACTTGCATTGTTTTTTCATACAAAATTTGGACTTAGCTTGTTCTTAGATTTTATGATATTTTTAAATATCCCTTTATGTCCTTATCAATGCGATTTTTGAATTATCTTGTTGCATGTGCTTAAAGAACTTTTCCCCACCATTTCAACAGCATCATTATTTTAATTTAGACAAAAACATGACTTACCTTGTTCTTTTTCTGTACCCTTCATATGTATGTACATAATTTATTTATTTATTTATTTATTTATTCATGATATTATAACGATAGTGAACAGATAAAGACCAGTACAGAGGAAGGAGTACATATTATAAAGAAAAAATAAGACGAAAATGTTGATATTAATAATAATCAAAAAGAAAGGAACATAATTCATGATGTCATAAAAGGAATTAGTCAACATGAGCAAAAATTAAAAAACATCGTAATGAATGCTAAAATGTGAAAATAATGAAAAAAATAAAACTACTAACTTAAAAATGGAAAATGGTACAATTTTAAAACTAAATTCATAAGGTGAAATATTTTAGAACTCATTGATTGTCAGTCTTTTAAATGTCTGGAGTTCGGTATTAAAAATATCAATATAATTGTAGTGCAAATTATATACGATTTTAGAATTCTGAAGATAGACGACTTTTCTTGATGTGGGATCTACAGGAGGCAGTCTGAAGCATGCGAAGGAGACCATTAAGGTCAATGCTGAATAGTACACAATAATAGGACAATTAAATAAACAGTTTACCATCTTAAAAAAAAAATTTCCAATGTAAGAAGTATGATAAACCAAGGATCACAAATTAATATGATTCAGCCTTTCAGAATATTCAGGTGAAGTATTATTGAAATTAAACAAACAACGAGAGTATTGAAAATTTTGTCTGAATTGACTTGATTTCGTTAGAATAACATGAATTAAACGGGTTTCACACCCGATATGAATACTCTAAAGATTCTTCTAATTATTGAGTTAAAAAGAGTAATAACGAACATTTAAAGGACCTCAATGTACGACAAATAAAAATGCGATTAACCTTAATGTGAAAGACAAAAATAATCTTAGAATCAAATATAACCTTTATTTCATCCACGCATAGAATAGTAATATTATTAATTTTGTAATAAATATTTATGGCATCGCGTTTCCTAGAGAAAGACAAAGCTTAAAATTTATTGTAGTTAATTTCCAAAGTAGTCTCGTTACACCAAGCTTCAAGTTTCTTTTGATGTCCCTTATTTTCATTTCTTCTAAATATATTCGTATCGTCGGCATAAAGCAGGCAGTCATTCCCAATAAATGTGATTAGATCGATAATGTAGATCACGAAAATAAGAGGACCGAGGATTGTGCCTTGGGGAACACCCGACAGCTATTCATAACGATCGAAAACCATTAAGGACAACAATGGTGCTTCTAAAATTAAGGAAGGAAAGAAACAGGAGATCGTATTTTTATCGAATCTAAGTTGTGCCATTTGGAAATGGACACATTTATGAAAAACCTAAGAGAAGTCGGTGCAAATGTCATAAACTTGTGTGAATTTGCCATAGTGTCAGTAAAAAAGATAAGATTGGTAGTGGGTGAACGTCCTGGACAAAATAAATGCTCTTGATTACAGATAGTAAATTCTTTCGAAGATGGGAGCAATGCTGCTAAATGTTGATATAGGCCGATAGTTAGTAATGAGTCTAGGATCACCAGCTTTATAAATTAGGGTAACAAAACTATTCTTTAATACTGGTCTGAGGGAAAATATTCTCGTAAACAAAAAGGTTAAGCAAATTACATATCGATTCAGAAAGTGTGCGAGAACAAATGTACCAACAATTTATTTATTTTCCAACAGACTAGAGAAGTTAAAAAAACGCAACAAATGATTATGCATTAACTATCAACCTTGCTTTTTTTACCTGAAGTATTTGGTAATGTATTTAAAAATTCTTCGAATTCGTACTTATTATTAGGTAATGGCCACAAGATACGGAAAACAGGATATGTTACATAAAAAATTATAGGCTGGCATAATGAAGTGTTTCGTCAAATTGCCACAATCGATATTTAATGTATCATTCACAGCGGTTAATCTTACTAGCTTGAACAGAGACAAGCAACACAGCTTTAATTCTATGGACATTTTGACATTTTATTTAAAGATGCGAAACAGTCATTTTTCTTTAATCTCTGGTTGTTGTTTGGTGCATTCTGAAAAGAGAGGCGATTTTTGATGAACTCTTATTTGTTTCCTTCCAGCAATATGACAGCACATATGATACATTATTCTATGACCACATTTGCAGTTTAGTGTTAAAAAATATTGACGAAATTATTTCAGCAGTCTGATTTCTAGTAAATTGTGCATTATAAAATATACCTTGTACCAATCAGAAAAAAAAATGTACCAGTTTTGATACAATTGTACCAAAATGGCACCTCTGCTTGCTGAGATTCACTAAAGCATCAACATCATCAACCGGCAAACAAGACAAACTATTGAAATTCATCGAGATAAACCATATATTGAAATTCGTCCTATCATCGTGTGAAAGAAATTTTGTATTGGCAACACATGATCGTTATCGAACGCATCACATCATCAACATACAAGAGAATTGCAGATTTTACGATCGATTACTGTTACGAAAGATCAGTATCATCAGTCAATCAGCTATCTAAGCAACGTTCTTCCTAAAGCTATGCAAGATTAGCCTTGAGGAACTGACTACAGGACACAAGGTGACCCTATGATGGGTACTTGGCCACAGGGATATTCCAGGTAATGAGATGGCGGATGAGTTGGCCAAAAATGGCTCTGAAATGGATATCTGCGTAGCAATAGCTTATATGAGGATCTCGATCGGGGCTTTAAAAGAGGAGATCATTAAGGACGCCTTTCAAAAGGCAAGTCTACGGTCGATCAACAGAGAAACCTGCCGTATCGCGAAGCAATTATTGCCTGCATATGGCAGGAATATGACAAGAGAATTGCTTAATAGTAGTCATTACGGATCGTTGGGCCATAGGAGACCGCTTAGAATAGCGTCGAACGATTTCTGCAGGAGCTACTGGGTAGCTACCTCTTTTCAAGTCTGGGGGAGCTGCAAAAATGAGTTCAGATGCATCCTGAGTTTCCTAAGGGAAGCGCGATGGATCTAGCACAATTTGTAGGCTATCCCATGAGGACAATGAACCCACTGGTGGTCTAAGTGAAGCAGACTAGGTACTTACCTAAACCTAACCTAACCTATCCCATTCTTGTCACATAGACCCCACATAGACCATTGGAAAGATCCAACGATTACCTATCTACCAAAGTTTAAGTCATCATCATAGGGTGTAACGTTCAGAAGTTACAGGGTGATCTATAAAAACATACCCAAATATCTTAAAGTTCCGTTATCTCGGAAACCGTTACGATTTACCTCCCCCCACCCATACAATTTTTTGTTTGTCTAAGCATAGCCTATCCGTATCCTTCGGGTGCCAGACCACATATGGGACACCCTGTATAGGTGGAACATATGTGTGAATAAAAGTTCAGTTGTTATTACAATCTAATCGGCTGTAGTTGTCTTCTGCTCAAATCCTCTATCCAATCCTATCCCAGTACTGGAATCAGTGAAACCTCATTTCAGTACGAGAGTTTTTTCAAATTCTTGACTTAGCGTTTTCTAGGTTCAAGTAATCCTCAATACAGAGTTAGTGTTTCCTAATTTCTGAACACTCAGTTAATACTCTCCATTTCATCCTCATCCTTAAACGAAGACATTGAGAAGCTAATTTTGATCCTATCCAGGTCTTTGATTTCGGCCTTACCAGTATTATTTTAGTTCGAATGCATATCATCCCAAGTCATTATTATAAATATTGAAGCGAGAATACAGATATACTCGATTTTACAGCTTTTCTATACAATGAAAAAGCAAAACAAAAACATTAACAAGGATGGCCTGACTACATTATATATTATATTATATGATTACCCAGCAATCGCTCAATTGAAGTTTGATTTCGAACTCGAAGTCGTTCTCGACTCGATCTCGAACCGGAAACGAAAGAACTCTAATTCGAATCTGACGACTCGATATCGATTCGTCTTCTCGGGACTTTTTTGAAGATTTTTCGTGAATTGGTGCTATACATAAGGGCGATATGTTTTCGAATTTTTTTTGTAAAATCGATTGAATTTCGAATTGGATAAACGATAAAACTATACGAAACATTTTAACATTTACCAAATGAAAATTTTATTTTCCCAGCACTTACTTCACTAATTAGCTATTTTTCTGCTGGCACTGATTTGTTTGGAAATGTTTGTACTTTTTACATCAACACACCGGTTTGTATTTGATAAAAGCCCTTGGTCTTCCCGGGATACTGTGATATAATATGTCTTTAGACAGTTATAGCAAGCACAAACTGACTTTATTTGCAGACATTTTATTCTACGGGTATTCATGTAAGATCTTAAACTGCAGTCTTAGCATGTGCTTCGATTTAAGATTTTGAAATGTTTAAAATTGTCAATGAACGCTATATTTTCTTTTTGAACTTGTGCAGCATTTGAGAATATGTTCTGTGCCGGCGTTTACAGAGTTTGAGATTGTTTTTCATTCCCGGCATCATACTAGTTTCCATTTTTTCATCAGATGATTGGATAAGTTGTGTTTCGAAACATTTGAGGCGTAAAGCAGTGATATCTTTCATTTGCATTGTAAGTCCGTCATCCTTGAGTTTTTTCAATATGGCCAGGTAAATAAGTCGACTGTAATTTTTGCGATGTTAATAAGATATGAAGAATCCTGAACCACAATATTTTTGTACTTTTCTTGGTCAAAAGCAGGTCTAACAGAAATTTGAATTAGTTTCCAGAGCCAGTTATAGAGGATAAACACACGCGCATTCTCTCGTAAATTCCTATAAAAATTAAATATCCGAAAAAAAGCTTTCTGCTTTCACATTGCAAATATTTCCCCTGAGTTAACAGCACTGCTGAACTTTTATCGATACTGTTCTGTCTATTCCCTTACTCTCTCGCTTACTGAAAAATCCAGAAAGTCCCGCCAAGCCCAACCAATCTTTCCCCCTTGACATTTTTGATGGTTCGGTTGTTAAAAGCTTGCGCGAATTTTAGGCGCCAAAGATATACATTGGGGCGTACATATGTTTTTTTTTCACCCTCTACGTCTTCCTCTGTCCCATCCCTTATTGTAACATTAACCCACTATTCCATCCTCAAGGAGGAAAATTCAAAGTCCTGAGAAATAGTTGACGAACTGGGCTACGTAGTCAACTTTTTTGTTTGTTTTTTTGTCGTCTTAGCAGTTTAAGCTTTCAAGGGAGGAAAATAAAAATCACTGCATTTTGCTACTACTTTGTTCTTCGTCCGCAAAAGGGACAACAAAGGATAGCCTGCAGGGCCGCAATATCGAGAGTGCCGTAATCGCGTGAAAATGTGAAAAATCCTGGAAACATGCATATTTTTGTCCTAAATCTTATGTTTGCTTTGGAACCCTGTTTTTGCGGCATTGCAATTAAAATGTCATATACGTGCTTTTCATTCTGAAGATGATATTTTGCTGCCCTTTGTCAGACGAATCTTAAACTATGCCGTCACTTTTCTTCATTGCGAGCTTATGCAAAGATGTAAAATTTTTGGGATTCAAAATCGAGTATGGATTAAGCATGGTAGGTTCACTCTTATTAGACTCAGATTAATGGCTGTTGTCTCTTGCGGTTTTATCCAATAAAGTTTACTGATATCTTACTATAGATTTTGGCATGTCTAATATGCATACCTAGACCTACATAATGGCAGGCCTAGTCATACGAGTCAAAGGACAATGTTATGAGTCGATAAAACGAATTTACTGGGGAATAGCTTGAATGACAGAACAGGAAAATGGAGCCATTAAGCCATTGTTTCCTCTTCAGAAACCATTAAACCAATTCTACAGTTCTTCAATTGGATCTTCCAGCAGGTCCAACATGTATAATATAAGTACATACATAACATTACAAATGTTGGGACTAATGGCGATAGCATAGCAAATTAAGGGAGTATTTATACAGTTATAAAATGACATTATAGGAAATGGTAGGAGTAGGTATATTTTCATGCTTTTTTCAAACCGAAAGCCATATAGTCCGTGAAATGTTAAGATGATGTCTGGAAATGCAATCTCATTGGAGAGTTTCCAGGTTCGTTTAGGCTAAGTTTCCTTCTTCATAGAGCGATAGAATTTAGTTTTGTTGGGGTTATTGCTCATCCTTGCACTTTCCGATAATTTCAAGTATTATTTCCTGGCGGTCTGAGCTCGTACCATTAAATTTGGCACTGATTATATTGATCATTTTATCTTCTAGAGCATCACTGACCACTTCTGATATATTTTCTAGTAGTTCTATTATAATAGGATTAATAGAAGTTTCCCTCCTTTTATTCTACTGATGAAAGTGTATCGGTGATTTACTAAACGCTCGAAGCATCTTTTTTCGTATTCTTTTTCTGAAATTTTAAAATATGGAAGGAAGAAAGGAAAGGTAATTTCGTCCCAATGAAAACCTGCGAAAGTTTAAGCACCTCCGGTATTCCCGTCATGTTCCTTATCACCTACCGTATTTCATTCCTTAGCTGTTGTATATCTTTATACATAAATTTCAATCGAACTTTTTATGTTCTTTTAGAATGAACAACATAAATACCATTTCCATAATTTCAAAACTTTTATCAACCGAACCCCAACCAGCTAACAAATGATTCTAAAGTTAGTGAAATAAATCACAAGAAGCGCAACAGAGCTCGACACTGTGTAGGTCGCGATAACGTGAAAAATTGCAGAAGTAATGCGCTAATGGGAATTGCAATTTCCCAATGCATTAAGCTCTTTCCACGCTCACCTCCCATGTCAAAAGTGGTGTGGAGCTGAATATAATAAACTCATTAAAGGAATAGCAGGGCAGCAGTCCCTTATATGTAACCCCGTAACCCCTGATGCTGATATCATCAGAAGTTCCTATCCTATGCAAATAGCTCCTGGGTATTTCCCTTACATGACAAACGAGACCATGTTAATGCCAGTCCTGCTGTATACAAGAACAGAAAGGCCCATAAAAGTCTCATTAAGGTAGGTAATCTGTTTTTGCTGCACATTAAAGCCGGACAATATTTTCGGGGGGAAACAACGATCCTAATGCCCGGCAGGAGCAGAAGGACAATGAGGCAGGGCAACCTTCCGTATATGACACATTTTAGGAACGAGGAGAGGAAGGGGTAGGGCAGTATTTGTCTTTCATTTCGGTCCTGAGGACATGTCACATAATGGGCCAGAAGAAACTTTTCAAGATGTTCATTGTGCACAAAGCCCAAAGGAAGTAGAGCAACGAAAGTGCTTACTAAGTGGAATATGGATAGAATTTGCTGGAATTCAATGGAACGCAATGGCGGAGGAATGAGGCATTATAGTGAGTACGTGAAACTGGGCTGGGATTGTTCCTACTCCTACCCCCACAGCTTTGTTGAGCTTTAAAGAAGTGGAAGGGCTTTCAGTACCATATCAATTGCGATAGGTGCTTGTTCCGTGGTGTATGTTGATACCATGGAACAGCAGAACTGTTGAACAAATGCGGATACGGAGGCAAAAAGGGTTTGTTCTACGTCCTTGCACTGCACTGTGACAAGTGCTTTTATTTGCCACGTTTATTGTTTATGGTACCTTTGGTGTGGTGGATGATTAATTGGTGCGATTTCCGCAAGTTGCTTGAATAATTTTTTATGCAATTAATTGCTTCAGCATTTAAAAAATGTTTTTGGCACCTTGGGATGGGATAGACGAAGTCGAGTTACATCTGGTTTTTTTTCTCAGTTTTATACTGATCGAACATATTTTTGAGATCAGATTTGGACCTTTAAACTGTTTTCCAGGTACCATATTTCTTTAAACAAATATCTCTATTGATAGACATGGAATTACGATCCTCTGTTAATCCGTAGAATCCGCAGGAGAAAATTGTAGACGTCAGTACTATTTGGAGTCTATGTTTTTGCCCATCCATTCTGGGATCTACTTCCGAACTCAAAGTAGGGGACAGACTAGTATTGTATTGTCGTATTGGTTTACTACACAAGATTTTAAGTCAGTGTATTTCTATCGTATAGTTGGATATAGTGATACCTATCCACTTCTGTATAGTTTGGAGAATCTCGGCTGTCAACCATCGAGGTGAGGAACTGACGAAATTTATTATATCAATATAGCTGATCCTCTTGAATCAGGGCAGTGAACCCATCTTGCCAAAGCAAGGAATTGATTGACGGAACAATAGCGTCCAACTATGTCGGGTATCCTTTCATCGGCTGAACAATATCGCCAGAGAAATTTTTAACGGATTACAACTATACAGAGCTCTTGATGAAACCACCATGGTTTTAGAAGAAAATCAGGCAGATAGATTGGATGAGATACAAGGATAAACTAAATAAAAAACTAGCGCTCCAAGCTGCGCATACTATGAGTATGGTTGCTATTGGGAAAGATTATGTGCTTTGAAGCTATCTGACACATTTCCAAGGACATCAAACTGATAAGTTAAAAATCAAAATAATCCCTTAGCAGCTGATAGTGAAACAAAGAACTATCAAGACGGACATGTTCGTATTAATCCTAACTAGTTTTCGTTTAATTACCATTTTTTCATATATATTCTATACCCTAATACAACCCGTTTTGCGTTTTTCGGACCTTTCCTTAGTCAAATGCATGATACAAAGATTAACAAGGTATGACCGGAAAATCTGGCAATTGGTTGCTTGCCTCTTTTGGCCACAATTGCAGAAATTTGTTCGTCTGAATTTCAATCGTCCTTACCACAGTAAAAAAAAAATTTCTATTTGGAAATTTCTTTGCTTTCCCACTAGCATATAATTACATTTCCCGAAGTGATTTAAACGAAGAAACTAATGCTTTCTTAAATCTTTTAAAATATTCGAAACGTATTTAAGTCAATAAAATACGAAAAACTTAAAACAAATTCGCTGAAAATGCCTTTAATCACCTCATGACGTAGCAACACAAAAACTTTCTCTCGAATCGGCCATAATTTTGTAGCATGAGTCAAATGTATCTAGCAAAAAATTTCCGGATACGCTTAAGGGCTGTCAGTTATCTTCTGTCAATAAGCTTCTAAAGCCATGGATGTGCTTGAAAAAAATACAAAAAAAAGCCAAAAGGGGGGTTGCATTTGCAACGGGACTTAAAGCTTTTGGCCTCTTAAATTTTACATGAGAAATGGTCATAATTGAATATTCTATCCTAGATCAAAGCAAAATTGAAATAAAGTGAAAAAATAAAATTTTGTATGGCAACACCATAGTCCGTTTTTGAAATTATATTTACTATTTTTGTAAGTAAACATGTTCTCGAGTTATAGTGATGTCGGACGGACGTACAGAGGGACGGACAGATGGACATGCAGTGATCAAAATAATTTTTAATATTACGCGTGAGTGTCTTATCCAATTTGCTCTATCAGCCTTATTCCTATGCGTTACAAACGAAATGACAAACTTAGTGGCTTTAATCTATGAGATTTCATCTGGGGTATAAAAATGCATGCGTTGATAAAGAGTTTTGTAAGAAGGATGAGTTTTAAATTCGAGATTTTGACTTTGTTGATTTCGAAAGAGAAATGTTATGCACCAGTGGAAGGCTTCTAGGGTTATCTAAAAAAAAAAAAATTAAGGTATATTGTTCAGGTGTTATATATGAAGTATGTAAGTAGAAGTAAAAGTATTTAACTCCTCCTACCTCTGTAATTACAAATGTTACCCCTCTCCGTGTCGGCACTTTAGTACGTAGTGAGTCAGAAATATAAAATAATTGCAAATATTATGTCTGGATATTTATGGGGGTATTATCACGTAAATTTTTTAATATTCTATTCTCATCACAGCCTAGCTGATAGTTTATGGTCTTATCTACCCCACGTCTGTAAAAATGATAAATTAACTGTGAATGGATGATGTACCTTCTCGTTGCTTTGTTAGGAGCTTCTATGTCAGACTGATTTTATATTATAAGCAACGGGTGAACGAAGTGTCGGAGTAATTATTTTCAATTAACGACGTAGGTACAGGTCTTGTTAAGTGCATGAACCTTTTATCATAATTATGACGTTAAAATGATTCGGGGTATTGGGTTCAACTAGTCACGAAATCCGAACTCCCGGTGCGCATGAGATACATTAATAATTTTGAACTGTCCAGAAGCGTCTAGAAAAAGCTCGTACCGTTCCTTTTTTCGGAAAAGTTAAGTATCCCTGTTCGGCTTCCCCTAATGAGCATAAATGGGGCAAAGTGGAGCATGCGATATGCAAGCAGATACATATTTACAGGTGAGAGTCACCTGTTTGAAAGGGCCCCATATTTCCAGCAGAGAGTTCTTATTTGGGTTCGCCCTGAATTATACTCGAAACTGAGGATTTCATCGAAAAGAAGGTAGATACGTAGGCGCCTCTCATGTTTGTATTGCAATCATAGCGTACGGTATGCTTTTATCATTTTCTGAGCTTACCTGCAGCTTTTGCACTGCCCCGACCTCAGCATGTCCATGTAGGTAATTCTTTTATGGGATTGAAAATTTTAAGGTTGACTGTGGGTGTGGGTGGCGCAGGAAAAATGATATGACATAGAATTAGAGGTGTGATTGCAACAGGTCGACGATGTTCTAGCTCATATCAGAAAGTGCCATATAAATGCAAAGTTGGGTAAATTTAACAGTAAAAGGAGATGTTACTGGATTTATGAGCAAAAAGGTCTGATCGCTGACTTATACCAATAGACTGAGCGATTTGCTTTTTCATGTGGCACAAATATTGTGTTTCTCTATATCAGGGTTTGAGCACCCTTTAAAAGGTTTCCTACATGTAAAACTAAAAAAATCAGATGAAATTTTACACCCGAAAATCGAATTAAATTAAAAAATCTCTTTCTTTTGTTCAAGTGATACACACGATACATATCAATGATCATTGGTTCAATTACATAATTGGATCAATGATCATTCCTGTTTTGTGGTGGCACACGGCAATGACGGTCTTCACGTAAATAGATTTGACAGACAAGATTTGACCCATTAAATGTGTCACTTGTGCATACTGGCGATTACTCCCATATCCTTAAAATTCACAGACATATCCGCGTATATGTGTCTATTTCTTCGTGCCTTTCTCAGATCTTTTATATAAATGCGCCACAGCTCGCACAACTTCTAATTTTCAACAGTTTTCCACAATCTTGCTTTTTTCTTCGTCTCTTTTTCCATTTATAATGTATGACATTTTTTTAAAGAATTCAATAATTTGGGAAACATGCAAAATTTACCTTGAAAAATGTATCATCCAATTTCACAAATGACATCTGACAGTGATGGCTAGAAAATCAGCTGGTTTTCCAATAATTTGCAGTTCCTCACCCCTGAAAGCGCGCTTATCGCTAAAAGAAATGACAAGCAATGCATAATTGCAAACGAATGAGCTTGTGGGGGCATAATTGGTGCAATGACGAAACGTATAACCATTGCGCCAATGATGCAGTGACATACGAGCTATGCAATGATCATTGCTCCGTCAGGTTTAACGATAAGTTCAACCAAGTAATGTAATAAAAGCGAAAGAGTCAGCTTTTCGCGCGTATCATTTGCATTCATGTCTAGGATTGAAACAAGTCTACAAGACTGCCCAGAATACCTAGAAGTCCATTATCCGGAGAAAAAAAAATTCCTTTTGATCATAATAGAATAGCAAAGGCTTGCGGTCCCCGGTCAAGACCATCAAGAACAACTTCAGCAATTCCTCTATACGTTCACTACTAAATATCGGTGAAGTGGTTGTTGACTCCCTTGATCAAACTAGTATCTTCACTGGTAGATTCGCTTCAAATTCTCTATAAAACAGCCAATACACATCCGTAAGGGGGGTGTGTTCAAGATCCTTAAGGGGATCAATGTTTCCAAAGCCGTAGGTCCTCATGGCTTCTCACCCTTGTTAAAACTATTCTACTTGTCTTATTGGGCAGGAAAATTTGCAAATGGTTTGAAAATAGCTCAGGTTCAGCCTATTCCCAAGAAAGGTGAGGGTAGTGACGCCTCAAATTATCGACCAATTCCAATCAATTCGATTCTCTCAAAGCTTTTTGAATCTATCATTAACTCCAAATTAATGAAATATCTAGAAACCAAACAACTCATCAATGATCGGCTCTATGGCTTCCGAACTGGACCCTCATCTGGAGACTTGCTGACTTTTCTTACGGAATATTCGACCCGTGCACAATGATGTTTTGTAGTCACAAAATCGTTGCTCTAGATATTTAAATAGTCTTTGATAGAGTCTGGCATCCAGCCGTTTTAGTTAAACTTAAAGCACTTGGTCTCTCCCCTCATCTTCTATTATAGATTGAAAGTGTTTTACCTGATCGCATAATACCGGTTGTACTAGATGGGGTTTCACCAGAACCTCACCCTATAAATATCGGGACGTCCCAGGGCTCTGTTATCTCTCTTCTTAATTTTCATTAATAATCTACTTTGCCGTAATTTTGATCCCATCCATAGTTTTTCCTATGACAGTAGCCTTGATTTCGCATACGCTTTTAACATTCTTGGGGACTCCAGACAAAATGCCACATCTGTCAAACGAGATGGGTTGATTAGATCATTCAATAACGGCCTTGATAATATCAAATTTTACCGTTGACGGTACCCTTGATACTCTTATGGACTCAAGAGGGAATGTCACATCTGTCAAACGAGATTGCATGATTAGATCAATGAATAACAACCTTGATCATGTTCTTGCTTGGAGTAAAGCGATTCACGTCGAATTCAAGCCATCTAAGTGCCAAAGCTGTCTCATCTATTTGAAGCAAGATCAAAGCTTTTCACTCCCATTTCTTTTTATGGAGCACTGATTTGCGATACACCGCCTTTTTGCATTCTTGGCTTTAATATTTCCTATAAGCTAAGCTGGACAGATTACATTACATTTGCCAACGAAGCAGCGAAATGTCTAGGATTTCTGAAAAGGTGTAGAAATATTTCAACCCATCGAATCTAGGGCTCCTCTGCAAATCATACACCAGACCTAGAATATAACACAATTTCCATATCTGAGCCCGAGGTTGGTCGCAGAGTTTTACCTTCATTAGATATTGTCCAAAAGAGATCCTTAAAGCTCACTGGCGATGTTACAATAACTGGAAATATCAATTCACTCGAACAACGTCGAAATGATGGATGCCCTTCACTCCCTTATCGCTATATGCGTGGTCAATGTTCTAATGAAATATATCGTCTGATCAATTGCAGAATAATTCCTGCACGCAAAACTCGCGCAGCAAATCGCCCATAAAATTACTTTCAGCCATGCAGTAAAATTTCGTGATGGCTTTTATCCCAAAATGTGTGAATATTGACAGTATACCACTTCCTGTCTTTACTCCAACATACAATCTGCGAAAGTTTAAAGGTGACAGTTAGCACCTCTGGCGCTCTCTTCACGAGCCCTACTTCGTTTCCCTATCACCTTCCTACCATGCTGTGCTTTGCATCATAAGGTATCCCCCTTAACTTGCCTTAATAATATAAACAAATATCAAACTTTCTTGACTTTAGTAGAGGTAAATTACGTATCCCTTTAGTTCCTGCATTTTGCAAAGTTACAATTTATGATTAATTCGTCAATTTGAACAAAATGTGTTTCCCTGTTTTTACTAACTACAATGGGTGATTTGAAAGTTTTACGCTTCCATTATTTGCAAACCAAAACAAAATAAATAATTTAGCACCTCATTTGACTATAGCGAGTTCAGAGTCTGATCGACACGTATCTTAATGGTAAATTTTACGTATTTGACATTTGCGAGTGGTGGCGAGTGTCTACGAACTTTTGATCTGTTTCCAGCTTATACCGTTTTTAAACCAAAGTTGCGCCCCTCCGTCACAAGAATCCTGGATCCGCCCCTGTGCTGGGTTGAGAAGATTTATCTACAAACATCAGAATGAGACCAGTTAAAGCATTAATTTTACCCCACTTTACTTTTGGATGTATGATATATCCTAAATTGGATAGAAGCTGTCTCCGAAGAGTCGAGTTGCATTTAACGATTGCATCCGTTTTATTTTTGGTCTCAGAATGTTTGATCATATCTCAGCCTATAAAAATCTGCTTCTTGCGTGCTCTCTATCCGCATATCTAATATCTTATACAACTTACTTCAAGGGCAAACCAGAATACCTTCGAGAGCTTTTCCGAACGTCGATATCTCCACCCAATCTAAATATTACAATTCCAAGGTTTAGGAAACTTGTAATGGAGGGTTTTTTCCGGTCCAGGTCGCACGATTATGGAATTCGCTTCCATCTAGCAATCAGTATCTTAGCGCCATCAATGCTTTTAAAAAACTCATTAGGGTTCACATATTATGAATACAAACGTTTATAGCAATAAGACTGTTCTTTCTTTCTTTTCTCTTTTTCTTTTTTTACTTTTACCTAACTAATCAGAGATTAATTATTGTATTTTAGACACTTACTTCAAACACTTCACACATTTTCTTTTTTAATTTGATTTTTCTCAGTTTTAGTTGTTACCTTTGAAGTAGATATGCTAATAACTATTGGTTGAATTTGTTTAATATAGTTTTCTTATTATTTCTTTTTTATAGTATGTTTGCTTTTCATAGTTTACCTTCTATTTTTGTAATTTAATTCTTTTTTATATATTTTTTTCTTTTGTTGTTGAACTGCCTTCTATAATAATTGATATAATATACTAGCACCTTTCTAGTTAAGTACAACCAAAAGATATTTAATCTTGTGAACATTTTTTTTTCCAAATTAAAATTATTATTATTATTATTATTCGAAATTTCTCTTTCGATCCTTTGCAAAATTCCTGTTAGTTATCTTGGTAAATTTACATAAAGGACCCTTCTTGGAGCTGCCTGCCACTTATCTGTAAATACCTTTTCATTATTGTCTTAATCTCTTGTGTTTTTATTGTGTCATATTTATTCTTCATACCATTTGTTATTTCTTTAGATTCAATATAATTGTTCCAGCTTTTTGCGTGAGATTTAGTTAGTTAGAGCCTTTTCTCCTTTTTACAGACCCACTTTTTGACTGTTTTTTAATTGTGAGTCATTTTATAACGTTTAATAAAGATCCTATATACATAAAAAAAAATTATTATTATTACGATTCATGAGATATAGCCCAGTGACAAACAGACGGACGGACATCGGAGGCTTAGTAATAGGGTTCCCGTTTTTACCCTTTTGGGTACGGAACCCTAAAAAGAGGTCAAACTAAAAACCATAATTCCTGAGAAGAGAGGAATACAGGATGGTTGAGAAATATTTGGAAAGGTCATGACAATGAACTTTTGATAGTCACCGTATACCTTGTACTCTTTATGATACATGGTGTGTGGTGTTTAGTTTGTGTACAACGAGAGATAAAGTGGATGTGGAGGGCTTTATCTACGATTCGCAGAATTACAAGTCAACTTTTAATTTATTTCTATTTTCAATCAAAATTACACTTCATAGTTTTATGGAGTTATAAGAGTTTTCTACTTTTTTAAGACACATTTCTAAGAACTTAACTCCTTAACTCAACTTAGGCTTACTCTAATCCTATCAAACTCTCAACAAAAACTAAACTGGACTTGCTGACAAGACTCAAACTCAACTTATTCTACTGCTACCGAAATTAATAAGTTCATTTAAAAAAAATGCAGAATCGGCTACGCGTAATTTCTGTTCCAGAATTTTAGATGTTTTCAAACAAGATTATTTTTATTTCCTACTTCGCTTTGTTTACCTGCGAAGTAGGTCATTATTGCGAAGGTAAGTCACTCTGCAATAAATTCTGATCAGCCATTAGGTCATTCTTTATTTATGCTGACCGGGCATTGATCAGTGCACGTAAAATGCCTCAAATTAAAAAGTTTTAGAAAAACGTTTTGAAATTAATCATCGATAAATGATGAAATGATTATATAACAGGTGTTTTGTGAAAACCTAGTAAATTTTCTTAATTCTTAATCAACCTGTAATTCCGAAACTGTTGATATGGACCCCCCTTCCCCCCCTCTCTGACATACATTTTTTTGTTTGCTAGGTGAATACTATCACCTCCTGCCCTCCGAACTATCTACATGGAAACACCCTGTATAATTTACACTTGCTTTTGTTAAAAAGTGTTATGGGCAATTGGGTGGCATTGATCGTTGAAATTCTATGGTAGGCAATCAGTGTTGACCATATTGACGGCCTTAGAAGTATGCATATTAAATTATAGTTAAATCTTTATCCCATCTTTAATGATATCTCATTTGGTGTATTTCTTAGCCTCCTGCAGAGCTCATGTATATGTCCTAATACCATTCCCAATTGTCACTCTTAAACAAAAATCCACATATTTTACCGAAAGTTCCTCCAGAGAAAATTCTAAACAAAGACGACAACTTTTTAACTATTTTTGTGGTTCAATTTGGGATAACCAGAAAAATAGTTAGTTTTATCAATTTTAACTATAAGTGTAGTTAACTATATTTTGACTACAGTTTACTTACACCTTTGATAAAGTTCTAGTTACTTGTTGCCACAAATTGTCGTCAATATATTATTCTAGTGTTTTAACTATATTTGTAGTTAGTTTCCACCAGAAATCTAGTACCAGAGCCGTAAATATTATATTAACGGCTCTACTAGTATACGTTAAATGACAATGCTGATGGTTATTTTCAACTACAGGTTATTATTATCTTTGACATAAGTATGGTTAATAAAGGATAAAGGTCTGACTTTTATTACTGTTTTCTAAAAACGCCGTGTATAAAATTTCAGCTCTTTACGCTTTCCAGGCAGTGACGAAATTTTCATATGGCAACCCCACAAATGGGTTACATGATTTGTTCCATCTTCGACACTTACATTTACTTCTTTTAAAAGCCCGTGTGCAGAGCTTCACCTCTCTAAGTACATGTGTTCCTGAGCTATCGTCAGGACGGGTAGACGGACATGCAATACTCAAAATACCGAATTTAAACGCGTTACAAATGGAATGACAAACTTAGTATACCCTATGATTCCATTATCTGGTGTATAAAAATATTAGACGTAGTCAAATAAATAATTAGACAATAGTTGCTTATACTAGTCATTATTAACTATATCCTTGCTAATTTAAGAATTTATATATTTTTGTTGTAGTGTGACTGACTACATAATAGTTAAAATAAATTTTTTTAACTATTATAATTTGTCAAAATTAGCGAGAAATTTCTAGTTAAGATTTACTAGAAGTTTGAGATTTATGATAATTCGTAACTATTATACAGTTGTCAATGTGTATAAGGTCTTTCGTATCAACAGGAACCAATACTCTTCAGTACGGCCAGTTCCTGCCTGTCATAGACGCCAGACCTCATATATAGTCCCATTATAAATTCTAAATGAGAATCATATGAGCTGAAATACTACGTATTTACTTTAGCGCTTAGCCAAACAGCCCTATAGACGGAACTAGCCAACTTAAAGAAATGAAAAGCATTTTATTCTGGCGTCTGCGGCAGGCAGGAACTGGTCGGACTGAAGAGTATTGGTTCCTGCTGGTACGAAACTCCTTATACATATTGCTATCTACTCCAACTGCAGGAATTGCAGTGTAATCTATAATTTCTTTTTTTAATTTGAATTTCGAAAAAGTGTTTATGGCTTCTCATTTCTTTATTATGGATTTATTTGTATAATTTTTGAAATATAGTTAGAATCGACAAGAAAAATAGTTACGAATAACCAGAAACATTTTTCTGGGCGTTCGCATCTTTATACAACGTAGGTAACTAAGAATATTGACTTGTGAAAAGTGAAGTTTTTTTTTTTACTATTAGAATCCTGAGGA
Organism: Dioctria linearis; assembly: GCA_963930735.1. NCBI lineage: Eukaryota > Metazoa > Arthropoda > Insecta > Diptera > Asilidae > Dioctria > Dioctria linearis. Next base: position 476,845 of record OZ005742.1, on the reverse strand, counting down.
GGGGGGGGGGGGGGAATAGGATAAAATAGTAAAACACAGCTTTTCATATTTTATTTTTTCATAGAGGAATGTGTGGATTGATTTTATTCGCAGCGATTTTAACGGTTATAAAACATTTTATAATCTTAACAACGTTATTTATAATTTTTTTGTTTAAATTAATTTTGCTTTTCTGGCGTTTTTTCTTTGTTCATAATGTTACAATATACTATAAGTTTTTTTTTACTTTCATTCATTCATGCGTAGTTTTTTTTTATTATTTATTAATTATTTTTTTACTTCTTTGTTATTTTTTTAATTATTTTCGATATTTCATCACCTGTAATACCTCCGATCGCTCATTTTCCATAATGTATGTTTTTATTTATAGCTTTAGCCTTTGCGTTTTTGCATTGTATGGAAATATTTTATTTTCTTTAAATTTTTTAATAACATCTCTTTATTATTGTTACCATTATTATTAGCATTACATTAAATAATAAATTTAAAAAATAATTATTGTTTTCCTGTGTTTACATAATATATCTTCACTCAAAATTCATTGAGAGGACAATATGATTATCAAAATTCTCTTTATACATATTACATTACTTTTAGTGTGTCCTTGACACGATTTTTATATAATTCTTCTTCAATTAAGAGAAAGCAAAATTATACTTATGTTTTTATATTTTTGCGATTTTTAAGTTGTTTTAAATTATTTCTTTTATACATTTAACACTAATGCCAGTCTTCAGTAACCATAATTTAATATTGTTAATCGTAATTATTCGACTTTATTAAAATAAATATATAAAAATAAAATAGTTTTAAATGAGTAGAAATTTATATTCGTGTACATAATGGAGTGCGTGAAATTAAAAATATCTCAAAATTTACCTACATGCTTTCGCAATCGATTTCAGAATTTTAATTTTTAAACACTAACTACATCAAAAAGCACCGCCAATAATTAAAACGTATAAAAATTCCACTAGGAAATAAAATTGAAAAATTTCAAACTTTACTTTTGTATAACTAAAAAAGAAGAAATTAATAAATACTTAGAATCATGCGTGAAGTACTAGCGTCAGAGGCCTTTTCCGGAAAATTATTATTATTATACCTCCGGTCGGTAAAATTATGCAAAATATTGAATATTTTTACAAAAAAAAAAAAAAAAAAAAATGAAAAAAATGAAAAACTGAATTGTTTCAAAGAATATCTTCGATTTATTTCATGCTTTCTTGTGTATCCCTTCATTTTTTAATTATTATTAATTTTTAATTATTATTTTCACATTTCTTATTGCATTAATTTATCGGTAAAAAATTTTAAATGTCGTAAATAATATCTAATAACAAATATTTACATTTAATTTACATCCATTGTTTTTTAGCTTATTGAAATAAAATATTTACAAAAAACGGGAAATTTTTAAGCGTTTTATTTGAGCCTTTCCATTTAACCATGTAAAAGTTTTCACTTGAATCCAAAAGGCATAATTTCAAAGAATTTTTTTTACAACAGTTCGAGTTCAACGAAGGCTTTACGGAAAGCAAAACCAAATTGAAATTTAGTGAATATTTATGATGTCGTTTATATCAGTTGATAAATTTGAGTTTAGTTCACGCGCCTCTAAGTAACTGATCTTTCCTTCACATTTACTAGTTATTTGTTAAATTGAAGAGAAAATATTTATTAAAATTGTCCTTTAAGGCTTAATTTTCCTTGGGACGAGAATATTTCAAAGGAATTAAGTTCAGCGAAGCTTTAATGTCAAGGACTCCATCCAAATTGATATTGAATATTGAGCAGGAGTAAATTACAAAAAATCCAAACTGTCCTCATAACTCTGCGTAATCCATCAAGATTCTTAATAGTGATAAAACAGTGTAAATTGATAGAATGAAAACGTAATCTGCAACACACTATATGCAGTTTAATAGCCCGATAATGTTATGGTAACAAACGGAAAGACAACAAAGATCCTGAAGCTTATGCTTTGAAAAGAATACAGGACACTCTGAAATATTCTGAATACACTGAAATTTCTACAGACTTTCACTGAAGCCGAAGCGCAAGCATATTTAGAAGGCAACAGCTAATTCCGCCATTTTTTCGTTGATGCAATAACTACAAGAGAGAACTTCGAAACATGTTTACGCTTTCCCGAGCCACAATTTTAAAATCCTTCGATTGATGTTGGTTTGGGGTGAGATAAGCTCACTTCATCCCTGGAGAAATTTTAAGGTTACAAGGAAATGAATGGATCCTCAAAAGGGGTAGAACGTGGAATTAGAGTGTAGTTCCTGCCTAAAGCTCACAGTCCCTCTCCACTTTAAGTGTTATGCTGGATATCCGATAGTTTCATATAACATCGATGTACAAAATTAAAGATTTCTCTTATTGTATGCCTATACGAAAGATTACTACGATTTAGGACATTTTCGCACTTAGATCTGCCTTTATTATAAATTAATTGTAACCAAAACCTCAGGTCACGAGGTCAACTTATCTTGCAGTCATAAAAGTGATTGGAGGAATGAGCAAATTTACGCACAGAAGAATTAAAAATAGATTTATTTACTGGATTTATTAATAACGAGGCTTATGTGGTAAAAGCTGATAGAAAAGCTATGCTTAAGTGACAATATCATTTAATAATTCACCTTTTTTTTTCATCATCATTAAAACATTTAGTTTCTTACTTGTTTACGTCAAGTACTAAGTAGGAAGGCAGTTATAACTGCCTTACACCGGCAGTGGACCTGTCTAGCTTATTTTATCTAAGTATATCGAAAGAGATGTAAACATTTGTTGAGTGATTTTATAAATTCTATACCATAACTATAGAAACATTTATTGGACACTAAATTAGGAGTAGTCTCAGAGTAGTGTCGGAAGAAATTTCATCTTACACTATAAATGCGGTGTTAGTTAATTTCCGGGTTAGTTATTTTAATAAATCTAACAACAAAGATCCTTGTCATGACTGGGTTCGAACTTTCGAAGATCCAATTTTCGGAACATTGAGGAATAACTGTTCTTAAATTTCATCGTTGAAACACTTAGCAGGTAACAAAGAATAATAAGGAATTTCTGACATTATAAATTTATACTTCGCACATTTATAGATATAATACAGTGGTGGACAAAATAATAAAACTGTAGAAAATAAATTCTAATTTTAAGGAAAAACATTTCAATGATTAAATTATGTCAGTCTGGCAATGATTCAAATCATTCTTTCATGGTCTGCAGTTACTCGATATTAAACCAATCGGATACATTTGAAAAATGAAGAGCACGGAAAAGTCGAGACAATACCAAGTGCTTTGGGAAATAGAAAATAACGATCACACGTCATAATACGCAATTTCCAAAAAAGTATAATTAGTAAATGTTAGGTACATGGAAAGGCAGATCAAACGAATTTGTGTAAATACATTGTCCGTATTCTTTCAAATTGATTCGGTTAAAAAAAAACGCTTGAATAAAGTGGAAAACATATCAAATTGCCACGACTTCAATCTTCACAAAACTTCCAAATGGAACCTGAAAATTGTTGGCTTAAATTTTGGCGTTTTTGTTTTAGTTCCGACAAAACTGGGACAACGTGATTATTTTTATTCAAATTATAAAGCCGTGCACATACTTGTGATACTCACTTCAATTGGTAATCTCCCGTAATCTGGATCAGGAATTCGGGCATTGGTTCATTACACAACTTGTATCTATCTTTATACCTTACATATATTATTTAGCCCAACAGAATATTTTTATTTTTATTTTACTTTACGAGTTAATAGTTATTTTTAAGTTTTGCTTTATTCTTAATTGGCGTTTCTTGACTTTCCTGCACTCCTATTATATTGGCCACTACTGTACGCTGCACTTAACATTTGTCAGCCCTTCGGCACGTATAAAGCACGAAAAACTATCCCGCATATTTTTTTGAAATCCAATTTCAATTCCAAACATTGAACATTAAAAGCACACATCGATACACATACATATAAGTTTAAATTATGCAACTTTGCGTGACAGTTATACTTACAATGTGATTTAAGAGTGTATATTTTAATCACAATATTATTCACAACAAATTTCCTTAATTTCACAGCATTTTCTAATTAACAATGAACTAATAACGAAATCTCAGAAAATCAGCAACTTTCTTACGCAAAATTTCACTGGAAAATTATATCAAAATGACATGGAAAAATAGTTCATGAAAGTTCTGATAAAATTCCAGCTAAAATGATAGTTCCGGTTTAAGAACGGCAGTCTCTTGAGCTTCTAGAATTGAGATTTCTAAAATTATGGGCATAAGAAGTAAAAAGGTATAACTCGAATATTAAAAAATAAATAAAAACAACTGCGGCAATCGGCTTTCCATGTGTAGAATGAAGAAATATTATCTGTTTTCGAAAAATCCTCGGATCAACTTCGCAATAAAGTAATTCCCCATTGCTACTCACAAACTTCCTTCTAAACAACCGCTGACTATAACTCCATTGAGAAATGAAGTCAGTCATAGTATCGTGTACGAGTTAATTTTATCCCATGATGGATTTGAAAAAAGTTAAAGTTTTAAGAATTCGATATGCTTTGATGCCCAGTAAAAGGAATTTATAATGTGTGGAATTTGTGTTTCCGTCATAAATTTTTCCGATCCTCTTGTCCGGATTCTAGTTTTAGAAATAACTGGTAACATTAACTGCTAAACCAAAACTGGAGCTCTAGGGCTCCAAATAGTACTCACAAGCACCGCTTCGACACCATTTCTAGTAAAACGTTCGGGCTTATATAGTTCTTCCACTATAAATCTTGTTGAGAATTGGATTACATAAATAGTATAAACTAAGCACAAAACCTTCATAAATCAGGGTTTCAGGTGCAGGTGCAGGTGCACGAATCGAACTTATTATTGTATAGGTAAGTTCATACAAAACTTAGCTGTTGTATTTAAATATGGCATATACGATATACTCTCAAAATTTCACAGTAAGCATGCCAAATCTATACATACCATTGATGAATGGATGGATTGAAGAGAGACTGAGCTCCCCCTGGGGTGGGGAACCCTAGAACGTAGGCCACAGCAGGCCCATTGTTCACCCTTCAGACCCATGAGCAATGATCACAGGACCCAACCAGACGCTCTTATAAACCATAGCAATGGCTCCCAACCTTCCATACCGGCTTCACGCAGTTCATCCAGGAGGTGTGAGCCAATGAATCTATAGCGTTTTCCGGAGAGAGCCGGACAGTGACAAAGAAAGTGAGTCACCGTTTCGGATTCCTCTCCGCATCCTCTATACATCGAACTATCGACAAGTCCTAACCTATGAAGGTGACCCCTGAGATAACAGTGTCCCATAAGAATAGACACCAGAATTCTCAGGTTAGGCTTGCTCAGTCTATCCAGCTTTTTTGTGAAACTTGGGTTAGGTTTGCCCCATAGTTCCTTTGAGTTCCTTTGTTGTTCTACCCGAAGGCTTGTCTAACCAAAGACAACTGCGTTGGCAATCGGCCCAAACCGCAATTGTGGAGACTAGGTATCACGATGCAATCCTTATTGTGGAGGATGGTGCCTCCGAGGCCGCACCAAGTGGCGCAAGCTTGTCTGCTTTTTCTATTCCGCCGATATCACTGTGACCAGACACCCAAATAACGAGTATCCTGTTACACTGAGACAGGGAATTCAGAGTAGTCTTACACTCCAGTACTAAGTTGGAGGTTTTGAAGGGCTTTGACAAGGCATTGGCAGCCGCTTGGCTATCCGAGCAGATGACAGTCTCCAAGATGGCAAGTTCCAAATGCGGCCCCTCACAGAAGACGCCCGATCCGGTATTGTCTTCAGATTTGGAGCGGCCTGTATAAATTGTGATGTTTATCAATGGGTGAAGCACAGAGTGTGATGCCCATCCATCCCTAGACGGGATTTTCATTTTAAACTTGCTTATCAGCATGGTCTGGAAGAGGTGGTCGCTTTCCCTGTCGGTATGAGGTGCGATGGACCGCACAAAATCCTAGATCATAGAAATTTAGAGAGTATATTGCATTTCGCGCCATTGTGCACCTCTCGGTAATAGCAGTAAAATACTTCAATTAAAAATGTGGGAAATCTGGGTACATAAGCGTGGAATTTTAATAGGTGTTACAAGGAGTGCAAATTATGCCATCTTGAGGGAGACAACAAAGGTTTGTTTTGTGGATCACTTCTATCCAATGGAGCAAGCATAGGGTTAAATACTGTGCTTCTTGTGTGGTGAAGATGATAGACGTTTTTCTGCCGGCAAGTCTCCGAGAAATATCAAGCTGGTTTTATTTTTGTATCAACTATTAGGCCCCTTGAGCATTGGGCGGAGGGATAAATCAATTTTAATTTTTTCCTAACAAATTAGGATGATCCGAACCACTGAATCAATACAGCATTCTCATCTAGATTCTATAAGTACTGTTATCAACAGAATACATTGATATTTGATGGACACCAGTGGAGCGAAAATATATAAAATTGTCATCTTGCCTATACTTATGTGAAAGTTGTTGTTAAGACTTTTAGTAATATTAATGACAAATATAAATGTGATTTTATTTAAACGCGTTACGTTACTTTACAGAAATATTCTAAAGAATTCGAAAATTCTAATTAAAGCATACTAGTCGACCTACACTCTTACGTAAACACTTAAAATTATAATATCGTCAGGGTACTGGGTAGGAAAGGTAAAAAAGTATTTGGAACGAAGGTAGCAATATTCATTGATGTTTCCAGTTTTCCGATTACTAAGTATCAGCATTTGTCTATAAGAAAGTTGTCCCTAATAAATTTCAAAATGATAGTCCTCGCCACCCATGCAATTAATATTTCGAGAAGAAAAAATATTTAGTTACAAAATAGATCAAAATATTTATTTTATGATAATTGTTTTTTTTTTTTTTTTTTTTTTAAATAAAGAGTGTTCAACATTAATTTTAACTTGACCATTTATATAACAATAAATACAGCGCTTTATGTACAGTTATGTCACCCTACATATGTATACACTTACACATTAAATTGAACACATATACCTCCATTTTCCCAATTTTGAAAAAAACTCTATGCCAGAAATCGATAAATACCAGATATTTACTTATGTTTTCATTCATAATTTTCTTTATTAATAACAGTATTGAGCATCTGAGAATAGAAAGGGACAAGCAAAATCTTTTTTTTTTCTGTTAATTTTAAGTCTGATGGAATTTATAGATTGCGAATTTCAAAGAACCTCTGCTACATTATTTCCCTTAGATTATAACAAAGAACATCGTAGAGGGAGTTATTGATGTTTGTTTTTGTGAAATTCTTCCTCACTTTTAAAGGAGCTTCTCATCTGTGCTCTTCATGTACTTTTACATGGAGACATCCTAGAATTTCTACTCATGTTTTTTCACAGCAGCCGATTCCATGCACAAGCTCTAAACTAATTAACGTACCTAAATTTAAAATTCAATGTTTACTCTAGATTCGACCGTTATTTTTTTTTTTGTATTATTGGTATTGAATTGAAAAAATAAAGAGGAAATTGCTTATATGTACTTATTTCGAAAAAAAAGATCGCTCATTATCCTTCTTTGCCGGTTTCAAAGTTTCTGCTTGCTCTAGTTTCTTAATTGGTACTGTTTTTTTTTGTATTGTATGTATGTACTTAGACATATTTTTGACAATAGCACATTTTATATTAGGTTCATATACAGCGACTAAATAAACATAATTATTTTAGATCTCTGTTTTACATAATTCTATATTTAACAGTGTGTTACTCTGGCATTCTAGACTCTATCCGGATTTTTATGTTTTCAAATTATTAAAAAACAAAAAAACAAAAACATTATTAGATACAATGGTCTTGCAAAATATAAGTTGAAAATAAAAACCCAACTAAATTCGATTTTTCTACTATTTGCACGATGATGATTTTGTTCTTAAATGACAGTATAATCTCTAACATAACTAATTTACTATTACGACAGTTTTATCTAGTTGAAATATATTTTTAATATAGTGAAAGCATTGTTTTTTGTTCATATTTTTTTTTTAATTTTCTTGTTCCATTTCTAGCGGCCAAAGTTTAAGTTTATTGAAAGTACATAATTTATTACAAGGCGACTTAAATTAAAAAAGTCTATTTTATGTACGAATATGTATTGTCACATGCTATCCGATACTCTATACAAAAAAAAAACTATTAAGTGAAAAAGTGCATTCAGAAATAGAGAGAGACAGAGTCAAAAAGAGATAGAGAGAAAGTGTACGAGTGACAGAATTATGACATAAGCGAGCTTTGCTTTTCGTCCAAAATAATCTATGCTTAATTAAAACCGTTCACCTTCTTCGTGTTTTATTTTATCTATGTATGTACAAACTAAATGATCTGCAGGATTGCAATGCAACATAAACTGTTTGAGTTAATAATATACAAAATATGGAAGCACTTTCAACTTTAATAATAATAAAAATTTTATTTTATTAAGGCTACGAAAAAATAATATAGAACTTCCGGTAGGGAATGTTGTAAGAAACGAAGGTGTAATAAAAATGTGCATACTCATGTAAATTCATAGCTTGTGAGTACTGTTTTTTTTTTTTCAGTAAGGAAAGTGTAAACAATCTATGAATCAGGGCTACTCTATAAAATCTCAAATGCATTAGCTCTAAACAATAATTAATAAAAGTGCACTCTTCTACACTATCCCCTATTCCATGCTAAGCAAAAAACTAAATATACATACTTCCAACTATTGGAGATATTGTCAAGGTTTTTTAATTTTTACGAATTAAAAATGATTGTTTTTAAATTATGTATGTTTCCATCGTTACCTAAATATTATGACAAAAAACAGAAGGCGGGAGAAACTAACTCAATTCGCATTAAGAATTTCTTGGAATAAATTTCTGAATTTACAGCTCTGATAAATGGGTGATTTTCAAATTGCGTCACTTGACTGTTTATTAATATTTTAGTTAAAACAGCATTTAACGAAGTTTTATACTTTCAAAACAAAAGTACGTACTACAACTAGGTAAAAGTACTGTTCGCGAATTAGATTCTGAACCCGAACACCTTCCGATAAAGTTGGAAGGAATATGAAAAAAAAAAACTTTAATTATGAAAGGTGGAGTTTGAGTATCTTTATAAGGTAGACATTTCTGTAGTTATTGTACGCACAGAGAACAAAAAAGCAGTTCAGCTTTAGAAAGACTCGACTGGCATCAATAAAAAAAAAACTGAACTTAGTCTGATTTGTTGGAATCACAAAAGTTCGCTACTGCTCTTATCTCCCTCCCTGCTACTCTAAAATTGATCTAATTGGAATAAGTGATCGTGGTCATAGAAATTTTCTTGCATGAATTTACCCGAAGTTTATAATTACTGCACCATATTGCAAGGGAAATTGACAGCTGCCATAGGAAAGGTTCAATTTTTTAATTTTCTTTAAAGTTTTTAAAACGCAATCAAAATGTCAATTGAAGATGGTTTGACTGTTAAATGTTCTCCTGGGATTTTCGCAAGTTAAAAAAACATAAAACAATACTTCCACATGAGGAAGTTTTTACAAAGAAAGTTTTTGCACGAGAAGTACACGAACAGACCTAATTTCTCATTAGTGTTCTTACTGGTTCTAGTCGTGCTCCAGAAATATTCAATTATTTGTGAGAAGTAGGTCACTGTTAATTATACGCAGTGTCTAAGCAAAATACTGCACAGCAGAAGATCTAAATTAAACAAGTATGTACGTTTTAGAAAATTTTTCCTTTGGATTGTATATTGGTTATAAATTCCTGGGATATATGGATAGGCTACCTGAGATTGGAGAAAGAAAATAACTAGAAGGTATAACAGATGCATTCAAAGCTCATTTTTAAGAATTGTTTTGAAGAAGAACTGTGAAAGTATCAAAACAAGAGATTTTGGTTTTAAAGAAGATCATACACTTCCATCCAAAAAGCTTTCTGCCTGTATAGAGAAAATTTAGATTTTTTCTTTTTGCTAGTAGTACCTGCACTAGAAACTCCGATATATTTCAGTGGTGTAGTTCCCCATTGATCGTTTTTCTTAATTTGAAAATCGACTTTATCCGGCAAAACCTTGGTTCGGTTCAAAGGAAGTCGGAGTTTCATCCAGACTACCTACAATAAATCTCTTCAGACCAAATATAACTTTATTTTAAGAATAAATATAGTAGTAGCTATAGGTATCTTTAAAGTTGGCATATTTTCAAAAACATATTGAATTCAGATCAACAAACTTTTTAGCATAATTGAAATATTTTCAACTTTTAATAATAATAATTAATAATTATATATATAATTAATAATAATAATAAAATTTAAAAATAATGAAATTTAACAATCATTGAGACAACGATGAAAACACGAGGTACAACAAGGTTTTATTGCAAGAATACACATTTCAAAATGATTATCAACTTCGATTGAGATTTGTTAATGAAATTTAACACAAAAATTGTGTGAATTTAATACCAAGTATTTTGGATTACTCCCATAAACATAAGAAAACCTTACTTTTCTCTTTCTAATGATATAGTTTTTTTGTTTTGTTTTTTTTTTTAGCTTTTTTTTTTATAAATGCAACAGAACAATGTACGATAAAATAAATACATATGTATATATAAAAAAGAAAAAAACATGGAAACGTTAAATGACCATCATGATGAACACATTGCTTGCATAATATACATACATTTATGTAGTTAACATATTTAATATGTACCTACATAATTTAAAAAAATATCTTCTTTCTTTACTTACAGAAATATGGGTATCACTCTAATAATATCATAACTTTATGGGAAATATTATGTATGTTAACAACACGCACATATCATTCTTATATGGTCGTTTGACATTTTCCAACATGGACCTTGAAAATAAAAGTAGCTATTTCCTCAGTTTTTCCTTGTTAACTTTTCTATGGGGGGCGGGGAAATCTTAATAGTGAAGACTTTGCATTTAGAAAAAGAATTAAAAACAAAATATGTATAAAAAATATTTAGAGCTTTTCAAAAGAAAACAGCATAAAATCGTACAGTTCCTTAAATACGTGCAGTTAACAAAAGAATGTATTGAAAATTATTAAATATCTTGAAGTATCCACTTATGCCTTATGTTCTCTTATAAAATATTTCATTATTTACAAATTTACATTTCTTATTATGTTACAACGCTTTTTTATTCTTTTACTCTTTATTAACGGTTACGTTTTAATACTAATGTTGCTTGTCGACAATTGTATTAATTTTGTTCATTGGAAATTGTATTTTGAAATATACTGTGGACGGTATTCAGAAGCAGCTATAATTTAAAACAGTCAATTTGAAACGCATCTTTGCAAATAATTTTACAAGAAAATAATAAATTAAAAATCAAATAAAAATTAAAAAAACATAAAACATATTTACGACTAAAACAAGAAATCGCTGTATGTAAATTCACTAGCACAAAAAATTCAATTGTTGCTCTTCATGTAAACAAAAATAAATATTTTCATAAAAATAAAAGATAAACTCAAATCAAAATTATAAATACAAAAAAAAAACAAAATAAACAAAAAAATGAAACTTTTATTTTAAACCACAAAATTTGATATGTCTGCTCGATTAGGGAAGGAAGCTGCAAGACTACAATTGTCGACGAACTTCAGTGCCTCTTGAAGAATAATTATTTTTTTCTTTATAATATTTTGGCGTAATTTAATAAAAAAATCATAAGAGCATGGTTCCGTTTATAAAATACTTCTTCCTCTCTTCAACTTGTTTCTTCTATTTGTATAAACTTTTGACAAATATTCGATTTAAATTTTATTTCTATTTAATATTTTCTCTCTTTTCTGTTTCGCTTTGTTTTCAAGAAACATATGTTTTCACCCTAAAGAGTACAACAGAGATTAGCAGTTTCCAATTTGATAAATTATTTTACAATTAATGTGGATGTGTTCTGAAAATCATTTTATGTGCAAAGAAACCAAAAAGCCGTTTTTAACTATTTTTGGATTAAACAAATAAACAGAAATGAACCGACACGAAAACTGTCTCTGTTGTGCATTTACGCTATGAGTTAACTGATGCTCCTCAGGATTATTATACTTTTAGTAATTAATATAATTAATTAAGTTTTTTACAGTTTTTTTTTTTTTACATTTCCATTGCGATCTGTTTCTTTTTCCTTTTTTATTTGTGTGTTGCCTAATATAAATTTGTACTTATGTTAAAATAACATATTAATTGAATATTAGTCACCGTTTTAATAACAAAACTGAACTGTCAAACTCAAATGTCCATTTCATTCAGCCCAAATTGCAAGATGCACTTTTTAAGTTTTTCGCTATTTTAGAAATAAATCCCGAAAAGTCGAGAACGCCAAAAAGTATCTCTCATTTCGTTGTATGAAAAATATATGAAAAAGAAAACTTTCATAGTTCGGGACGTTGAAATATTACACTTTCCCATAGCAAATTTTAGTAATGTTCTAGTAATGTGCCAATAATTATTTGAAAAATAAACATCGAAACTTCTTAACGTGTTCTTATGTGTTCATCTTGCTCTACTTTGGCTAGCAGTTAAAAGAGTACACAGCTTTTAATTGGGGTTTTACTCATTAATTTAAGCAGGTTCAATTAAATTTATGTGCTCCAAGGCAAAAATAACCTGTGGATCATATAATTCTGACCTGAAGAGGAGAAGGTTTTAATGTTATCTCTCGTGTATATAGCAAAATAGAGCAGGATGCGCAAGTATTGATTTATGTGATTTCACAGCAAATCAAATACATTACAAATACGTTGGAAAACATTGAAACTACCGCTTCAGTTCAAAAGTTTATTTTGACGCTTATATTGTGTTAGAATCAAGCGAATCAGATTGTTCGTTGTAAGCGATAAAAATTGAATCGAACACCTCTGAAAGATTGCTTATCGCTAAAAAAAATTTTTGTAGATTTTCGGGTTTAGAATGGAAAGAATTATTCTACATTGTCAGAAAAATTCAACAAAAGGGAATAGATGTGAAAAAGAGCTATAAAGGTTTGATATAGTTTAAAATAAATCCAAATTTTGTAATACGCAGTATTTTTGAAAAGCAATTTTTAATTTTTACATTTTGTAAATCGCTTTTTGTTCGGTAAGCTTATTATGACCAGATTGGTTTCTACTTCAATAATGTGATTGAAAAAAGTCCGGTTTAAAAACTAAAAAGAAATATGAAAAGCTGTTCGTTATTGACAGCTTTGATGATAGTAATGTTGCACTGATAAGCAATAAAAACGCGGGCAAGGCTTATGTAGGAGAAAAATGAATCATATGAATCATTTGGTCTGGAAACGAACTACTAATGTTATATTCGTTATGATGACCCAACCAAAGAGTACAATATATTCCTACATTAGAATGAGGACTACAAGGAAACCACTTATACGGAACAAATTATTTCAGCACGAAAGTATCTCACAGCCTTTATTGTAGCTGACTTCATCAAATATTCGTAATACTTGTGCAATTGCCTAAATGTCGAGGGCTTATAAATTTATATTGAATACAATACAAAAATTCAGCTATGGGCACAGTCTCATCTGCACTTTGACGAACTTTTTGCAAAGACTTTGCAATGATGATAAATTGGTAACCGATTTTCGGCCATCATAGAGACGGGAACAGAAGTTTGTTTTTATCTTTCATTTCTATCCAGAAATATAATAATATTCTACACACACACTAGGTATAAAAATAGAGTCGTAATTTCTAACGAAATCATGTTGAATATTGTGTCTTCGACTACATCAAACCTTCCTTGTTGTAAGAATATTTGTAATGTGGCTATGAACACAAGTTATATATTATTAGGCAAAAAGGTATTTCATAAAATTTATCTCCTGAATACTGCAGCTAGATGATTTTTCTATATCATGTAAAACAGAATGCGTCTTTTCACAGCGAAACTGAAAGTAAAACATAAATAAACCAATCGTGTGGATCTCGATTATTACAAGGCTAAACCTGTTACTGTCTATAATGGGCATATGATATCTTCAATACACCATTTAATAAACCAGATATTCATATATGAAGCTATTTCAAATCCAACTGAAACGATGAGAGTAATTATGCGTAAAGAAATGATGACAGAAGGTGATTAAGGTCTGTGACACTACGTCTTTAATTTAATCATTGACCTTTGCCATTTCAAAACTATTCGTTAAATTGAAAGCGAATGAAATTTTAAAGGGTCATTGTGAATGTAATCTAAACGTATTGTTCATTTGCTTAGGCTCGTAGAAGGTCCAGACTAATTCAACTTATTCAACTAAATTGGACACACATTAACAGAGTAGATATACGGCTTATCATAGACAAAGTGTTTTATTAAATTGACCAAAGCCATCTCCTTTTGTTTTTACATATAACACTGAAACAGTAGAGGAGTTATGAAAAAAATATTCAATCAAGACTATATTAGAAGAGACTTCCGGCAACGGGTCGAGAATCATGGAGGGAATATTTGTGAAAAACTTAGTTAGTAGTGGTACAAAAGCCAAAAATATTTTTACTCGATGACAGAATGAAAAATTTTCTCACAAATAAATTGCGTTGTGGGTATTCTAATATTAGGGTTTAATATATTTTTTTTATCTTTCGTACAGGAACCGTTTCAGAAAAAAAGGGGTTAATATATCGGATTCCATGGTTCGTAACACCTAACGTTGAAATCTTTGAATGAAATGGACATTTCTACACACAGTTATTCTTAAATTATTTAACAAAGAGAGAAATAAAAAGATCATAAGAATAAACAATCACCAAATTGGTGTTCATATTATAATTGAATTCTATTTCGAAATAATTGTATAATTGATTTATAAGTTTTGGAAAGTGAAAGATGACAGCATAAAAACTCTTCCCGATATTCGGTTCAAAGTGAGCCATAGCGATAAGTGAAAGAGAGATAGAGTCCGTCGGGTCCTCTACTAACTACTAGGAAGTATGAGCATCCGGTCTAAACTGTGACGAATTCGATCTGAAAAGAGTTTTTACCGCAGACTTAACAATACTACGATATCGCCTAAGAAGTTCTTGCACCTACAGCGCCCACTTTTGAGTCGCTCAAAAAGCTCTATAGTCACCTCATTGCTATTTCCTTCTTTGTATTGTATATGAGTTACTGATATGCATATATTGAGATTTTAAATAATTTAACATTCAAGAAAGCATCTTTGATATTTTTCAGTTACTTATGCTTTAGTTTTGAAATATTTTTTGTTTATTAATTATAGAAAAGTTGCTCACTTCTCCTAACACTATTTAGAATAGTTTTTTGGTAACGATTTGATTCCACCCTCGCCTACATACATAATTTTTGTAAAAAAAAATATAAAAAAAGAAACAAGTTAAAGCAAAATCAAACACATAATAAGAGTTGAGTTGATCATATCTTCTTAATTATTGCCGATTAATAAATTCTTTACTTGGTACATATGCCACGGTAACTCATGGTTGACTGCCTTTTTTTTTAGTTTAGTCTTAGTAATACTTTTAAGTAAGTTTTAAGATTTGTTTCTTTTATTTGTTTTAGTTTTCAATACAATAAATTAAGTAATAAGCGTCCTAAGAAATTATATTGCATCAGTATTTTTCTCATTTTCTGGTTTTATTTAAATTTTAAAAATGTTTAGCACGTCTCGTTTTCATTTTGACTCTTGGCTTATTTAGTTGTGATTTGAAGAGATTTTTTTTTTAATCTCATTTTATAGATAGTTGTCGTATATAGAATGCCCTTCTCTAATTATGTTCTTTTGTTTTGTTTTTGTTTCTTAATTCTCTCAATATTAAAAATTTTCGTTTATAAACTCTTGATTTTAAATAAATTATACAAAAGATAACAGCTCTGTTTTACTCTGTTACAATAATTTTAAAATCTTTAAAGGTGTTTTTAATAGTAATTAATTGTATAATTAATATAACAATAATGGATAATAATAATAATAAGGTTTGCGCTTACTTTATTTTGCCTCAATATTGTAAGTTGACTTAATTTTCAATTTTTATTGTTGTTTTTTTTTATGAAATATTTTTCTTAACAGTTGCACGGCAGTTCTTTTAATTAGCTTTTGTTCTTTAGTACTTTTTTTTTGTTTTTTTTTTGTTTTTTTTTTGTTAATTTTAATATGATTTTCTGCTGACGTCCACTGAACATCTTTCTAACGATAAGAAAATAGAAAAATAACTGACGACGCGATCATACTCCCCACGGAAGATGATAATAATTTAATTTATTCGTTATTGTTTTTTTTTTCTTATTTTTTTTTTAAGGAGAATTAATGTCCTTGTTCATATTTTGTTTGTTTGTTGTGGTGACAATGAAAGAAAGCGATGCTTATCCCTGCTATTGCATTAAGTACGTAGCAAAGGTAGATTTTTTATTTTTAAATTTCTTTTATTGTACTTTATCTAACAATAAATAAAAATATTTATTTAAATATAATTTAAATTTGCTAAACTATTACGTCGATAAGGGTCTGCTGAACTCTTTCTACCCGCGTCTGCTAATTACGACGATGATGACACTTTTCTTTAATGAGTTTTTCGTCTATAGAGTTCCAGATGCGGTTTTTAATAATGTTGGTTTGCTTTTTTCTTTTGATTTTGATGACATATAATGCCAAGATCGTTTTGTTATAGTTTACTATGATTCTGTTTTCTTTAATAGGTGTGTGTTTTGTTTTGAAATTAATTCGATGTTTGTGTGACCCATCCTACTTTTGGCGATTCCGGCATCCAACGAAACATTTCACAAGGCCAAAATATAGCGCGCAACGTTTTTTTCACTGAAATATTGAAAAGATGTGTTTCATTAAAACAATAAATATTGTATGTAGCATTTCATATACGGTTAAAGTCTAAGATATATCCTAATAATTAAAACGAACTGACCTTGTAATTTGTTTTTATTCATCTATGATTTTATGGGGCAAATATTTAGTAATTTTATGCCCTTAGCTCAGTGTAAATTAATTACTAATGCTATTCCGTTGTAAAATTATAAATAAATTAAATAAAGAAAAAACATACCTCAATAATGTAAGTTTAAGTCCTTCACTTCGTAATTAACACTATTCAACACAAAAACAGAGCACGAAATTAAAACTTAAAAAATTAAGCAAAAATTAGCTATTGAAGTTTTGATTATAATCTACGCTGCTGGAATTCCGAAACATTGAGGATAACGTTGGGCAGAGGTAATTTTTCAGCACCCCCAAGTAATTAATTCCCTGATAAGAGAAGTTAAACTAGAAATAACAACAATACCATCACGGATCTGAGAAATATATGAGATAATGTGTTGAGAAAAATATATTTCTAAATAATATAAATTTCCACTGCCACAGGATCTTCTGGAACACTTGCCGGATTCAATGGAGCATTAAAATCCTTATAGAATCACAAGTTTCTGAATGGTGATGTCCAAGTCATAGGCCTTTTTCGTATCCAGCAGTTATCTCAAAGATAAGAGATAAATCGTAGATATTGATAAATAGGCATCAACACCAGAAAGTGTTAAGGCTGCATCGATCGCAACTAACTTGATCAGTTTAAACTAGACAAAGACGTTCCTGTGTACATTACGTACGTCTCAGCATTGAATATCATTGTGAAACAAAGTACAGCATATGGCCCACTTTGACATATGACAAGCGTTTCATTGACGCAGGGTTGACTAGAGTGATGAATGGTATAATGAATCTAGCAAACCTTAAGTCGCAGAAGATCAACCGACTGGGGAAGTCTGTCGAAGGTTTTATGAATTTGCTATTTGTGAAATTCACATGGATCTCCATGCCGTTTGCAGAAAGACTTAATTACCTTAAGTTAAATTATATCTTGACAACTGTATCTATGTAGGTGAGACATCCATGATCTGATTTTAAATCAAGTCATTATGTGTGGTAATGATTGATAATCTCTCTTGAACTACTTGCATTATGTAGATAAATTATGGCTACCTGGATTGTCATTATAGTTGAAATTCTTAATTATTTTATTAATACTACATTTAAATCTATCGCAAGCATTTGATAAATTTAGTTAAATAAATAAATAAGTCTCTTTTATGCTATGGTGGTTTTTCTTTTACTACACAGCGTCATTTTAGTTTATTCAAATATTCACTAAACACTGTCTCAATTAATTTACAGTAAATCTCTTCTTCTACTTAAATATAAAGTAGTTTGCTCGCAAAATATTAGTGCAAATATAAAAGTGAACTTACCCAGTAGTCAAACATCGGTTTCGATACTAACAGCTAAAGCACTATTATGCCGTAATTGTAAATTATTTCCACCAGGTGGCTGTTTAAAACCATTTTGTTGATGTTGCTGCTTATCGATCGAATGTTGTGCTCCCAAAAACGGAACTTGACGACCAGGGTGATCGGTTAATCCTGGTGTTGAATCAACACCATCATCTAAATCCATCATATCCGATGACGACTCAGACAACGATGATTTCTTTAAATGCTGACCTGAAAGGCACAAGAGTAAATGGTTATATCAATTATCTAAGGTGGTAAGAGTATTACCTAAAGTACCAGGTAAATATGGGCAACTAGTAACGTGGTTAAAGTTTTGGCTCTGCATCTCCTCCTGGTCAGTTTCTCTATGATAGAAGTAATTGAAGTTACTGACAATGACTGGTACCGGAAGGGCGATTGTCAATACACCAGCAATGGCACATAGTGATCCCACAATTTTACCCCAGACGCCAACCGGTCTAGAGGTGATCAGAGAGAAAAAAGTGTTTCATTAAAATTCGTTCAGAAAAACAACATCCGGCGTGCATAAAAAGCAAATGAGATTTGAGCGCACACTTGAATTAAAGTGTTTCAAAGCGCGTGTTATAGAGGAAAAATCACAACATGCCCATGCACATATAAGGTTTTTCCATGGAAGAAAGTAACACAAAGACGTCAAGGTCCAAAAGTAACAATCACAAAATTCTTGGCGTGACATGTGGTGATCTTTACTTTAGTCTTGTGGTTTTCTTTTCTCAAAGCTGAAGTTTAAGCAATATTATCTTACACCGTAAACGACACAGATGAGAGACACGAAACAAATGCTATGTGAGGTCATGCAGCATTCACAGATGGGAAATGAGAGTGGTTTCATGCTAAAAGTTAAATTTCATATTTTGATGTTAAAAGCTTTGCTCGATTAATTAAAAATAATAAAAATTCCTTTTTCATTTTCTCAAGTGTAAAAATGTTAGTGAGTTGAGTTTTGATTGTCCAAGGGATGTGAGTATCGATGACATGCGCGCGCTGACTGTAACATAGTGAAGCTGAAGTGTTACTAAAAATGGCTAATAAAAAAATATTTTCTAAAATGAATTAAATATCTATAAATATGGTGAAAAGTAGTAAAAATTCGATTATTTCATCAAATATAATGTTAGTAAAAAAATACTGCAGTTATCTAAGGAAACCTTTAAATTGGCACCGTGTAACGCTTCTAATCGGAATCAAAGGAAGCATCTATATGATTTTACATTTTACTAGTTCATTCAATTCAATTCAATGTCGACTTTTTTTTTAAATATTTACTCTCAATGCTTTCGTTATTTAACTTGTGTTACAAAAATTTCTTACGGTCACTAAGTTCTACAGAATTTACAGAATTTTTACATCTTACTATCGCCTACTGCCGAGATAGAATTTTCTGCTTGATTTAAAATTGAACAGACTTTGAAAAACTAGATTCTATGTGAAAGTTAATGTATTTATATAAAGAACTAGGAGCAATTGAAAAAATATTTAAGAAAAATTCATGAGTGGACTCTCTTGAAATCAAATAGACCTTCAGTAATGTCAAACAATTGACTATTTTTGATGCGCTGAAAATTTTAGGAGTTAAAACCTATTTATATGCTCAAAATTCATCCAATAAATGGACAATTCTGGTTTCTATAAAAATCTTCTCAATTATCACCTAGATAACCGAAAGACCTCTGTATAAGCTTTGGTCTGGGTCTTGGAAAGTTGAAAATGGAAGAAGTTCTTTTTAACAGAAAAAAAAAGATTTGAAATTTTGACTGAAACACATTGCAACTAAGAACAGCAACAGCACTTTTTGAAATGTGAGAAATTTTGAGTGCAGTTGATTTTTTGTTTATAAAGCTTAAAAGTAGTAAAAAAAATCTCCTTTTCAATTATATGTATGTATACGCATAAGCGTTACTTAAATTTAATTAATTACGTCCAATTTAATTTAAATTTAATTCTAATTTGAACAAGTTCACTTCTGCTATATATTACATCAAAAAGTAAAGTTGGGATCATTCGAGTTGCTGGTGCACAAACAATGGCGAATATTATTCCCAATAGTATTGGCAATGTTTTTCAGTTATAAGTAATCGTCGTATGGGAAATCGAAGCTTAGTAGACTGCAAACTAAATTTTAACTTAAGTAAAGAGATTCTAAGGCACTGCCTTTATAAAATTCATTTTCAATAGAGTTATATAATTTTTCTTATGTTTTTATTCAAGTTCAAGTTCATGCTCAAGTCTTTATCGACAGATGTTAGTAAAAACTAAATAAACTGTAGAATAGTGGAACACCTCTGAACGAGTTTAAGGCTTCTAATGCCTTCAAAACAAATTTGACAAAAACTGAGGAAATATACCCCACATCATTACTAGATGTATAAATGAATTGTTAGACCTATCCCCACTTATCGGATTTTGATTTGTTTGGAAAGTCATTTGAAAAGTCTTGCCCTAACTAAAATATAAATAGATGTTTTGTTCGATATCACCGACGCGTAACACCAACTATGGGCAATGGAAACAATTCTTTACGTCGTAAATTTCGACATCTATAACAAATAGCCTGAAGAAGTGTTCTATTGGAGTTTGGTAGCCATAGATCATGGTCTCGGTAAGGCATTGGGGACATAACGTGAAAGCGGTTTATGGATGACAACAGATTTATTTATTTGTTTTTTAAAATTGCATTTATGTTTTCTTAAATCTGTCCGTCGGTTCTTGTTTAAGCCAGAATAGACTTGTATAAGCCCGGCGAAGTTTTTAAAACTTAAGATTCAGTAAGGACCAGCATACCTACTCCTGCCCATGAAAATGAGACAGGAAGCTTCTAACGAACCTATTACCGCATTTATTTTAGATTTTTTACTACCAACTATGCTCTTAACACCAACGGACTTAGTATAGTCTACTCAAATAAGCCAAACAATGATAAAAAGAGCATTTAATTTGTTTCAGGCATTTTTGAGGGTTAATGTAGGGTGTCCTGGTAGTATTGTCACACAATCGTGACATCCCAGGACCAAAATAAAAACACCCCTGAACTCGTGACAATAAATTTGCCATGCTTGCGGATCAGAATTTGTAAATGTTTTTGAAAATTTTAAAACTGCTATTGTATCCCAAACATGATTCTACATATATGGAAAAATCTACGTAGACCAAACCCTATCTTGCCAAGGCGTGACATGGGAAGCGAGATTTAACTTCTCTCGGACATATCGCTGTATTCACTAATATGTGTTCGATTATTCCAATTCTGCAACATTTTGGTTCAAGAGCCAGTAACCAAAAGAAACGTGAGGGATATATTTGAAATATATTTAAAATAAAATCGGCCTGATATATCACCTGTGTGGAGCAATCTCGTTTCTGTCAGATCGTATACAGAGCTAAATTTTGTGCACTTATTCAAGCCAGATTCTCATTGCAGTAACGCATCCAAGATTTGGCTTGGGGGGGGGGGGGTATTTTATTTTATCGGACTAATATACAGACTTCATTTTATACGTAATTTTTAAATTATGTTCAGAAAACTGACATATTGGAGGGGAGCCGGTCCAGAATGGACCACAACATATATGAGAGCCAGAGAGCGTGCCAAGAGCAAATATCGCTTTAACAGCAGTTTTGTATACATTTGATCAATATCCTTCCTCAACGCGGCAGATCCAAGAAAATATGAATTACTCGACGTGTCCATTATTTCAAATCTTGTGGTCAATTCCGCAATGGCTTACCCGCCATATAACAATTGTAAACTCTGCTCTAGTATTGCATGCAACTTCTGGTTCTTGTGTCATCTATTCTATTAGTTAGTGAGAGATACTTTCGGCTAGTTTCGTATAGTTGCATACAAGGTTTAAAGCTCTAAGTGTTGCTGACTACTGGAAAAATTTGAGTACATATATGGAAAGTGCCTTTTAGCAAAAATCACTCAGAATTTGCCGTTTAAGTCGAGACTGCGCTTCAATTCTGTATAGGTTCTGTACATTTGGTATCGTGTGGTACCTTCTCTCCAAAATAGTTGGTGTATTTTGGAAGTGCTTGAGAGCATGAGCGAACGGGCAACAATGACAGACGTTATCACAAAGTAAATGTTTTTGTTGAGAACAAATTTCCTGCATTGACTTCAAAAGTTACACTGAATGTACCTACTTGACTAATAATAGGTGTTTGATTTGAATATAAATAAAATTTAATATTAGCTGAACTTGTGTTTATAGTTATATCTACATACATATACGAGTATATGTAGTCACATTGGATTACTTATGCCTAAATTTAGTTGAGATATTAATAAAATAGATTTTCGCGCAGGAGAGGACTGTGGGAATACATATTAAGACAACATTATTTCGTACCTTTCATTATTTTTGAAATTTTCAGGCTTTTTTAGGTTTAAGCAACTATTTTATTTGGAAATATCCAATGCGGCTTAAATCCCAAGCCCACAAAATAGTGAAATACCAGATGGAGCGCGCGTGTATTATACCTGTGATTGTTACAATGCAGCCTCAGGTATGATGATGTGAAAAGACGCATACTATCGCTGATACTGAGCTAAACAGCTCTGGATCACACTGAACGTTGACAATGACATGAGCTTACAAAAGTTGTACTTCGTTCATAATATGTGACTTTTAGTTCAAAAATATGAAAAATTAATTAATTATTTTGAAATAAACCAACACACCGCCGCGATAGTGATAGCGAGAATCATAGCGATAAACTAGCGACACAAGTCCTTTCACACCAACGCGATAGATCAGCGACAGTTACATGCATATGCCTGAACCAAATAGACAATTGGGAAAAATCTGAATATAGGACAAATTAGAATTTCCCGCAATTGTATTGGCTAGTATCGATCGATGGTGGACATGCTACGATTATATGTCAATTCAATTTGTACTAACTCGACTTATACTGGGTTGATTAATTTTTCTAATTTGAAACAGTTTATTTTACTGACCATAGTTGATATCGAATATATAAATTTTCATATATCGACGTTGACAGATATATAAAAATTAGTGACGAAGGTTTTTTAAATGTTTCGGCTATAGGGATGAAATTTTAATACCACCAAATGTTTGCCTGATCAATATCAAAGAACACCTCATACCTCGATTGTCGATTTAGGATTCCCTTTACATTTTACATGGTGCGTCCTTTCACATCAAGGTATGCCCGACAAGAAACTCAGAAAGTTCAGTACAATACTTAAATTTACACAGCTTTAGAGGTAGATAATAGAAAACGCGTATGGAATTTTGACGCAAAATAGAGATATTTTGTGAATCCTACTGCAACACAGCCTGAAACAACTATTAAAATTGTTTAAGCCCCATAAGTTCATCATATTTTTTAAAAGCCGCGAATGAGAACGATATTACATTCAACATTTAGAGCTCTCTTGATAAAAATTGGAGTCAATGGAAGAACACTTACGGAAGAAATTTTCCAAATGCCGCAACGTTTTTGTACTTGTACTATAGCCTTACTTCTTTTAACACTTCCCACTTGTATTCTAAGCTAGATTTAGTCTCTAGGTAAGGACGCCATAAATCAAATCTGATCGTGGTGCCCCAGAGTCCTAGTGGCACGACACCAATACTCTTAAGCTAACCACACCTGTATTCAACTCCTTGGCAATATCAACTTTTTTTTTCTACTATTTTTATAATGTTTTAAATTCAGATCATATAAAATTGGGTATATGATTTCAATTCATTTTTCAACACCCACTTGAATTTGCACTTATCCATTTTGATCTCACAGCTCGCGATAGATAAATAAAATTGTGAATGCCGCGATTAGACATTTGAATTTGAATCGCTGGTCAAACGCTGCACAAAATCTTTGTATCGCTGTGATCTATCGCGTTGGAGTGAGCGTTTACATTGAAAACTATGTGTAGCGACCTATCGCTGTCGCTTCGTTATCGCTATCACTACGTTATCGTAATGGCTATCGCGGCGGTGTGAATCGGCCTCAATGCTCTAAACTTGCTCTAAGCTTGCCAAAAGAAGAAAGAATAAAATAAGTAAAAACGAGTTTTCAAACAAAACTGAGGCCAAGCCGCATGAAAAAGTAGAAAATAAACTTTTCTTCACACACAGAGGTGGACTCAGATTTTTTGATTGGGACATTTCTCTTGAATATTCTTTCTCTTCATGAATCAAATCACTTATTACCTGTGATTGATCATACTGAAATATATCGGTGATTGTCAGCGAATAAAATCTGAGTCCACCTCTGTGTGTCAAGAAAAGTTTATTTTCTACTTTTTCATGCGACTTGGCCTCAGTTTTGTTCGAAAACTCGTTTTTTACTTATTTTATTTTCTGCCTTTTTCACGTTAACTAAATTGTTATTACGTGCTGCATGGAGATATTTTAAAACAATTTTATGACGGCTGAAAAGACACTGATTTACTGAATTTTCCCGATTTTCCATGTTTTCCACAAACTTTTCCTATTACTATGAATTTTTTTTAAAAATTTACATGAATTTTCCTCGATTTTTCATGCAAGTTTTCATGATTGTTGTTGCCAGTAGGACGGGAAAAAAATGATTCCGGATAGTTTATAAAACTTTTTTGTCGGAAAATTTTCCGGAAAAATTCGGAAAATTCCAGAAAAATTGGAAAATTCTGCACTTTTCCTGAAACAGATTTATCTCACTAATCATATCGGTGAAAATTTTTCCGATGAATTTTCCACAAAAGCAACTTTATGCAACTCATTTCGCTCTACAACTTTGTCTAAGGTTGCAAAACGCTCAAACGCTTCCTTGGTCGGAAAAACTCCGGAAAAGCGTTTTACATGAATTTTCCTCGATTTTTTCTGCAAGTTTTCACCATTGTCGGAGAGAAAGTAATGATGCCAGTTCATAGCGACCTTGATCCTGCATAATTTAGAAAACTTTTTTACCGGAAAAGTCGGAAAATTCCCGAATTTTTTTTCGGAAAAATCGGAACACTGCATTTTTCCTGAAACGGATTTATCACTAATCAAATTTGTACCAAATTTTCAAATGATTTTTCTTGATTTCCGGGTTTTCCATGTAAATTTCCGGTTCAAATTTTGATAGATTTAATTGTCACGCGACATGAACTTGTGTGCCAAATTTCAGATCGCTGTCATGACGAAAAGAAAAGTGGGTCTACGAGAGTGTCGAAAATATTAAAAAAGAAATATACAGACAGACACATTCGTATACGAGTTAAAGGGACGGGCTGGCCTCAAAAAGAAGCATAACAGAAAGTTACTTTTCCGCGAATTGGGAAATATCAGAAAAAAAGAGTTGAAGATCTGGAAATGTTTGGTTTTAACTCTCCGCCCACCTAATGAAACAACTATCTCTATCTCAAGGTTTCAACCACATGGTAATAAAATTCGGAGGTGTAAGCGTGGACTGACTGTACGGAAAGTCGTTACCTGGCTACCATTCCAACTTCTTTTTAAATGCATATCAAAGTTACATTCGATTTGAACTGCATAACTGGATTGAACATGGACAATACAAGACATTTTTGTTTGACTAACTCCAAGCTTACATTGATGCATACTATTCTTGAAAACCCGAAAACTTTTTAATACATTTCGATACCATTTTAAAACTAGAAAACTCACATTAGAATCAAAAGTGAAATTGGGATTAGCTGCTTTAATATGGCATATGTTAAACAAAAATCCCGGGAATTTCTGTCACAAATGATCTTATTTCATATATTGTATTTATTTGCATCAAGTGATATTTTAAGATTTTTTATATTGCGATGTCCCATTCTGGAATCGATTCTAAATACAGCCACAGTTACTGTCATATACTGCTACGATTCTTCCATCATACCACTAGATTTCCTGCGTTCCAATATACAAATTTCAGTGGCAGTATGTGACTGCGGAATATTCCTTTCATCTTGTTTCCATTTAGATCGCGGTTGCTATTATTGAGTTTCTTTGATGTTCTAAAGAAATACTGTTCAGGATTTCTTCGGGCTGGTAAAACAAGAGGAAGTTAGTGAAAAAATCCTAAAGTTTTAATAGGTCATCCAATTTACTTCGTATTGGACCAATCCGAAGTTTCCTTTTCCGCTTTCAATGATTCTTTTTTTTTAAACCTAATATTCCTAAATTATTGTTGTCAAGTCAAGATAAAGTAAAACAGGAAAGCGATTTTCTTTTCAATCAAAGTTCTAGTGAATAAGATTACAAAAAAAAAAACGAGAACCAGCATTGCCACAATAACAGAATTGTTCGTTTCAAAAAATATGCTCAGAAACAGAGGTTTATTGTACAAAACGAGTAATACTCTTACTTAAATCAAGCGCGACAATCGTGATGGAAAAATAATTTTGAGATATTAAATATTATGATAACTAAACTATGATAACTTTATAAAATGATGAAAAAGTGACATGCAGCGTGCGTTAAATGTCTGCACTAAAATCTATTGTAAGAGATAATGTAATTAATATTAATAATATTAGTTGAAAAAAAAACAAAAAAACGAGAACGAGAGTAATAAAAATTAGTGTATGTCGTGTAATATTGGCTATATTACGTTTTTGTGTATCGAATCAAGCA
The DNA here is from genome assembly GCA_963930735.1 of Dioctria linearis. Taxonomy (NCBI): domain Eukaryota; kingdom Metazoa; phylum Arthropoda; class Insecta; order Diptera; family Asilidae; genus Dioctria; species Dioctria linearis. The sequence goes on along the minus strand of OZ005742.1, from coordinate 449,888 downwards.
TAATATTTATGAAATCATTGTTTGTATAGCGAAACACGAGTAAATAATTATCATGAAAACTTGGTGAAGTGAAGTACGAGTACGAGTAGTATTCAACCCACACTGCATTTTTTTTTTAACTAACAATTATATTTTTTGGTGATCTCAAAACAGTTTTTGTTATAAAAACAACTTTAAAACGAGTTATATGACCAGTTATTAAAATGCTAAATAAATTAATTCATAATATTAACTAATGATTGTATAGAAAAACAGAACAATTTATATTTTGCTATGTGAGTGGATAGTTTGCTAGTTTTTTTTCTTAATTTTTAATTGTTCTCGTTAAAAGTTTTAAATTGTTTTTGCATACGTCATGTCACCATATCCCACAGTTGTCATGGTAACTACAGCCCACCAAAATGCGTCTGGTATGGACTTGAAGAAGGAATTTTCGCTTCCAGCTTCCGCAAAATAAACAGCCGATGAGAAGAGTACAACGCCTAAAATAAATTAAATTTTTTTGTTTGTGGATTTCTTTTTGCTAATTTTTTTTTTCATATTAATATTGTTTTTGTTGTATTGGTATCATTGTTTATTGTAAAATCGGTTACTCTTAAATGGCGTTGTTCAGCGTTATACATGTATTGTGTTCTATAGTGTTACATATTTTTAAATGATCGTATTTAGTATGAAAACTGAATTTAATATTTAGAACTATGGCATACATTAATGTGTATATGTTTATGAGGGGAACTGGAAAAAAAAATTCTAATCATAACTTTAAGGTTATATTCCCTAAAATACATTCACATGTTATAAAATTCTATCCTAATTAAAAATTCAGTAAATTTTGGAGCCACAGTTATTTAATTTTAATTTTATTGTTGGAAATTGCTTGACTTTTTATTAACGTTTCGATTAAATTTGACTTTTATTTCCTTAGCTTTAATGAAAGTTGCTGGAGTTTTAAAAAAAAAAAAAAAACAATAAAAAACAGTAAAAGAACACAAAAACTGTGCTTTCACTGACATTGAATTAAAAAAAAATTTATTGAAAATAAATCTGTATCTTAAGTGATACGAGTCGCGTTTTCGGTTTTATTCAAATTATCTTTTTCCAAAGATTAAATTTGTTGAGTTATTGTGTATGCAAAAATAAATCAACAAAAAAGAAGTTTTGAACGGACAAAGCTTTTTTTTCACTCTATTTGTAAAATGAAAGAAAATGTTTTGCAATTTGTATATTACAGAAGAATGCAGTTGTATTCATAACGAAAAGTTGATAATGTTTTTAATGTAAAGTATAATATGTAGTAGACATTTACAACACTGAGAGACACAGACGACAATCACAAGGCCGCATTTGGAACATAGTCAATATCCAGTTCAATATAAAATATTCGCTTCGTAGCGATATCTATTTATAAACTTGAATTGTTGTAAGCTGTTTTATGTAAATAGATAAATAAAACTTATAAATGTTTAGTTAAAAAAAAAAAAAAAATTGTTAGTTCTCTGGTGACACAACCGGAAGGCATAGGAGGGTATTCGCAATCTGTTGCATTTATACAAACACCGAGGACGATACCAATTACATAAAAACAATTGGGCAATTATTAACATAAATCAAAAATAAATTTTGGCTAAAAGATTATATCATTCAAATTTTGCTCAAAGTATACATAAACAGAATTATGAACTGAAAATAAAACATAAAATATAAAGGAAAAGTATAAAGACAAACTAAATAAACGTAAAACAGAGGCCCAATACAATCAGTGCAAACTGCATCCGCGTTAATGCTTACACATTTTAATTTTAAAATCATCTACTAAAATTTTGGGCAATTAGCACTAGGAGATTGAAAGAAGAATGTGCAAAATAATCACTTTGAAATCAACATAAATAAATTTTTTAGTAATTTTATATAGAAACAGACAGACAGAGAGAGATATGAACACATAAAAGAGAGACTTGTTGCTTGTTTTTATATATAGATACTAATTGTTTTACACTCTTTAATACAAGTATATTATATAATTTAAAATGAGACTTATATTGGTTTTATTATTATTTTGTTTTTTGCTGTACCTCATGTCACCATATCCCACAGTGGTCATTGTGACCACAGCCCACCAAAAGGCGTCTGGTATTGACTTGAAGAAGGACATTTCGGCGCCGGCCTCAGCGAAATAAACAGCAGATGAAAAGAGTACAACGCCTTTTTGTGTAAAGTAATTTTAAAATTTAAAATTTTGTTAAACTATCATTCTTCTTAGAGCTAAATAGAATTTATTATCTGGAGGATATGCTGTTTTTGCTTCTTTCGTTTAATATTTACAAAAGAAAAGGAAACTAAAAAGAATGACAAAAAAAAATGATTCTCCTACAGCCGTTCTAATCTCATTATCTTTTCATGACACCTTCAAGAATGATTCCAAGGATTATCAGGCAATTATTCATGCAAATTTTAAATTCCTATTTGAACATTTTATTGCTGTTGAAATGTATTTTATTAAATGTGCAGCAGAAAAAAAAACAAAAAGCCCGGAGAATGAATATTACAAGTAAAAGAAAAGAAGTTTACTAGCATCTTGACTATTTGTAGGCTGTTCCAGGATATTCATTTGCACTCCTCCCATTTATTCTTTTAATTTTAACAAAAAGGTCCTGTTAACATTTGTTGCAAAAATGGAGAGCTTCGATTTGGTCTTTAATTTGGTCTTAAGTTCAAAACTGAGGGCTGCCATATTTTATGTTTTAACAGATTACGACATTTCATTCCAATGAAAGTAACTCTGTGCAACATTCTGTATGCAAATGCATTTATACTAAGTGGGTTGCTTTGCAATGAAATTATTTGTAGAGATTGTTTTCTGTTTTGACTTTTATCGAACTGATTGCGCTCACGTGCAGACCAAGTTATAGTTTAATTATACCAGAAAAAATAGCCTTATAAGAATGCATGACATTGTACATACATATGTAGATATATCCTTAATCTTGGACGAACAAAGAATAGCAGCTCTTCGTTACTATCAACATATAAAGGCATGATGGACGCAGTTTAGGTAGAAATCATGAAGAGTTTCGTTTTTGATAAACAATGTAAGAGTTGAAAGAATTCGAAAATGGGTAATTTACCAATGAGAAATACTTCGAACTGAAAATTGATGTCAAACTAGTCGAACTTTTCCTTCTGATATTCCCTGTATTATTACTAAGGTATCATTCAGCCAACTATAGAAGCCCTTTACCACAACATTTGTGAATTCATTTCATATACATTTCTCGAAAGTTAAAGACCAATAAATTTCCACGCTATTAATTCTGTTCGAAATTTGTATACTGCCTTTTTCTGTGTTTTGTTCTAGTTCATCGAATGCTTCAAATACATCTTTTTGGAAATTTGCCAAAATTTTCATATCTTCCAAAGATGGCCAAGGGTGGCCATTTTGATTTTTTACACTGTTCAATTCACCAGTCGTTTAACTCATTACTATTTTCTCTTATTTATAAAGTCATCGGTTTGCAACATGTTTGCATAGTAGAAGATCGTTGCTTCTACCATTTCAGAGGATTGATTTATTTTGAAATTATTTTTAGATATCGAAAAGATTATTAATAATTTTTTTTTTTGTATAATGAGCACTATTTATTGAACCAATTTTTATCTTGCTTATAGTTTCAATTGATTTCAATTACCTTCGCTCTGTGGAATCATTCTGTGATGTGTCTTAACCTTTTTTTTTTGTCGGCAAAATTCATCTAAGAAAACGTTAGCAAAAAAAATATTATCTCCTATAAAGTTATAAAGTAGTAAAGTAATGTTTTTCAAAAATAATTTCTACTGAATTCTACTGATTCTTCTATTGAGGATAATAAAGCGATTCTTGAAAAAGAAAAAAAAACTCCTATGAGGGAATTTGAAACAAATATTGTAACAGTCATCTCGTTTCTGCCTTTCCTGTCGTAATTTATTGCTCTGCATACTAATTAATTGTTAGTAAAATTTTGACGATACCAAACTTTTGATCTGCATTTCTTTTACCGTATAATAAAGCGACAATAGAACGTCTTATTTAGTCCTAAAATTAATACCATGGCAAGAGAATCTTCTTCTATATGTGTAATACAGAAGAACGTAGACAATCGAAATCTTGTTCCAAAATGCCCTCGAATATTGTAAAAACTGCACAAAGTAGATCTAATTTAAGTAATTTAAATCAGGTGAGCAATATTATAATATCTTTGGTGACGTTAAAATACAGAAAATATAAATAATTTTACTGTTAATTCTTGTTCTGAATGAAAAGTGGATTTTGTGATGAAATGTAGGTGGATTCCTATATAGTAGATATATTTTATGACCCTTTCTATGTATATTCTTTAATTTAACTAATTTTTGTGTTATTTTTTATTTTTAATTTTTTTTATTATAGTTTAGGTGGAAGATCGTCAATACTTACCTATAAATAAGAAAAATATAAGTAAACCTAATTCTCGCATTGACGCCTTTAATGTTCGTCCTAAAATTTGTAATCCTTTTGAGTGCCTAGATAACTTAAATATTCGAAACACTCGAACTAATCGTATCACTCGTAGAATAGCCAAGGACATAGCCTGATTCGTTGACTTGTCCTAAATTTTGGAAAGGATTTTTTTAATGTATTTTTGCTTTATTTATATTAACAAAAGTAATGTGCAAAGTACTAAAAAAAATTTGTGAAATATATAAATGCAAATTAAATTGAATGATGTCGTAGTAAGAACAATTGGAGTGCTAATTTCAATAAGTTCCTGGAAACATCCCGATAAAGGGAATGAAGTAAATATGAAGTTAAGTAAATCAGAAAACTCAGCATATGGTCCGAACATAACCTCGATTAGAATCCGCAAGAGAACTTGAATGAAATGCGATCTTAGCTTAAGTCGACAGAGAATAGATCCAGTAGTGGACTTAAAATTCCGCACAGAATTTATTATATTATCACAGGGGATACAGGGGACATACTTAAGATTACGATGCTATTCACAATAAAAAAAATAGAGAAAATGGAATGAACAAAATCAAAAGCTTTGCACATTACTCATGTAAACGGTAAAAATCTTTAACCACACACTCAAAATAGAATAATTACCTGTGGGCTAACAGGCGCTTTAGGGAGGTTTAACGTATCCTCCTCTTCCGCAACCACGGTTGCTAACGTTATAAAATAAGGAATGATTGCGATTATATCGATTATATTCATAACATCCCTGAAGAAATTTAACTTATTCGGACATGCAAGGAACCTGTAAGAGATCGATTATTATTTACCTTCGACTGCATACCATGTCATGTGCTATGTTATGTACCTGACACTAAGTTCGAATGTAAACCATATAATACATAATGTTTCTATCAGGAAGAAAGGATCTGTGATATCAGGTACCTCATCCTCCTCAATTTTTGTGCCATTTGTTGTGGTATTGAACACCTGAAATTACAATCAGAATGGAATAAATTTACGACAAACAGGTCAACTTAGCGTGCTTTAACTGACCTTATAATGCTTAAATTCGGGTAATGTTTCTAGACAAAATATAACAATTGATAGAAGTATAACAAATACACTAATTATGGCTACGACCCTGGCTGCCTGCGAACTCTCGGGATACTCAAAAAGTAACCAGACTTTTCTTTGGTTTTCGTTATCCGGTAAGGGTTTCTCCTCCTCCTTGATAAACCCCTCATCCTCTCTAAAAAATTTAAAACATACAAAATTATCATCACGTAAAATATTAATTTATCAATTTATTTATTAAGTAGTATGTATTTATTCTATAGTCAGAATCTAATTTTTAGCTACACAGCCAAATACACTGGGATATAAGGATCAATGGTAAAAGTAGACGCCAGTTGATAGTTTCTCTAATGACCACTTTAGTCCTTGCATATTTGTTCCGCCTAAAGCTGAGAGTTTCCAAGAGATCCCGCCGACCCAAACGTGCAACGCAAACAATATTACAGTCGTGTGTCAAATTTCTAGTAGATAAAAACAAAATAATAATTTTAATAGCAGAATTCGTTTTCAAAGTGAACTTTTGATCCTGCATGAGGAAGATGCGATTTTACTAAACCAATGAGTTCTTCATCCTCTTTCTTTGTAAAATTCACTGTTTTTGTCATAACGGCGAAATGTGAAGTCCAAACGTCGATTGAAAACAATTTTGAGTCCGAGGCATTAGCATCCGCAAACGCGAGCGCAAGTTCGTCTTGGATACCATTCATATAATGTCCTTCATGTTTGACTACAGTGCACTTGCGCTGACGAATTAGCGTTCGCGAAACTCGTGCTGGCAAAATCTCTTGGAAACTGAGGCTTATTTCTTCGACATTTTTTAGTAAATAAATTATCCTACTTATCCTATTTATTTTATCTGTTCGCTGCATCAGTCTGTCGTTTAAGCTCATATCTTTGGTGGTCTTAGAAAAAACCGAAATAACTCTAAGGTTTGATCAATTTTCATGAGCTCTTACAGCTTCATTCGATATCTCTAGCAATTTGCTTAAAGTAGGCATAGTTGTGAAATATCATCGAATGAAGCAAACAATTGCAGTATTTAGTGTGTATGAAAATGATTCTTTCTTCTACCTTGAAGAAGTTTTTATTGAGGCCTGCTCCTAATTTGGGTAGTAAGCTTATGACGTCGCCCTTGATATGATAATTATACAAAGAATTTCCTCTGAAGTCTGCTCGATTGGTGCCGAAAGAAAGACTTTATAGATTTCCCAAGGTTTCAACAATTCTTAGTTTAACGCATTCGTCTTCAGATCAGTCAGTCATCTTACTCTCCAATATATCTTCATGTCATGCTATACAAATTGTCTTAATCATAATGATTTTAGCCACTTGCTTCAATCCATTTATACATAAAGCTCACTTTAACGCTTCTTTAAGTGCTGACGCGTGTGTGATATTGGATACATACTATGTATATTTTACCACAATACATACCCATTTTGATAATATCTGGTGTGTACAATTCTATAGTCCCTGCAAGCAAAGAGGCTACCGAAAGTGCAGACACCAACGTCAAAAATTTATTGATGTTAGTGCGGTTGCACTCTGCCAATGTCAAAAATTTACTGATTTAGTGCGATTTCACAGATCTTATGAAATTGTAAATAACCACAGTATATATCGGGTAATTTTCCAGGTAGTGTTAACAGGAAAATTAACCTGAATGTGAAGGGTATTGCTAAATTAATATAATTAGACACATGAAAAAATTGCGCAGAGGAGAACCTCAGAACTTCGGTAAAATCGCATCTTAATATTGAAATATTGAAAATATGTTAAGTTTTGAAATTTACTGGTCTTTTCAGAAAATGTTTTCTTTTTTCAGTTTAGTTTTACAGAGAAAAAGGAAAGAAAATGCGGTAAATTTGTAAAGTTCAATAAATTTTAAACATTTCAATTTTAACACTCGAGTTTACGAAACTGCGACGTGCGCGACTTTAAATTTGAGCTACACATTTCAACTGGTTAAATCCTATGTCGCTAAGCAGTTAGTTAACCAAAATAATTCGCCTGTTAAATAACCAAATAAATAACTAGGATAATATCTGGGTATTTAACCGGATAATTATCCAGTATAGGTAATAGGAACGAGCAGTTAAGCGAAATCCGCGCTACTCAACATAAGATAGATGTACGCGGACAGAAAGTAAATAGGTAAATTTTTTCTCGAAGTCGCACCTTTTTTAACCAGAAAACTAACCGGTAAGACTACTGGATAATTAACTGGTTAATTAACCAGTAGTATGCTTGTAGGGAGATGACCTCTGGCAAATCAAAGAAAAGACGCTCTAAGGAGTTCAACAATGTTTGAATGGTGTTTAAAAATTGTTTTCTTTGGCATGTTATCTGTAAGAAAATTATCCTGAATTGAGTAGATTTGCTATTTGAAGACTGAGAGCTTTTCATGCAAATATACCGAAAAGTTATCTAGCATAGCATTTCAGAATGTTGTTGGCAAGTACGCAAGCATAGGCATTTTGACTTCATTTTGACAAAAGGAGACGAAGAAATAAAATGCCTAATTAGACTTTACTATTCCCCCAACATTTTAAAGGCACTCTTAGTCGTATTGAAATAATCGTCATTCAACACGCAGCCAATGGTTGGTTAATGGTTATATCCTGAAAAAAATGCAATCTCTGCACCTGATATTAGATAACGTAAATCTATCCGCTATTTGAAGATCAGTTAAAGGTTATAGATTCTAATAAGGATTCATCCAACTTGCTTAGCAAAATATCTTCTTGTGGAAGCAATCATAATCTCAAAATTTTTTATGTCCGCGAACTATGTCGATTCTTACCTTGATATGTTTACACCCAATTACCGTTTCCCTTTAACGTGTAATAACCATGTATTCATACTAAATACTTTCATCTATGATGTTTTGCTTAGTGTTCTTGGTTTCCTGTCATACTGGCATTAACTATACATTTTGAAATTCGCAAACACTTTATATGTATTCGCTTGGCTTCTGCAAGTTATTACAGTCAAATTTCTGATAGTCAGACAACACGACAATAACGTGAATAATTTATCCAAAAATTATACTCAACACTATTGAATATAGCAAGTTTGACTAATTAAGAACACAATGCAATTTCTAAGAGATTATTTTCCTAAATATTTGGATAAATGTTCCTTCAATTTTTGGTAGGTGTATATGTAGATTTAAAGGAGCCATACAAGTATTGTAAGCAAATACTGTTATATTGTTCTTACCTGAATTTGTTAGTTGCTTGTTCACCTAATTCGTAAAATTTAATTTCTTCACTAAATACATCTAAAGGGACGTTGACCGGCCTCCGCAACCGACCACCTATAGAAATAAGAAAAGAATTTATAATAAAATAAAAATATTATCACAACATGGGAGGAAGCTTACCGCTTTGATAATAGTATAAAATTGCGTCGAAACTAGGTCGATTACGGTCAAAAAAATATTCGTTTCTAAGCGGGTCAAAGTACCGTAACCTTCGAGCCGGGTCACCTAAAAGCGTATCTGGAAACTGATTTAAAGTCCGTAGTTGCGTTTCAAACCTTAACCCGCTCACCTAAAATTAAAGAAAAATATTTAGTACGTAAACAGGATAAGAAAATATAAATGTAGAAAATTTGATTAAAGGTGATGCACCCACTCAAAATAATAAGAATTAACAAACACTAATGACCAGTTTTTTTTCTGCTCTGTTATTTATTACCTATTCAGCGAATATCAATATAGAAAATGCACACAATTTATATGTGGACGGTGTTAGGGAGTGAAGTATATTTATTTCGGTTTAATCACAGGGCAATAATAATAGTGTATGTACGTACATATTTTTACGAGCGTGGCCTTAGTTCGTTATTTAAAACACATTATTTCAGATGCAATTCACAAGTTCTTCATTTCACTCTATTATTTACTTTTATACAAACAATTTTTTGACAAACAATTATCAAATCAACTCTTTATAGTTATCGCTAGTACTCTACTTCTAATTATCGCAATCCAAATAGTTTACTTCGTTCACCTCATTGTCTGAAATAAGACTCGCCTCCTGGATGTGAGTAGCGCCGTATTTATACTCTACAAATTATCCTAGAACCTTCCTGAATATTCCGTTCTCCGAACCTATAGTTGACTAGGATGTCACTAACCTAAAGTTGCTTCTTTCCATTTCCAATAGAAGTCGCTTGTATAACTTTGTGGCACGTAACAGTGTCCCCTTCTTAAAATTGTTCGTCCTGAACAACATGTGATCCACGGTCTTGATGCTCGTAGTATTTACACAAACGGTCCAGGTAAACAATTTTTCGGTTTCCTCTTGTGCCCCGCTGCATCCTGTATACTACGTCATTAATTCTAGTCACTACTGAATACGGTCCTTCTCAGTGTTGTTGTAATTTTGGTGCACGTCCCTTACGTCGTTTCGGGTTGTACAGGCAAACAAGATCACCTTCATTGAATCCGGCTGAATTAGCACGTAAGTCATAGCCTCATGTACATTAGCTAATCGTTGTCTAAGTTCCGATACATAATCGTCTGGTAACACTTGTTCACCACTGGGTGCACCAAACTTGAGGTCGATAGGTAAACGCATCTCCTTTCCGAATATGACCTTAGCTGGAGTTTGTCCAGTCGTATTGTGAACAGCTGATCGATAGGCCATTAGGAACATGGGAATATGCCGATCCCAATTGCGTTGATGATAGTTGATACTTTCTTTAGATGCTCGACCAATGTTCTGTTGAAGCGCTCTACCATGCCATCAGATTGTGGATGCAGAGGAGTTGTTCTGGTTTTTCTTATTCCCAGCATTTTACACATCTCTTGGAAAGTCCGTGATTCGAAATTCCGTCCTTGGTCCGAATGAAGTTTGAGAGGCACGCCAAATCTACTGACCCAATTCATTATTATTTGTTCCGCCACTGTGATTGCCTCTTGATTAGGGATTGCATAAGCTTTAGGCCATTTACTGAAATAATCAACAGAAACTCATATGTAACGGTTTGCGTTATTCGTTTCTGGAAAAGTTCCAGCGATATCTACGGCTATCCTCACAAATGGGGCTCCTACGTTATACTTCTGCATTTCTCCTCTGCTTCTGTGTGACGGCCCTTTCCTAGAAGCACAGATAGTGCATCTGAGTCACCACTCCTCCACATTCTCTCGCATATGAAACCAATAAAACTTTCCTCGTATTTTGGAAATTGTTTTATTCACTCCCAAATGTCCTCCAGATGATCCACTGTGCATTTCTTCTAGAACATCGTTAATCTTTCATGCTGGGACGCCTATCTGCATCGCGAATGACTGAGCCGAGTTTCTCACTCCTCTCCGGAGCATCCTTCCATTATGGTCTTTTCATGTCTTCTTTCCAAGCAAGAATCGATGATATGTCTAGGTCTTCTCGTTGTGCTGTTCGCAAGATCTCGTTGTCCCAGCCTGTCGATGGTTCCACAGCCTTATAGTTCCCTTTGTTTCTTTTTATTCCACCCGAACGCAATGTTTGCATTCAAGTATGCTTGGACGTCGAGAAAGGCCGTTTGCATTTCCATGAATACGTCCTCTCCGGTGTTGGATTTCAAAGTCATAAGCTTGGAGTCACTCTATCCATCTCTCCACTTGCCCCTCAGGGCTCCTTAAACAGCAAAAGATATTTGTGCGGTGTATGGTCACTGTGGAGGATAAATTTCTGGCCGTAGAGATATTTATGGAAATGTTTTGTTGAATTCACAATATCAAGTATCTCTTTTTTATAGCGCAATAATTTCTGTCTGATTTTGAAAGTTCTTTGCTATAATACGCTATGGCACCTCTTGATCACCCTTCTGCTGGCATACCTGTCTAATATAAATGTTTTTCCCAGCTTTGGATAGTGAAGTCGTTTCTTCAAATTCTCGAAATCCCCGTTACATTTCTCCGACTATATGAACGGCTTTCCTTTTTCTGTAAGTTGATGTAGGCTCCTTTCTATATCTGCAAAACCTTTTACGAATCGCCTGTAGTAGGTGGCTAGACCAAGAAAACCCCTTAACTGATGTTTGTCCTTTGGAGGTGGTCAATTTTTGACAGCTGGTATCTTCTCTGGATCAGTTCTTAATCCTTGTGATGAAACTATGTGCCCCAAATATTTAACTTCATTACATAATCCAATTGGCTTAACTTTGAATTGCCATAAGCCACTTCCAACTGAGAAAGCAGTTTTCTCTCGGTCCTCGGGATTAGATTCTTCTATTATGCTTGTTCCTTCATGGAGTTTATCATATTTCCAACTTCTGATTGTTTCGCTAATGGCAATCTTCGTGGTGTCTGTCGGATCGGCCTAGAATCTCTTGTATCGATCCGATGCTGCACAAGATTTGTTTTATCATAGTCATCATCATTCATTGCAAATAATTCCGAGAATTCATCGATCACCTCTTTGGCATCGTTGTATTGTTGTTCACTTAAGGAACGGGGCAAAAAAAGTTTTTGAACCTGTTGAGTAGTAGCTTGGTATAGGTTTTGTCTCCTTGCCATTAGTACTATTATCAATTTCCAATTATAGTTCCTTCGTTTGGTTGTACCTCATTTTCGGATGTGTTGAGCACTCTGACTGGAATTAATGTTGCACTTTCTGCGCCTTATCTAAAGTCTTATCTACAATGATGTTCAATGTAACTTTTGTAGGGTTAGGTTGCACCAAATAGAATCGGCAGGTCCTTTTTACATTGTGCAGAAGGTTGAAGTTGAAAGTAATGCATTTTTCCATAAGAACAAATGCTAAGAGAAGTACGAAATCGTACCACTCTAATACTTTTGCAAGTACCAAAATCGTTTTGTGTCATGGCCTGGAACATAAAGACGGCAATGGCCAGAGTGTATGGATGCAGTGATTAATTGTTTTACAGTGTACTTTTTTTCTGGAGTGTGATGTGAGGCAAGGTGCAAGAAACAGCTAAAAACACTAAAGTATGATTTAGGTTTTAGTTTTTCGTTGAAATATTGTTATGTTTTGTATATTGCTATATTTTGTAATATATGTATGTGTGTATTAAAAATACAAATGGCTAGGTGCCTACATATGTGGCCAAGATTAAATTTTGTTATTTTATTAACCTTCCAGGCAATACAATGTAAGTCAAAACAACTTATAGAACTGTTTACATAGCTTGTGACTGTAAATATAAATAAATTCCAGTTATGAAATCCACTTTTAGTTAAGTTGATTCGATTTACATAACATAAACTGGATATTTGCAATATGCCCTATCTAATGTTGCATATAACCAATGACCCCTAACATGGGGTATTTCGCAACATGGGAAGTTCTTCAGTAAAATGTCCTATTTTGCAAAAAATACACACACAATCTAAAGTTTCTTAATTTTTATTACTTCCCAACATATTGAGCTTTTTCTAAAATTAAATATTTTTTTTTTCATATGATCTAAAATTCGGAGTTATTAACAGAAATAGTAAATTTGTTGCAACTAGCCCCCTTTTCTCCTATAAAGAATAGTGTAAAATGTTACTGCTATGGTATGAGGCATAAAAGAAACTTATAACTGTATGTACCGAGTCTCCTGATATTTCAAGGGGCAAATATATTTGGCATATGCTTTCGTACCAAATAATGTGACTGTAAAAAAAATTACTCTACCGAAGTTCAGTGTGTCTGAGCGTTGGGGTAACAGACGCATTGTCAGAAATGACATTTTTGGGTAGCGAGGGAAGTAGACGCAGGCCTGGTCTGATGAGTACTGTCACTAATACTAATATTAGAGAATATACACTAACGAAACCTGAGAAAAAATTGCAAACCAAACTAGGATCGCCAGTCTCGCTATTACTACAATACCTCAAGGAAGAAGCGGAAGTAACTGTTTCAAATGTCTTTAGAATTAAAGAGATTTTTAAATCTAGTTAATGCTCTTGCGAAACCTTAGCTCCATGTTAGCGATATTATCATTGCATGAGACAAATTTGTTGCAGGTTTTTCAATATGGATACTCCCCGACTTTGTTTTTAAAGTGTAATTTGTCTTAGTTATTAACGATTTTTCGAAACGATCTTCAATTCTGAATTGACTAGATTTCTAGAGGGTATGAAGAATGTGACTTTCATACCGACAAATGTACAGAGGAATTATTGCTGTTTCTCCCATGCTACTGAAATTTCATTTGATATTTGAAAGGCCTTAAACATATTCTGATATCCCAGTTATTTTTTTTTTTAGCCAGTTTGAGCAGTTTTAATTACATTGAACAAAATTCCCTGTAAATGCAAATATCTTAGGGAAAATATAAAAACATTTCCTGACGAAGTGAAATTAATACATAAAGAAAAAAGGAAATAAAAATTGAATTCATAAATCTTAGGTAAAATTTACTTACGTTTATAACAACCCTTTCGCAGAAGTCGTGGTCGTGTGGAATTGGCTCAAAATGGGCATGGCCGGCGCCAAAACCATGTCCTGCCCCCCCTTCTTCGTCTTGACTGCTCAATTTGGGTAAGGACCTGGAAATAAAATCAATTTGTTAAACATTTTGTCAAAAAACCGTTGTGCATTTTAATAAATCATTAAAATAATTGTGTTCTTCTATAAAGTCTTGCAAATCTGCATGCTGTATTCAAAATTATATTTCTTTTGTATTTTGATAGCTATAGATGCCAATTCTAGTATAAATTACAAATTATAAACATTGAAAATTCCGCAATATCTAATTTAGTGGACACAGAATATAAGCGGGACTAGCGTTCGTAATTTATAAATTCAGATAACACAGTTCTTGGCATGCATCAATAAACCGCAGTTTCAGTCAGGAGATGTAACAGATTATTCGTTTCTGTTTAATTGTAAACTTTTGTCATATAAACTTTTAGTTTTGTAGAATTACATACATATGACATTACGATAAATGTTCATTTAATTTTAGTGGGACTTTGACTTTGTTTTTATCTCCAACCTATTTTATTATTGGAAGCTTCGCACAATAAAATTACCAATAGTTAAAAGGACCTAGGTACATAAATAATAAAGCGCCAGGAGAGTTGAAAATAGGAGTGGAGTCTTGATCCTTTGAAATAGTGAACCTTCAAAAGCTCGATAATTGGAAAAGAATCTTGAACCATCGAAATCTAATAAAGAATCGATGTATCTTCATTTGATTACAAAAATCCAGTAGAAAACAATATTAATAATAATGCTATATTATTTAAGGTTGGTATGAGTAAAAAAATTAAGTAGTAAAAATTAAATGAAAATTAACTTTCCGGAAAAAGTACAAAAATGTAAAAAAAAATTTGTTTTCTTACAAGTTTTACTTGACCTTCGGTTTACATATAACCACTAAAAAAATAATTATCTAATAATTTACAGTAAATAAGGCAATTTTCACTTTTTTAATATTCAAACAACATGGATTATTCACAAGAACTTAAAATTACACCTACAGCATATAATCACCGCTAAATTGTCTATTTTTAAATTTATATTTGGCAGAAGATGGCGCAGCAAATCGGAAAGATAAAATTGTAAAAGTAAACTCGAAATATTGTTGAAAAGTTTCATGGTGAGGCGAAAACCAGTGTAGATGATATAGGAACATTACAAAAACCATTGAA
The DNA here is from genome assembly GCA_963930735.1 of Dioctria linearis. Taxonomy (NCBI): domain Eukaryota; kingdom Metazoa; phylum Arthropoda; class Insecta; order Diptera; family Asilidae; genus Dioctria; species Dioctria linearis. The sequence goes on along the minus strand of OZ005742.1, from coordinate 434,745 downwards.
ATCATTTCAATAGAGGAAAAAAAGCAAATAGGCAAAAAAAGGTTATTTTTATTTTTACTCAGACATTGGGATATTTTTAATCAAAGCCTAATAATACTTCGAAATTTCTACATTCCTTTTGTACCCTCGAATCTTTCGCAGGTTCAGAAAATTAACGGATCTAATTTTAGATTGGGAATAACTGCCGACAGAAGTACAAATTCTGTTTTGTACTCAGTTTGGGTTTGGACTAAAATTAAAATTTGAAATTTTAATTTAATTCCTAACCAATCATTCATTGAAATCAAGTAAAAAACGGATGAAGCAGGATTTTGATGGATTCAGGTTATAGTCAATTCTCACGCACTTATAGACATGACTAGTATCCTCATTCAATTTTAGAGCTAACATTGATTGAATTGATATTCAGCCTCAGGACACACCCGAGTTAATGTGAGGTAAGATAATATCAAAATCTTACGTAGGTACTCAGAAGATCAAATCAAACACAACCCTCTTTACTATAACTCGATTTCCAGCCAGAATTACGAAAGAATTTAAATAAAATATGCGAGTTAAGAGTTTCGAATGGTGTGAAAATATCGGAATTGACATTTCCAACCCATAAGATCAAATAAATAGTTTCTCGTAAGAGTTGGTATGGTACCGTAGGATAGGCTAAAATCTATTGTCAAAGGCCCCCGAAGTAACCTTTAGGTGGATTATAAAAAAAGACTCACAAGCTACACTGAAAAAAACAACTCCAAACTGCTATTTATAAAATTAGATGATACGCAACATGTTGACAATAGAAAGTCATAAACTGCTTTTCTAAAGAGTTCTACATAACTGTTCACTTCATAATATCAATTTTACTGTAAATTATCAATATCTTCACGCCCCGCCAATAACTTTCATTCATTTTTCCATCGTAATCTCTTCACCAGACCGCAACTAAAAAAAATCTGGTCTAACCACAACTGCGACTGGGACTAAAAGTAGCAAGGCGATCCTTAAAATATTCTTAATAAAAATTATTCCTATTAGTAGTCGTGAAAAATCAATACAAAACCATTTTCTACATTTAGTATGCAGTTTAAATCTTCATCAAACCAAACATTTAGAGAATTTTATGTTTTAAACATTTACAACCCGCAGATACTGTGCGGGTTCCAACCCGTTCCCTGGTTGCTATGATATATGAAGAAAATGCTCACAGTTTCTGCGTCGTGTAAATTGGGTATTATGACTAGTGGCTATGATTACTATTTAGTCTCGAAATGTTACTTTGTTTAAAATGCATTTTAAGCTCCATATGCACCCCTTCGCCATAACATCATATACTATCCAAACCCTTCGCATTACAATACTACACATATGAGAACTCCGACGCGATGCGATAATGCAAATTAGAGTGCAATGAAGTCTCGGGTTGTGTGAATCCTTTCAGAATCCTTTTAGCTTTTACTCTTTGTATTTCATTCTTTTATTCGCAATTGTTGTCTGCTGTAAGAGATTCTCAAAATACATCAAAAAGAGATTTCCTTGAAATCCACGAGCATTAAGTACGACTACAACGAGTACAGTAAATTGTGCTACAATTATTTACTTCTGAGTGAGAACTTTCTGCACATATAACATATCTAATTTCGTTTCTTGTTATGCATTTCATATGGTTGTAGTATAATTATGGTTTGGCCGCTTCTATATTGCAAGGAAAAAGTAACTAACAGATATAAACCCCAAACATGACAGTAGTAAGGCATAATTAATTTCCACTATATCCGCACTATTTGAAGTGAAAGTAAAATAATGATTTATATATTTTATACCACTCAATTAGTTTAATATGGCTGCCTTCAGACACGCGAGGCGATCATCATTCATTAAGCCAGATGAAATTAAGTGAGAATTAGTCTCCACTCTTTCCAGTGTTATTCTCCAGAGATGAATACTGGGATCCCTATATTTCGCATTTTATTTGTAAACGATGTTTCTGATTTTGCTGCAGATGGGAGAACACGTTGAACACTGATGAAGTACAGATTCAATTTACTAGACTGTTTTGGTCCCAGCATTGATGAACTGCTTAGAATTCAGGTCAGTAGATCAGTAGAATCAGTAGAATCAGGTAACCAGCTTAAATTGAATCCAATAAAGTACCGCTTGAACTCAAAAATAGTCAATGTAGTTGATACTTTAACAAATTTGGGTGTGGTTATAAATTGTTCCGTGAATATTTAAGATTTATTATCTCTTTAGGATCGAAGATCTACATATAGCCGGCTAAGCTAGATATGGCTCACAACTCATTACATGTCTTTTTTGTTTTGTTTCTATATGCAAAGCACAGAATAGCAGGAAAGAGATAGGAAAAGGATTAGTGTAAATGAGGAGTGGCGGTGGTGCCAATGTATGTCAATTTTGAACCTTCGCAAATTGTAAGCCCGAAGAAAAACAGAAGATGGTAGATTGTTCCACATTCGCACAGTTCGGGATAAGAAAGCATCACAGAATTTGACTATACGGCCGAAAGTATTCTGAAGGGTGAGAGGACGTGTGCGCCCTGCAGAGCGAGTATTGCGTGCAGGAATTAATCTACAAGGGATCAGACTAGATATTTCATAGGAACATTGGCCAAGCGTGTAGCAATAAAGGAGCGAAACACATCCAACATTGCGGCGGTGCTCGAGTGAGTCGATATGACAAGTTATTGCCAAATCGCCATTGAGCTTAATGACTCTCTTTTGAACAATATGAAATGAAGCTAAGGCTGTGCGACCAGCCCCAGCCCAAATGTGAGAATTGTATCGAATTAGGTCTGATATAGCATTTGTAGAGGAGCGCTTGATTTTATGGGCTGAAATATTTCTTACATCTTTGCAGAAATCCAAGATATTTCGGAGCTTCTTGGCAACAGAGAAGATTGGTCTGTCCATCTTAATTTACTGGAAATTTCTATCGTAATGTGAGGTTTGTTACATTCTTTTACACCCTGATACATATAATGTGTACTGTAACTATGTATTTATAAATGTTTTTACTTAGTTATATTTCTCGAGATTAATCGAGTTGACTACAATAGTTATTACAAAAAATAAAGTAAAAATAAAATGAAATAAAAAGCAAAAACAAAACAAAATAAAATAAAAATAAAAATAAAAAAAAAAAACAAAAATAAGGACAAAATAAAATAAAATTACTCAATGTAAAAAATGCGAAACGGCAAAAAAAAAACAGAAAGCAAAACCAAGAAAGCAGATAATCTTAACGATTATAAAATTTGAGTTGATTTTTCAACTGCAGTGTTGAAAAATTCAAATTCGGTCGAAATGCTTCTTAAAAAGACGGCATTGAAGTCAAATGCTCGTTCATACCGTAGGTGGCTCTATGGTTAGAAGTATGGAGAAATTTTTGCCCTCTGAGTGAGCGGCTCGGGGTTGATATACCAATTGAGCTTTAAAAAAGTGCTGAATATATTGAGTCCTTCAAAATATCGAAAATTAACACAATTATAGAGATAATCCGTCTAGTTTCCAGCGTCGGCAACGACAACAAGTTCAACCGATCCACATAAGGAGGCAAGATTACCTAGTTACTCCAAGGAAGGCCGCGGTAAGCGAATTGGAGGAACCAGCGGCTGGCATATTCTTGTATCGACCGAACAAAGGTGCAGTAAAGAAGTCTAGTGATGTAAGGGTCGTCGAATTGCTTGGAAGATCTCTTAACAAAACCCAAAATCGAATTGGCCCTACTGATTATGTAATCGATGCGATAACCAAAAGAAAAGCGACAATTGAGTATCACACCCAGATCCTTGGTTTTTTCGAGCCTTTGCTTTGCCTTTGCCTTTGCCTTTTGCGAGCGAAAGTCATGGTTGTGCAACATTTAGAGGAAGGCGATTACTGGACCACCACCTGTAAAAAATGGCTAAGTGCACAGTCGTCATAAGAACTAACAAAACGAAAATTTTGCCATCGTCCGCTTAAAAAAGTATGTATATGGAATGTTTTACTGTAATCCATACATTAGCGTTAATTACTATGACCTATTCAAAACACCTTAAATGCAAAATTTTTCGCTGACTCCTTACCCACATTAAGCTTGTTGTTTTACACTTCCTGTCGGATTCACTCTCTACGTAATTTTTAATTTTAATTCGTTTAATATTATTAATTTATAATTATAATAAAAATAATTCTTTAATTTGTTATTTAGCACTCCAACTTCTTGTCTATCGCTCACAGGAACCGTATTTTAAATATTTGCAAAAGACGAAAAGTACAGCTGTATACCTACTGACGACAAAGTGAAAAACATTGCTAAGAATATTTATGTACCTAAATCTATTATTACTTTGGTATTTGTGTTTTCCAGAATTGTGTACAGTATTAATTGTTTCCTTATTATTATATTACTAAAAATGAAATGAAATTGTATCAAATTTATATTTTACACGCTATCCTGAAAACGAAACTTTTCTTTTCTCTCCTGTTGTGAGAAAATTATGGGGAACGTATTTAATAAGAGTTTCTGTTCCATTAAAATTCCGAACGAGAAAAATTAGTAATCATGCAGGTTTAAAATTGTGATCTTGAAAATCACTAAATATTAAATCATCAAGGGTCAAAGTCCTCATTATTCATTATAATCTGCATTGAATTAATCTAAAGGTGTCCTATAAAATCTCAACTTTCTAAAAGTCAACTGAATGGAAATTTCAATTAATCCAATATCTTAAGTTAAGATGCAAAGTGCTAATTCTCTTTCACAATTAAAATTAGTTGCATCCTTTTAAAAATTAAGATTTTGTGTACGTCGACATATCCATCCAGTCACGAACTCGTAAATCCAACAATCTGATATAATTCGTAGAGAAGTTTTAATATTTTTAAAATGCTCAATATTTTAAGTTTTTAAAAAAAATTTCTTCATAGATAGCAGTTTTTGTGATGTCTTAGCATCGCTTTTTTAAACGAGATTTTACCTATCCGAAATATAAAAATTTTCAGATATTTATTGCTCGGTATCTCGAACGGTCGACCTTCAGTTTGATTTTGAATGTCGAAATTTTAATCCCGGGATTTTACCTTTCGGGATTTTGTATCTATTAGCCATTCAGCGAATGTTGAAATCCAAATCCCTTAAACATTTTGGGTAGGCTAAATATCTAAAATCTAATTTCCTGAATGGGAAGATAAAGCATGGACAACATAAAGCCTCAAGCTTTTCCAGGGACCAGTCATAAAATAATGTAGGTATTATTTTCCCTCAGCAGAAAGATTCAAAACAGAACTAATTTAAGACGATATCAAATGCCAGAAGAGGAGTGGAACTCCCCAAATCAATAATAATTTCATTTCATTTCGGAAATGTTTTCCTGTTGTGTTCTCCAAGTTCGTAAAACGAAATAAAAACTAAATTTAGGACAAGAATAAGAAACTAATTATGACAAAAATTGCTGATGAATACTGCAAATGAACAGAAACACATATCAGGCCAGGCAGAGAGCAACAAAAGAAACTCTTTGTGCATCACAGAGCAATGTCACTGAACGTACATATACAGCCCACTCGCTGCGCCCTCCTATCCCATATAATATAACAGTAGAGCTGGAACAGAATTGCGGTAATACTCGTATAATGGAGTTTATTTCCCTGCATATAGTTAAGTCCTACGTAATGTATGTATGTACTTGGGAAACACCTCTTCAGCAGTTTCTATTTTTAGCTCGGGTGCACTCCATCTACCGAATTAAATTCATTCCGCAAGTATATATGTATGTACACACGGCTGTTGTACGTCACAGACTTGGAATATAGGTCACAATGACGTCATCGGATGACCTATATTCGGAGTTCCCCATCAATGAAACGGCTGCTTCGGTAGATACATGCTACATAAAGTAGCAGCTTTCAAGCCAAGCGAACGTTCATTGATCCAGGGCTGTTTCCCCGCACCTCCTTCCCCCAAGAAACTACTTTAATGCAATTCTTCACTTAGAACAGAATTATTTTATAACGTTCATTATGTAGTTGCAGCAGCATCTGCATCTGCAGGTAGTATTTATCAGCAGAGTCGACATTTCCGCAGAAATCTTATGAGATACAATTCTCACATTGATATCAGACTCAATAGAAATAATCTTTGCGACGTACGTACACAGCTGCACTAGCATCTTCCTGTAGAGTCCCATCGACGATATTCTGCTCCAGTTTTCTGGACTTTTGACAGAATGCCTGTGAATGAATTTCACCTCCCGAAGGTAACTAAATTCAATTTAGAAAATTTGTATTGAATTAAGTTTTTTTTTGTTGAATTTCGACAGCAATCAAGAATCAATACGCGCTTCTTGAAAACAAAATGGGACTTTTCATTATTTGAGGTTCTCACAAGCATCAATCACATGAGGTTCGATTTACACTAGAATCCAAACTAAAATTACTAGATGTCCTGCTACATGCCAATTCATTCCTTAGTTTAATGGTTTTACTGTATCTGTAAATATTGCTTATGAGTTTTACGTAGGTACATACGTAAACCAATATCTTAAAGCCATTAATCCGCTCCTGGGTATATTCCATAATGATCTAAAAGGGATCCAGTTTCAAAATCGGTATCAGTCCTGCGATGATAGCGTCTGGCAGCATTTAAAGAATTTACAATAGAACAGGAGGTCTCAAAGAATGATTAATATTGGAGACTAATTTTGTATTTATCTGTTTTGAGTTTGTTACTGAACTTTGCCATCCTTTATCGTGCATTTGAAAAAAAGTATTCCTAAAAGACTTGCTTGTTCTAAGAAAAATTTGTTCTGGTTTCTAAAATGAGAGGAAATACTCAGTTTTTTTAAAATAATAATTTCCCTTATAACTTGCAAAATGGCGGACATAAGACACAACACACAACCAGAAAAAAAAATCAAAAAAAATCCTTTATTTACACTTACAAAACAAATTATCTCAGATATCTTGATTGAAGGATCTGTATTTTTGTAAAATTTCACCGTTAAGAAATTGAAATTTTCGAAAATCTTCAAGTGCAATTTTCAGCCATTATACATGCGTTGTTTATGAGTGATCTTTACTCATATTCAAATTTTATGCAGATCATGATAACCGATCTTATTCTTAAGTATAGACAAAATTGATTCCATGGAATGTAGATAGAAAAGTTCAATACATGAAAAAATATCCTGTGCGACAGCAATTTTCCTGATATACAATAATTCAGCATAAATGCTATTAATAAATCCTAAAAATCCTTAAAATTTTATGTAGTTACATAGACTGATCTCCGTACATCTCAAAGTAGTTTTATAGTATAGGTTAGAAAAGAAAGCAAATATTCAGTGTAAGAACTGCTATCACAATTTCGAGCATGAGAAAAAGGTCACTGATTACTGATTGTGACATCAATTTGACAATATTAAAGCTGATTCCTCCCAAGAATCAAAACGTGTAATATTTTTACCACAGCTTAATATCATTTCCACTATTCAGCCTTATTTTAATTATTGTTGCTTAGCTTACGGCTCATGGCGCGCCCATTTAACATTTTTTTCTATCTGGCTATTCACAGAAATAATACTAAGGTTTGAAAGGATGAAAGCAGGCACAAGTCGACAAAGAGTACCTCACCTCAAGTGAAGTTGTTTCTAAACTAGAACAATGGCTCGCTAACTAAAGGACTTCACACTACTGCGATTGTGTAAGTAAGCGAAACGTAGAATACCTTTAAGAAGTCGCGCATAAAAACCCTTTAGAAACGAAAGGTGAAAGATATATTTTTACACAATTCTATGTACCACTGCCATTGACTCAGGAATACTTAACTGCTTAGGTGCATGTGTACGATTCTCAACTGTTTAAGTTCTGACGGTAATGGAATGCAAAAACCAAAAGCACGTACATCACGCTACATTCCGAAGATCTGTAGCAGAGAAAAGTGTTCTCAAATGGTCTCCAATTTGACTGTGACACTGAAGGAGACATCTGCAGCGTAGTGGATAGGATCTCTTAAATATTCGTCAATTTGAATCTATTTCCTCTGCAGCGAATTTCATATATAAAAATATCTGTCTGAATATGGTTCAAGTGAGGCTTTGAAAATTGTTCACAGAAAAGGAATTGTCCTTGATTTGAATCAGCCGTAAGTATGATCTTTGAAAATTCCTCATAAGGAAATAAATAAAGATTCATTCAAAATTTTATATAAAGAATCAGTTGAAAGATAATTCTTATTTGAATTTGGAGCTTCTTTCACTTCATTTTTCCCTTTGTCACGGCAGTCTAAATAGGGTGCAAACTTTTAATACATACTTCAAATCTAACATCAATTAAATTAAATCTGTATATTTGTTTACTACTATTGTAACTTAATAATAAAAAAAAATAAATCCAAGAATACCCTGAAATATTAAGAGATTAAAATATCCACATATATGGGGTCGCAGGTTAACTTATTATCTAAATGACTAAGATGTCGGTGCATCACAAAGAAACATTATATTTAAATAAAATTGTAGAACTGAAAACAAGTGTTACCTATAAAAATAATAAGTAAACTGCCATAGCGAACAACATTATAACTATTGGCTTACGAGGAGAGATACTATTTGGTAGATTCAACCTAAAAACTCGCAAAGGACTTCCAAAACTAGACCAACTGGTGAAAGGAGAAGAAATGATAAAAGTGAAAGTTGTTAGAATCATTAAAATAAGGTGCGGCCGGGCATAGTTCCACATTTTTTCTTAATTTAATTTTCCAAAAAAAACATTGACCTAAAGACAATTTCTCAAAAATTATACTTTCCCAAGACTTATTTCTGAAAGGTAGTAATTTTTCAAAATCATTATAACTTGCAAATTGAGATTTCCCAAAAATGTGATATACAATAATAAATACGATACAAAGTTAAAAAACTAGTGACAAATCGGACTAAAGCATGATTCATTTTTGGTAATATTGTTATATTCTACAAAAAGTTATAGTAGCGTATAAATTGCTCTTTACCAAATATTTCATAATGGAAGCCATTATTAGGTGAAGAAAAATAAAAGCCTGAGTGTCGGTAGAATTCTCACAGAAATAAAATACTAACACAACAGCCTCACATTTAAAACTTATTCAACCCGGATCAAGTTTGCAAAACCGAAGACCCACCACAAAGGATGAATTTAAGAGATTATATAAAATTGCACAGACTTCCATTATTGAACCTTTAGATCTGATAATCTTTTACAAAATAGATGAAAAAATACAGAAACTAATCACGAAGAAAAAGCAGAGTTCAGAAGAGAACTACGAGGCATAGACCCAAGCAAGTACCGAAAGACTTTGTAGAACAGTCATTAGACTGAAGTTGAATAAAATTAGAAGAATATACCACTTTCGCTGGAGTAAGAAGGTTCTATTTTATATTCAATAAAGGTAAGATGATAATTTTCTTGCCATATTATGGTTTTCCAGGCAGAAGTCAAGGCCATTTTTGAAGCGGGAAGGTATCTCCTCAACGCGGATACAGTGAACAAGGAGATTGCCATCTGCTCGGACAGCCAAGCATCTGTAAAAGCCTTGTCAAAACCGTTCGTAACCTCAAAGCTGGGACTGGAGTTCAAGACCACCTTAAATTCCCTCTCGCTGTGTAACAAGGTACTCGTTGTTTAGGTGCCAGGTCACAGTGATATTAGCGGAAACTAAAAGGCGTATTGATGCAACCTCGGGGGAATCGTCCTATTCAATCGAATTTCGTTCTGGGCTGACTGCCAACACAGTCGCCTTTGGCTGGATGATCCCTCGGGCAGAACTTCTAAGGAACTGTGGGATAAACCTAACCCAAACCTGACGAAAAAGATATTAGGACTGAGCAATCCAACTCTGAGAACACTTACACAAGATGAAACTTGTTGATGATCCCATTTGTAGAGGATGCGGAGAGGAGCCCGAAACGGTGACCATTTCTTGTGTCACTGTCCGGCCCTTTCCGGAAAGCGTGACAGATTCCTTGGCTCGCTTCTCCTGATAGAACTGCACGAGGCAGACAGGGAGGGTTGGAGGCCAATTCGGAATTTTGCCAAAGCGTCCGGCTGGGACCTGTGAGCTATTGCTCATGAGTCTGGATGGTGAACAATGGGCCTTGCTGTGGCCTAGGTTCCATAGTCCTCCCTTCGGGGGATTCAACCTCTTTTCAATCCATCCATACACATTTCTCACATTATTATACCGTACGTTTTTTTTTTTTTTTTTGAATATATCATCCTTTTTACAGTACATATTACATTTATAAAATCTCTATAGGAACTGAGAGCATTAACACACATCTTTCTGCATAACACTTAGATTTGAACCTGGGGTCTCACAATTACAATTCCGACATGTTATCCATCTGGCTAAATGAGTGCTTAGTATGGTAAGGAATATCTTAATATATAAAAATCAAGTGTTACTGTGTTCGTGCACGCTAATCTCCGAAACCGCCCAACAGATTTCAATGAAATTTTATGAATGCGTTTGATTGGTTCCAGCTTGAAAGATAGGATAATCTTTGACACGATAGATGGCGCTGTTGTTGAGCTCTAAAAAACTGACTGAAAACGCACCTAAGTGGAAAGCTAAAATTTTGTAGACGGCATTTTCATAAAAACTGCATATAGAAGTTCAAAAATGGACTAAATCGTGCAACTCCTTCGTAGGGTTGCCATACAAATATTTTTGGACAATGCCCAACAAGTACATGTAATAAAATTAAAAAAATGGATTAAATCGGACAACCCTTTCTTGGTGTTGCCATACAAAATATTGGTTTTTCACTATATATTTGGGAACTGCCTCACGCGTCGAAGTGGAGAGCTCAAATTTTGTATTGTACACGGCATTTTAAACAAAATTTTAATTTAAGTTCAAAAATAAGACAAATCGGGCTATGCTTTCATAGGGTTGCCATACAAAAATTTTATTCGTTTTCAACTATATATTTGGGCACTGCCTTATGCGGCGACGTAGAGTGCTAGACTCTCCTACACATATGAATGAATACACGCGCTCACGCACACACATCCACACACACAGTGAACAATTCCTAGAAGTGATTCAAGATCAAAGCCTTGAACTGACTGAGGAACCAGCGCCATATGAAGACAATTCCATAATAATTACGAAGACTTGCAACGAAGAAATAATTCAACAAGTTGAACATTATGTGAGTGAAGGCTCGCTGTTGCATAAAATTCAAACCTCGGATACTTCATGTAATATAAATCACACATATTTGAAAAGTTACTGAAAATATTGAAGGAAGAATTTTATTGGAGTAATAGCACGGATGCTAGAAAAGCATTGTGTACACCTTCGTCTAACACCAAATACATCAGAGACATGTCAAATGGTCATGTTGGTGTTGTTGTTCATTTTGGTGTTGAAATGTCCTTAAAGTCGTTGCTGGACTCATACAATGAAAACACTATCGTAGAAATTAATAATTTAGAAACGTAGACGAGGCACTTACATCAGCAAGTGGGGCAAATAGCTTTGGGTTATTCTTGGCTGCGTTAATAATTTGTAACCAAAAGTATTTCCGGAAAATCACACAATTTCAATAAATTTTTGAAGATATTTATAGATGAAATGATTCATTTAGTTAATAATGAAATTATTAATAATATAAGCATTACGCCCTAGACACATAGTACGATCTAATGAATCATTAGTACTAACTATTCATTAAAATGCCGTGTGTCACACAGTATACGTCATTATGGCTCGAAAATCAGATGATAATGAAGTAACTAAAGAAGTGTGTGCTAGATTTGGCATATAATATAAATGTGGAGTTTCGCTGTGTATCTGATGAGTTGAAAAATAAGACGAATTAATTAATATTACGTTTTTCTCATTTAGAAATTGTTAAATTGAAAATAAAATTAAAAACAAAAACAAAATTTATCGCGTTAATTCGATCCATATCGCTTCTTTAATCACAGAAGTTTATCAAAACCAGTTTGACAGTACAAACTAATTAAAGAAATCACTGTGTGTCTGCAGTTTATAATGAATCATTATAGACTAATGAAATGAGTCGTTAGTTATTTCTTCCTTAAGAGCACTTTGTGTCTAGGGCATTACACAATTATTCTCCATTCTTTGTATGTATTACAAGTATTCTTATGTTCTGAATTCCGACGTAAATAAAAAAGTACAAAATTCCTTTCCTATATGAAAGCCTCAGAATTCAAAGTTTTTCCTTTATACACAGGCTCAATCGTACTCAAAGGAATATTAAATCCACTTTTTAGACTTAAGTTTAAAATTTTAACATCATCTCTATATTACCGGAAGGATAACGAATATGCGTAATATTTATAAAGATATTTTATTAAGCACTTTCGTAAATTGTATGGTAGTATCTAATAATATGACATCCAGTGTTCATTGTGTTACACATTTTGAAAAAGACGCATACAATTTAGGTCCACGTGATGAAAGCTTGTATTATAAATTTGAATTTGGTATCTATTCACGAGAAAAAGAGACGCACTCCGCGATCGAACATATGGAAATGCACATATCACTAAACCCAGATTACATGGACTATAGGGGTACTCAAACGGTACGGACTTAATGCTTACCTACTTTTGACAGAATATATAATCGATAATTATTCAGTACTCGTTTAGTACTAGATTAAGTAACTCATTTGAGTAAAGCGAATAAATACTGATTAGATACTGAATTTCTGAATTCATTCATTCTTAAAAAGGAGAAAATTGCATTTACCGATATTCTGCACTGTTTCAGTTCTGATACTATGTCGATTACCGTATCGTCTATCTATGGCACTAGTTATGGTTTTAGGAATCTGTTCAGCACTCTATCAGCATTCAGAAACAAGATGGTTGAATTTCAATCCATGTAGAGAAGAATGGTACGCGAGTCCCCATCTACGCAATTTGCATTTTGTATCTTATAAAAAATTTCGAGCTTTAACTTTATATTATTATTCAAAACTAAAAAAGCAAAGTTATACTTACACGAATCCATAAAATTATTTTATGTTAAGTATATGACATATTACTAAACTTTATTTTGAATTCAACGGAACCATCAAAGCCGACAGAGTTCCACTACTTTTATAAAAAAAAGGTAATACATGTATGCTTTAATGGAACTAAAAAAAAAGGTAATACATGTACGCTTTAATGGAACTAAACAAAAAAGTTTGAAAAAAGTATAGTATTTGAAACTCGAGAGAACAAGTTCAAATGAGTTTGTTTTGAAAAAACACACTTATATAAATTAAAACTGTGAAAAGGGAAAGGTTTGACCATGCAATATTTTTATACTATTTTTTACTATGATGAATTTTAAATCGTTCTTAGATCTATAAATTATATATCTAATTATTTTTTGAATATTATCGAAATTCAAAATTCCATTAGGAGTGTACACTGCCCAGTTTGCTGAGATTTAGCATTTACAACAACCATTAACATTGGCCAGTCAAATTACCACTCCTTGTTCTTGTTATTCTAAATGTATACAATAATGGGAAACATTTTATGTAGTTTAGTCTATTGGCGGCAATCAAAGAAATTGGTCTCTTGATGGACAATAAATTTTTCGACAAACCCAACCCAAGTTGAATAGAGAAAAAAGAAATCGTGAAAAGAAACAACAAACAAACAATATATAGCTTCTACGTAAGTCAATCAAAACACATACGCTCAAAAGTTGTTAATTAATTGATAACTTGCAACCGCTCATTATTACATTTGTCTTAAGGTAATCGGCTCGAAATTCCGTTTCGAATAATGCAAATCGCAAAAATCTCATTTATTTCACTTTTGAAGCATTTGATAGCGGATATTAACAGAAACAATCGGAGGACTTCAAAAATTAGTTAAAAATACTTAACGCATTATTTTAACATTTTTCAACTGCATAACGAACTGTGGTACAAATGCCTCAGATAAGTTTCGATAACCCTAAAAAATGCTTTCAGGGCCATACTCACCAATCCATTTAATTGAAATTTTGTGTTTTAGTACTCCCATTAGAAAGGGTTGGGGCGCTCTTGAATTACAATTAAAGTTTTATATGCGTTATTATAACAACTTAGATTTTAATTTAATTTGAAGTGTGCCCTAACCCTATATTACAGGAGTACTAAAACAGAAATTAAATTAAACTTCAATTAAATGGCGTGGTGAAATAAATGAGATTTTTTCGGTTTGTATTTTCTGGAAATAAAGTTCAATTTGAAAAGATAGGAATAACGAATAACTCCAATCAGCAGCGTTTCCGTATACTTATGTATGTCTGTCGTAAAATTTTTGAAATTTGTTATCTACGTTATCTCCAAAGAATCTAAACTGCACATTTTTCCTGACCAACCGACAGGGAATTCAAGTGCACAGAGCTCTTGAGCAACAAATAGCGATTAGGAATTCGTCAAGTTATCAAAATCATTCGCTAATAGTGCATTCTGGTATTCTTGTATCCCGGGTAACTTTTTTGAACTTAATTTGTTCTTTAAACACATTAACACGAATATATCTACTAACGGAACTACCGCTCTTGTAAAAAGCATTGCCAAACTGAACATAGCACGAGTCACACCTAGGGCTTCCATCCATCCGGGTTTCCTCGGATTTTTCCTAGTTTGGCTGGCGACCGGAGAGCCTCCGGTCGGGGTTTTCAAATTTTAGCAAAAATTAAATAAAAATTTAAGTTTTGTTCTTACTATACGTGGACGGTGAACCTGATAACGCCGACACATAGACCATAGACACATAGATCCAAATGAATAAATTTGGTTACATTTTTTGAAGAATTTTCATTTTGGTTACGTGGATACGTCTTTTTCGCAATGGATACAACCTTTCTAATGTTGCAAAGCGTACTACTTAGCCATCTATATTTATTTAAATTAAATCGCACATTTGCAAAACATGGCTGCTCTATTCCAATATTATGATTATATTTTACGACTTGCATTACAAGTGTGAAATAATGTCTATTATCAATAGCATTGGTCGGTTTAAATTTAAATTTAAATGCATATCGTCAACTGGGGAAAGTTTTGTTTTGTGATGCAAAAAGGTTAATTTAAACATTCGACGAGTCAAAATATAATAGTATCAGACATCTTAACCTATCTACTAGTAGTGTGCCATTCAGAAATTTCCATTATGAATAATAAACAGTAATTGTTATCATTGTGATATTTGCAGTTACCTATATCATAAAAATAAAAGTAGATTCATTTGGGTCCACTGGAGATATTCTTCCGAAAATTTAAATAACTATGCTAGGCGACAACACAGATCTCAAAGTCTCTATTATGGTCTCAGCCAGTCTTGTGTAACCTGTGTTGTGTGCCTGTGTATTGTGTTAAGTGCGTGGGCAGTTAAAGCAACCAATTTAAAATCAAATCTCGATACTATAGCATTTCGAGGGAGAAAACGGTTACCCATATAAAAAGAGACCTCTATATTCATAAAAATTTCCAAAAAAAACCTTTGTGATAAAGGATGGATATAAAGTAATACACACATTTTAAAAAGCATCGGACCTTTTACCGGACCTTTACAACAATTAAATAAGTTTTACTGGATATTTTTGCCAAATATAACAGAGAATACGCCATGGACTGCAGTTGAAAATACGGTTTTATTTTTGCAAGACAAGGACCTCGAATATGGGTGGATTCAAAATCTTCCAGTCAAAATCGAGTCCAAAACAAGCTTTTAACGGCAAATCAACTTTGAGTTAATTTTTTTTTTAAAACATCGATAGCTCATTTTTGCACCTAGTTATTCGATATTGCAACGGAGAGAGAGTGTTTTCACTAATTTTTTAACAGTGGACGAAAGAAAAAAAAAACTCACTAAACACACAAACGGTTTCGTCACTAATCAAAACAAAATATAATTTCAAAGATTTTAATTGTGTTGATTTTTATAAATTCTTTTTGAGCAAGGAAGCTATTTTTAAGGTTATATGGCAGACTAAAAAGTATAAAATGTTTTTTAGTTCCTTTAGTTAATATTAGATAATTTATGTTTTGTTTCAACAAAAGTAAAATTGTATCTTTATTTTTGTTGCTAAATAGAAGAGAGATCTAATTTAGTTCGTTGCCGTAGTCTTTTTGACAGTTTTTCTGTTTTTTGATAAACTGACTAATTTTATAATAAATAAATAAAGCAAGACACTGTATAACAATTCGATCCTATTTTATTAGAAAGTAAAATAACAAACATTATCTGGCAAGAATGTCTGGGTCCAAGCTAAAAAATCCGGGGCTTGTTAGATTTAGTTTTATTATGCGGTCTCCTGAAGCATTACTGCAGAACAAAAACGTAAATCTACCTTTTGCTACCTTAAAGACACTAGAACTTTTTTTGTATTTTGCTAAGTATGTTCGGCTTGACATTCTTTTCCAGAAAAGGCCGGTCTCATCCGTGTTAAAACTTGGTCACTATTGTATCCACCTTCTTCAATTAATTTAGCCAGCTGCGAAGGGAATACTTTGGCAGCTGCAATATTTTCAAAAGCTATTTCATCTTTGATTTTGACATTATAAATTGCATGCGTTTCTAGAAATCCTTGTAACTATCCGTTATTAGCAACAAATGTATTTCTATTGTCGTCGGAAGGTTTCGAAGACGTTGACGTCGTTCATTGACGTTGGTCATAAGTTCTTAAAGCCTGCCGCTTAATGGTATTGGTATCATGTGGTTTACGTTTTTGGGTGTAATCTTGACATGGATACAATAGAAGCTTTTCCATTTTTTTCATAACTATATTTTTCGTATACGAAGAGTACTTAGCACTAGGGTTTCCAATTATCCGACATTAATGACTATCCGGATATCGAATACTGAAAACTCAAAATATCCGGATAATCCGGATATACGGATAACAAAAAACAAAATAAATAAATAACTTGAATCCAATATTTCATGGTGTTTTATAATTTTTTTATTCAAATATTTTAATTATGTACATTAATAATTAATAAGTAGTAAAAAACATTATATGATTTAAATTGATTTTGTTTTTAAAAAGTTATTGCATTGAAAATTGCAAAATTGTAATTGATTGAAACTGTAAATGCTGGCTTTATTGTAAGATATGCATTGAATAATATGGTTTTTGCGTTGCTCTGCTCATCAACAGAAGAAATTGCCACTTCCAGTTATCCCTGCAGACTGGCAATGTAATCGGAGCACATTTGGATTATAATCAAAATATTTATGGAATGTGGTATATTGCCTGCTCTAAGAAGATTTACTTTCATAAGCATTTTATCTCGACGTTCATCCATTCGTTTTTTGTTCTGTTTCGATAAATTTTAACCTAAGTTCGTTCTAAACTCGTCTAAGCTTTCACATAGAAATTTATAAACACATTCAGCGGTCAAAAGTGTCGCTGAATTTTTATTTAATTCCTTTGCTGCAGTCTCTAGTGGTAATAGGACATCTAACATTTTAAATGGTTAAAAATTAAATGTCGCATCGTTGACTGCTGGCTTTCTCGTTGGTTACGTCAACATGTCGAGCCATATATGGATAACGCCATACGGGTAACAGAAAACTCCTACACCGGAATCTGGAGACATCTATTTACTCCATAATTAATGTATATACTACCTTTTTGGGCGATTAACTCAATATTTTATTTATAAATATATTTAATTTTTAACCACACTGTTATCTTGTAATTTCAGTGCTTAGTAGGTTTTGTTATATCCTAGACGAAATCTATTGGGTATACTAAGTTTGTCCTTCCGTTTGTAACGCATAGAAATAATTATGGTAGAGCAAAATGGAATGAACACCCATGTATAATATTAAGAGTTATTTTGATTTTTGCATGTCCGTCTGTCTATCTATCTGTGTGTCCGCACGATAACTCGAGAACGCATGTACTTAGACAACTGAAATTGTGGACATGACATTTTTTTTAAAAAAAAAAAGTAAATTCAAGTTCGAAAATTGGACAAATCGGGTAACTCCTTCAAGGAGTTGCCATACAAAACTTTCGTTTTTCACTACATATTTGGACATTGCTTTAGAGAGCATCAGCGTAGAGAGCTGAATTTTCCTACGCGACGTTTTCATAAAAATAGTAAAAATAATTTCATAAATGAGCTAAATTGGGCCACATAAAAATTTTGATTTTTTACGTAGGTATTCTGTGATAACACTCAGTCCTAGACGTTTTTTGTGTACCCAAAAGTTCTTCAGAATATGAAATGCTATGAAACTAGTTATAATGATTTTTATTGTCCGACGAACCGTTCTAGAAATATATGCGAAAAACCACTTAGAAAATCAAACTTACACATTGACCATACGAAATTACATAGACCCAGTTTAGACACGTAAGTCTCAGTATGCTGCCTCTGCCGCACGAAATCTGTAAGTTGGGTGATGCTTCATTCTTACCCCAACCATTCTATTACCGAGAAATTTTCGTGGGGCAGGGGCAGCTTATTGACTCGTCTAAACCGGGTCATAAGGGCATTCATCTAGAGTATCATAAGAATTACTCTTTGACCAATTCTAGCTTTCTTACTGGTTTTATTTAAAATTTGGATAAAAAAACATCCACAAGACAACTTATTTGTTTATTCAAAGAAACTTTAATAAATAAATAATAATAATAAATAAAACTGCCACATGAGAAAGTAATTGTATAATCTTTTGAAAATAGCTGAAAGAAAACAATATTTTCCTGAAAAAAAATGTCAAAAAATCCGGATTATCGGATAATTAAGGAAAAATATCCGGATAATCGACTATTTTGATATCCGGATATCCGGATTGGAAACCCGACTTAGCACTCAACTTGGTACCAGAATTTACGGTTTGTGTAATCGCTTTTTAATTGTTTTTTTTTAATTATGCAGGTTGTCGCTTCGTTTAAATTCGAAGATTTTCTAATACATCTAGTACCATCACCATTTACAAGTTGGTCCAGAATTTGTATCTTTGTTTCCAAAGAAATAGGTTCAATAATTAAACAGCACAACAAAATCAAAAAAGTTTTCTAAAAACCTAATTTAAAAAACAAGTAAAAAACCTAGAATTGGTCTAAGAACACTTCATATGATACCATGAATGCTCGTTTGTAATTTCATATGATCACCCATCTGCGCAAGTTTGATTTTTGAAGTTGTTTCTTCAGATATCTCTAGAACGGTTCGTGGAACAACAAAAATAATTATAACCAATTTTATGGGATTTCATATTCTGAAGAACTTTTCTGTACAATAAAACCGTATAGGACTGATCGTTTTCACAGGATACAATGTTATATGGCAACACCAAGAAGGGGTTGCCCGATTTAGTCCATTTTTGAAATAATATTTACTATTTTTACGAAAACACTATGTACAAAATTCCAACGCTGTACGTTGACGTGTTCTCAGGCAGTGTGCAAATATGTAGTAAAAAATTAAATGTTTGTATGGCAACCCTACAAAGGAGTTACCTGATTTGTCCCATTTCCGAACTTAATTTTACTTCTTTTTTTTAAAGTCCATGCACAAAATTTCAGCTCTTTAAGTAAACGCGTTCTCGAGTTATCGTGAGGGACAGACAGACGGACGGACGGACATTCAAAAATAAAAATATCATTTAATTCCATTTTGTTCTACCAACATTATTTCTAGCTGTTACAAACGGAATAACAAACTTAGTATACCCTTTAGATTTCATCTAGGGTATAAAAATATTATTTTTTCTCACTAAAATATTACTTTTCACTTACACCTTTAACGTTCAAAGCTCCATAGAAAATAAAAAAATGTAAAAAGAATTGTGTAAATATTAAATTCCTTAACTATATAATCAAAGAAAAAAACAAGGAACAGCCAAATCCTTAGAATTATTTTTGTCCGTGTAAGAGAAAAAGGTGTAAAAAGTGATTAGGGTATACGTATGTATGTGAAAATGACAGTAGGGGGTATTAAAAAGGAAGAAATTTATGGCAGGGCACAAAACTGAAATTGCAATAAGTAGTTATTAATAATTTTAGCCTCCTTTCGGTAATTTAAGATTAAGGTTTTAACTCCATTATTTTACTTTGAGTAAATTGATGCAATTCTCAGATCGCGAATGGCTGCTCTTGGTGCCCGAAATTACTTTGACAATTCAAGCTATAGATTGAATTCCTTCTTTTTCAAAATGTTATACCCTAGACAAACTGTCTCCATAATGACTTAGTTTAAAATTCAGTTATTTCACGAAAATAAAGAGGTGATAGACTGAGGATGAAAATTAGGTCATTTAAAGTGTCATTGAAACTGCTTCACTGTGGTTTAGATCATGGCTGAGTTCAATAATTTAATTAAATGCTCTCAAGAAAATTTCCAAGTATTTGCTGTAATTGCAAAGCAGTTAGCAGAAGACACTTTTTGTTATGGAAAGAAAAAAAAGGGAAGACAAGCTGAAAAGAAATTTCCTTCACGATCAGCTGATGGCTGTCACTGCTGACTTTATTGGAAAATCTTTCCAATAAATTTAGCTCAGAAGAATTTTAAGTCCTTTTGTTTTTAACGATTCTAAATCAAATCATAAATACAAGAGGAAAAAACAGCCGCCTCGTCCGGGGTTTGAAACCGGGACCTTTCGCTTGCCGGGCGACGGACTGAGCTAACGAGACAGATGATTTTCCCTCTTGCATTTATTAATTTTTAACTAGCCTACTAAGTCACATTTGCTTTCAGTTGGCATTAACCAGTAACGATGGAAGTTTCGATTCCCGTCCGGGAAAACTAAAAATAAAAATTGAATTTACAATTTATTTGTGCGCTTTCATGTATTTCTGATTTGTATTTATGATTTGATTTAGAATCGTTAAAAATAAAAGGAACAGCCAAATCCTTAGAATTATTTTTGTCCGTGTAAGAGAAAAAGGTGTAAAAAGTGATTAGGGTATACGTATGTATGTGAAAATGACAGTAGGGGGTATTAAAAAGGAAGAAATTTATGGCAGGGCACAAAACTGAAATTGCAATAAGTAGTTATTAATAATTTTAGCCTCCTTTCGGTAATTTAAGATTAAGGTTTTAACTCCATTATTTTACTTTGAGTAAATTGATGCAATTCTCAGATCGCGAATGGCTGCTCTTGGTGCCCGAAATTACTTTGACAATTCAAGCTATAGATTGAATTCCTTCTTTTTCAAAATGTTATACCCTAGACAAACTGTCTCCATAATGACTTAGTTTAAAATTCAGTTATTTCACGAAAATAAAGAGGTGATAGACTGAGGATGAAAATTAGGTCATTTAAAGTGTCATTGAAACTGCTTCACTGTGGTTTAGATCATGGCTGAGTTCAATAATTTAATTAAATGCTCTCAAGAAAATTTCCAAGTATTTGCTGTAATTGCAAAGCAGTTAGCAGAAGACACTTTTTGTTATGGAAAGAAAAAAAAGGGAAGACAAGCTGAAAAGAAATTTCCTTCACGATCAGCTGATGGCTGTCACTGCTGACTTTATTGGAAAATCTTTCCAATAAATTTAGCTCAG
The DNA here is from genome assembly GCA_963930735.1 of Dioctria linearis. NCBI lineage: Eukaryota > Metazoa > Arthropoda > Insecta > Diptera > Asilidae > Dioctria > Dioctria linearis. The sequence goes on along the minus strand of OZ005742.1, from coordinate 413,225 downwards.
AAGAATTTTAAGTCCTTTTGTTTTTAACGATTCTAAATCAAATCATAAATACAAGAGGAAAAAACAGCCGCCTCGTCCGGGGTTTGAAACCGGGACCTTTCGCTTGCCGGGCGACGGACTGAGCTAACGAGACAGATGATTTTCCCTCTTGCATTTATTAATTTTTAACTAGCCTACTAAGTCACATTTGCTTTCAGTTGGCATTAACCAGTAACGATGGAAGTTTCGATTCCCGTCCGGGAAAACTAAAAATAAAAATTGAATTTACAATTTATTTGTGCGCTTTCATGTATTTCTGATTTGTATTTATGATTTGATTTAGAATCGTTAAAAATAAAAGTTCTTAAAATTCTTTTGTTCTCCATCATTGACCGATTATAACAAATATAGGTTCGATTCCCGTCCGGGAAAAAATAAAAATTTAGCTCATTTTAATGACAGTAGGTGGCACTTTTAAGGGAATTTCATTAAATGTAGTAAAATTTGCTCCATTTGAAAATGAACCGTAATGGTGCAAATGGACCCTCAACTTACCTCATTTGTGTGACACGCTGCCCATTTGACTCCATTTAATGAAAAAGTAAGTCATTGTGGGGGCCTCTAGGGTATTATATTTCATGCACACTGTTTTACACGAAACACCCGTTCGTTAGTTCTAAGGAATTTGTAATCGGGAAGTCGGACGTATTTCATAAGCTAAACTTTCTTCAGCAGCATTCGACAGAAACAATAACGACCATTCACTGACGCCAGCCACAGGTACTTTGAAAGTAATACAAATTTATAAAAAAAATTATTATAAACAAATTCTAGAATTTTTAAGGAGTAAAGTATTTATGTACGTTCGAAATGGACTGATTTAATCTTACCACACTCCTTCATTATGTCGAACACTTTTTCACCACCTCGGTATCATAACGATGAGATTCAAGAATACGCTGTGTGGGTATTCGCTTCGTCATTTATTTATTGAATTCATACAAGCCATTATTGGTTGTTGAAGAATATATTTTTATGCCACTTCCTGAAGTACATACTATGTAGACTATGCCACTTTCAGTAAAATCCAAGCAGCGATTTTTACGTCAACTCAGGACAAAAAAACAGACAGACAGATAAATCCAACAAAACGAATTAATATCATTTCTGTATGACGTATAATGAGAATAGGCAACTCTCGCAAAGTTCCGAAAATATAACAGATGCTACATTTTTGTTATAAGCTATGCATATACAAAAAGTTATACATACTATATAGATAGAAGTTAGACAAAAATAGATATAACCAGAAGAATTGAACTATTTCAAGTGTATTTTACAAATGATTCCACGAGTATAATTAAATCGGTAAGCACGGAAAAACGTTAAAAATGGTTACATACTAATCCAATCCATAATACTACTTAGTAGGACTCATAGCGGCTTTCATCCATTAATAACTACAAAACTAATGCAAAGTTACCGTAGCTATTTTCTTTTTTTTAATCACACTACTATTTATACGAGTCTCGGACTAGATGGTACAAAGAACAAAACTCTTGATTTGACGACTCTGAGTGCGTTTGGAATAATGCTTCGGTACAGACACAATAGGTACTTTGCAGCTAAGATTGGTGACACCGCGTCTCACGATAGAGTGATTAACGCGATGACGGCTGTTGTCTCTTGGCATATGAATGAAATTCTCACGTGCGTTGATTCTGACAAAAAAAAAATAGAACATAGCGGTGCCAATATTAGAACTAGCCCTTCACGGCAGTCAGAAGCACAGAATAAATGTTCATTTTCATTCTTATATCGAGAAGTGACGAAGAGACAGGGCGAGAAAAATCGTGCAGAAAACACATCAAACAGAACCAATATTAGGGTGGTGTATAGTTTATACAGATGTCGAGGAATCACTTTAAAAGAAAATACGGCATAAAGACCGAGAAGGTTAGCCTAATAAAAATTGTAAATATTAAAATACCTAGTTCAGCTGTATAAAAAAATAAGGAAAAAAGCTAGATTACCCTAGGACCGGTTCTTACGAGACCCTAGCCTAGATGAATGCCCGATGTAATTTCATGTGGTCACCCCTCTGTGAAATTTTCTAGAACGGTTCGGCGGACAGTAAAAATGATTATAATCAATTTTATAGGATTTCATATTCTGAAGAACTTTTCAGTACCTACAATAAAAACGACTAGGCCTAATACTTTTCATAGTATGCGTAAAAAACTTCGATTTTTCTATGGCAACACCACGAACGGGCTACCCAATTTAGTTCACTTCACGAATTGCATTTACTATTCTTATGAAAATTCCATGTGCACAATTTCAAAAATTTCAACTCTCTAAGTCAGCGTTTCTCCACCTGTGTACCGCGCGAAATTGTTAAATATGCCGCGAGATTTCCGACGAATCTTCTGGTATAACATGAAAAATTCTCGTACACTAGGTTTACCGCGAAGTTAATGAGAAAAAAGGCTAAATTAAGACGAGACAATTTCGTAACATTTTATTTTACATTTTTATAGCAAAAATTATGGATATCTTTCAATAAATGTCAGTCTGTTAGACGAGAAATTTCCTTCTTTCAAAAAGTTATATTTGAAAAGAATTTTAATACTATTTTTTGAATTCAAATTTAGTATAGTCTTGTCTAAGGGTCACTGTTCCAGAAATAAAAGATATTCAGATATTTTAATACAGAATCTAAATCTAGGATTATCTGAGCCCGAGTCAAAATTTTGGTCAAAGTTTTCATCATCAAGCCGCATTGCAGTAGCAGGTATATTCGGTTATAGCAGAGTCAACGTGATGCGACTGATCATTTAGGGGGTATCTTTGAAAATCCAAAGGAGCAAACTTTTAATTGTGTGTTGTTTATTGAGCTGAACAAGTTACCTACTAACTGGCTTCATTGATGTGACCACGATGCGTTCTACCGTCTCATTGAATCATTTGCGTACAAAAATAACTAGTTTTTTTTTATATTATTTATTTTCAGGTGTGAAGCAAAGAATTCCGAATATTTTAGTGTGCCGTTAATAAAAAAAGGTTGAGAAACACTGCTCGAAGTGAACGCGCTCTCGAGCTATCTAGAGGACTGACAAAGGGACATGCGGGCATATTAACGGCCGGATGGACAGGCACAAATCAAGATAACTTTGATAGTATTCAAAGGGGGTGTGTCTAATCCATTTTCTCTGCATGCATAATTTCTATGCGTTACAAACGGAATTACAAGCTAAGTTTACCATATGTTTTGATCATGGTATCGAAATTACCCTAAATTCGTGCATTGGTCAGTACTACATCAAAAAAGCTCCAACTACTAAAGGTGGCTCTAAGCTCAAAGTACACTCAATGCAGCAAAAACTGATATCTTCTCAAGGGCAACAAGTAAATTAATCAGATCAATAGCGCTCCCTACAATATAAGCGATATGCAATTTTTACAGGGAAGGTCTGCAAATTTAGTTATAACTAATTATTGTGTGACCTTGAAGCATTAGTTTCTCTACGCCAAATCCATTTACAAGATATGGCCATCCCGAACTGTAAAATGGGAGCCACGTTTTACGGCAGTCATTTCGCTCGTATCAACTTAAGACTTGCCTAATCCAACACCACAGTGCACCAGGAGAACCAGCTAGAAATCGCAAGAAATAAATCTTTTTAATTGGGCGTGGATTTTGCAACTTTCAATCATAACTTCAAGAATCAAGCCAAACAACAAAAATGGCGGTTTAACGGGGGGGGGGGGCAGACCATGACCATGATAACCTTTATAATTCAACTCGAAAAGAGGCATGAAAATACCGAGCAGCGTGTGATAAACATCTATAATCAAGCCGTACCAGCGATATCTTTTGTAAGCCTCTCTGTATTATTTTAATGTGTTAAATTTGTAGTTTCCCCTAATTTGCGAACAGAAAGCCTACGGCAATGACCAAAGAGTTTACTTCGTCGGACGTAAATACAGAAAATATCAATATCGCCATTAGAAAAAAAACTTTTTCAAACTCATCCCAATTAGACCGAAAACTCGGCCTCTTACTCCAGATTATGAACAAATTATAAATATGTGTTCCAATCAATCATATGGGAATGCTTACCTGAGGCAAGATTAACAGCACTTCTTCCGGTAGAGAATTTCTGGTAATGCCAAGATAATTGAGATGAAATATTTGCAGAAGGACCAATTTTAGGAGAAAAAGCGTATACATATTACGTGTTTAAATATAATTATTGACTAATATATTTTTTTCCAGGTATCAACTGGCATTTCAGTTACGGATATTTTTTGCCGCAGTTCGATCATTGCAAGAGCTAGCGAAGAGCTCGATCTTCTAACTAATCTAGCAATGAGAATTTGGAGTTTCCCCCGTGATTCCTTCATTTCTCTGATTCTCCTAGCACCTCGAGTTAATTTGGCGGAATTATGTTCTTTTTACTACGCTGCTGATACTCTATGGTTTCCTTTCGGTATTGGGCTCTTTCTCGAATATATTACGATCCCAAATCAATATCGAATCATGATGTTTGTATAGATACTATATCAATACCGTCTCTTCCCAGTCTTTTTTTCTGCGGTCCTTCATCTAATATGTAGATCGTAGATCATATGTAGATCTTCCTCCTGTCACTTTTCAAATAACTTTTATCAACCCTCTGACTAAAACTAAAAAACTTTGTGTCTGAGCGCCTGAGAGTGCCGTTCGTGACGAAAGAGTTTTAGGGTAGTAAACGTGAATGGTTTTACATGGGGTTTTTTGATTTAGAATGAGTGAATGGGGGGAAGCCTTCCGATGGGGTAAAATTTTCTTATATTTTTGGGGGTGGTAACTACCATCCGTGGGGTTGTCCAATTTGAACCTTGTGTGATATGAGTGGAGATTTGAAAGTCGAGAGTAGAGAGCCGAGCATGGAGAGAGTGTATAGAATTCATGACTAAAAAGTTGAAAATAAAATACATTAAAAAAACTTTTAAAATAAATAACTTTAGTGAATAAATTGCAAAAATTATTATTTCTTTCGTTGCAAAATAAGAAATGCTACAACTCAGATTACATCTTAAAATATAGGTATATATACCACTGAGAAAAATATCTTTTACTTTTTAGTGCAATTCGTTTAAGAAAATTATTTATTTTAAAAGTTTTTTTAATGTATTTTATTTTGCTTCTCGCCGAATCCGAGCTTGACAAAGACTTCGAAAAGGAATAAAAAATGTTGAAGCAATGAAGAAGATCGAGCTTGAAAAATTTTAAAAAAAAGCGTTAATAAATTGAATTGCGAAAAGAACGGTAGAAATTGTTTATGATGTACGAAGTATTCTCAAGGATCAGCGCATGTTTAAATAACTATTCATCAAAACAGAAATAAATCGGAAATCGATTTTATAAATTTGTTAAAAGAAGATATTTTATTTAGCCATCCATATATTTTCATGTATCTATATGTACAAAAACCAACCTACAAAAAGCTTCATTAACCACATATGTAAGTCCATATTAATTGAATAATAGCCATTTGCTGACTACTTCATTACCTAACCCTTGGATTACATGTGCAAATACAACTGCCGTAGAAGTCTCCAGTCAAATCCCATTTGATTTTTGGCAGAAGATAGTTGCTTTGCTGCCTTTTTGAGGCCATTCACTTTAACTCGTACACGAATTTGTATATTTCTTTTTTATTATTTTCGACACTCTCGTAGACCTACTTTACGTCATTACAGCGAGCTGAAATTTGGCACACAGGCTCACGTCGCGTGACAATTGAATCTATCAAAATTTGAACAGGAAATTTCTGTGGAAAACATGGAAAATTGGGAAAAATCATTTGAAAATTTGGTACAAATTTGATTAGTGATAAATCCGTTTCAGGAATAATGCAGAGTTTTCCGATTTTTCCGAAAAAAATTTCCGGAATTTTCCGACTTTTCAGGAAAATTTTCAGGTAAAAAAGTTTTCTAAATTATGTAGGATCAAGTTCCCTATCAACTGGCATCTGAGTCCACCTCTGTGTGTGAAGAAAAGTTTATTTTCCACTTTTTCATGCGGCTTGGCCTCAGTTTGTTTGAAAACTCCTTTTTTTAATTATTTTTTCTATGCGAATTCCTTTGTCAAAATTTCAATGAAGAGTAAACTTCAAAACAAGAACTTAGTTGATATATTTCGTGATATAAGGAGAAAATTTCCATTTTTACCCGAGGAACGCGTGGTAAAAATCGTTTGAAAAAATTTTCAGGCTTTCCTATGGGAGACTACAGCTTCAGCGCAGCTATCGCCATAATAGTTTGGTTTTCATGTGCAAGTACAGTGATAGTACCGCTTGCATAGTATTTGTAATTGCTTGTGCAACCGGGAGATTGGGACGCATACAAACTTAACTTAACTATTTTTTTCAAAAGCCCGTGAGCAAAATTTTAGCTCTCTAAGTATACGAGTTTTCGAGTTATCGTCCGGACGAAAAGACGGACGGACAAACAGAAATTCAAATTCAAAATAACTTTTAATAGAATGCATGGGTGTCTCATCCTTTCTAATCTACCATCATTATTTCTATGCGTTACAAGCAGAATGACAAACTTAGTACAAACCCAATGATACTATCATCCTGGGTATAAAAAGTGAATTAATAATGATATTATGAGGTCCTCCGGCTTCCCAAGATAGTGAACTCTATAAAAGAGCATGACTGATCGAGGTGTTATGCAGTGAAGCCGACAATAAAATTCTTCATGGATAAATGTAGTCAGATGAAAAGCTCACCCTCCAAAATTTCTACCAGGAATAGTTAATAAGGGATGACAACCAATTTACCACATATATGTCATTAATTTCTGTATTCTGAAATGAAGGATAGCAGAAACTCCATATATGTAGGCATCATAATTTCAGATTGAACGCGATTAATGTTCCTGCAGCTAGGTATATGAACTAGGGAACAAACGAACGAATTGGAGTAACCTGTATACTGAATTTCTGTATAGTTTCTGTCATACCTTCGCTTCCCATGCGAGCATTCTCCAGCGTAGTACTTCTCAAATTACATTAAGTAACACAAAATAGGGAGCTTAATTGCTGCTAACCGAAGTAGATTGACAGGAAATTTAAATTTTTGCTCGGCAAATGGAATAGGGTACAGGATATGCTCAACAGCGGAAGGAATGGTAAGTTTCACCCCAACCACATCACTTGAGTTAAATATGCTCTGGACGTATGTACGTGAACATATACTTATGCTAAAAATACTCAAGTCAACTTCAAAAATAAAATATTCGGTTTGTGATATAAATGCGACGATTCAAAGGGATAATGAGGAGGGCACATCTAAAAATATTCCGTGCCTCCAAGCATAATAACAAAAATGAGGTTCTTTTATATATGTAGTTGTAGATGCTTCCATCTGGTCTGCAGATTCACGGAAAGCTTGAAAAGTCCTGTGAACACTTGAGTTGGACGCATCTGCTGGTGGAGATGAGACATAAAAAAGTATTGCGAGAGATTTGTTTATATACTACCACCACTGCATAGGGGTATTGTTCCAAAAATTAGCAGAAAATTGGGGCATGCGTACGGCTGCAATGGCCGAACTAAATAGCCTATATTCATCGTCTTTCGAACACACCCCTACCTCGAAGCCACCACAACTGCCAGAACTAAACTCGGGGAGGTCGTGAGCTTTTGCTCTGACGCAGACTATCATAGGCAAGACTGACGTTTTCCGCACTTGTCAATCCCCTCATCCACGTTATGCAAGCTCCCCTGTGGTTTTGTAGTATATATTAAAGCAGCGGCGATATTTGTTGCTTTTGACTCAAAAATAAAATTACGGGCGACATTGAACTACCCCAATACAAGTGTCAGTTTATAGTGGGATTGCTGCTATTAACACGACCTACATTGTTCGAACGCTATTCAATTTCATTGATTTCTGTCGAGAATTGCAAGTGTGTGCGCAAAGCCATGTAAATTGCACTCAATTCTTCCCTTTTTGCCGTCAAAGAGAGATGCTCACCCGCATATATCTAGCTGCAAACTCCAAAGTGTCTTCTTCTGAAGTGGTCTCCTTAAGTATGCTCTATGTATTCAGGGTAAAGGAATGCCAGGTCATCCTCCGCGCTAAATAATTAATGCAAGTTTCGATGACACTGCCGACTTCTTTTTTGTCTTTAGAAGCTCGTACTAAATACTTAGCGTCTTAGAAAATCGAACCTTTTGTGGGATAAAGACTAAGAGGTCAACACATACTTGGCAGCGTTAAGCTTCGTTAACATTTTGCAAATATTTATGAAAAGGGGTCAGAAAAGGGGGTTCTCTGCAATTTATGCAAACTGAATAAAAAATTCGGTGGTGGCCTAAAGCTTTCTGGACTTGAGGTGGCTATATGCATCCACATTGAGATAAGATAATCATTTACCTCTTTGCAATAGCACGTTTTAAGGTAACACTTTGGTAATTATGTGTATGTACATATATGAGTATGTAGATTTATTTAGATTATGAACATTTGGATGTGTTTTGGAATATGAAGTTGCTATAAGTAGGGAAAAATTAATTCTTTTGCCTCAATTACATATGTCAAATCAAGTGAACTCAAGTACAATGGACACTTAAATTTAAGAATGTCCAATACATTCGACAAATTGACTCCAGTTCGGTTGTGGGCTCCAAAGAAAGGCATGCGCTCTATGGGGCTTCCAACATTTTTGGTCCAGAATATATTATATACATATGTACGTACATACTTGAATTATTCATACAATACCTAAATGACAAATACGCCCCTTTACTTATTTATTTAACATCAAATTCATCAAATTACTGATTACTACAACAGTAAGAAATGAAATGTATTAATATAACCTCAATGAGGAAGACTTTCGCTTCACCTTTCGACAAATGGAAGTCGATGGAGTAAAAGAAACATCGATGAAATGCTTATTGCTCCCGTAATCAGATTGGTGATGAAGAAAGAAATCCAGAGCAGTGATATTAAAAGAGTCTTAGAACTATAGCGGAATAAATTGTACCTTATCGTGCCTCCAGAAGCAAGACATTCAACAATCCTGGAGTTGATACGCCACGCCTGTTTCAAACAGTTTCTAGGAAGTTGAGCGTGAATTTAACTAGATATGAAGACAAGATAACACTGTTGGTATAAGGGAGGCCACGAAGAGTGGCACATTTGTTTTTTGTCTATTTATTGAATAACCGTCAATGGTACTTTTGCGTCAAAGAGATATAGTAGTGTACTAGCAAATATTTAAATCTACATTTATTGATAGAAAACCATTTATGAAAAGCATATTTAAAAAGAATACGACTCTGTTCTCGTTCAGCCTGTACGAGAACAGAGTCGTATTCTTTTTAAAGAATTCAAGCGAAACCCACAAAGGCTTTTGCATTTCGATCTGTTTTAGAGTATGCTCGCCCTGTCTGGTCCGTCTTACAAACATTATTCTCGTCACATTGAGAATAATGTAATAATTCTAATATGCTTATGATGACATTTAATCGGTTGGATGGTTTACTAGAGTACTAATATGGTCGATCGGCAGAAATTCGTTTGAATTATCACTGGGTTGGGTACCGTGCAGCATCAGAGAAGTCAGAGAGATAAAGGACAATATCTGATTGACTACGGTGCTACGATGTAGCCTCGGTAGCACAGTTTGTAAGCCCAGTAATAACCATCCTAGTAGAGATCGGTTCGAGTCCAAACTCTGCCCGATCGTGCTCTTTTTATCTTTCTTAGTTTCCTTTAGACTTTTATAGCATTTCTTTTCCTCTTACATATTACCTTCTACCTTATGCATATCCAAAATTCCCTCACTCCTTTTTCCAACAGCACAACAATATATAGGTACTCTATGTATGTAGACTGAGTAACATTTACAGCGTTTCAAAGATTTGTAAGATTTTCACCGGAAGTAGAAGAAACCAGTTAAACGGAAGATATATAACACAATGTCCGGGTGCAGTATTGATATTGAAGGCGTCTGTATGCAAAAAGTAGATCCGAATCATATTGAAGGAAACTTTTACTCTTACCAATGTTCTTTTATCAAAATGTATATGGATAGATAACCTTTTATTGGTATATAATTGTCAGACAGTAGCATAGATTGTTGTTACGCTTTTATTAATTATTATTAAATTTACTCATTTAACGATTCTGCGACAAGGCAGTTATACATTTATCCAGCATTTGAATTTCTCCAAGTGTGTCTCTAAGCTACTTAACTTTCGATTATATGTAAGTCTACTTGTTCGGACCAACTCTTTATGTAAATGAATATAATAAAATAAGTAAAAAACGAGTTTTCAAAGAAAATTGAGGCCAAGCCGCATGAAAAAGTAGAAAATAAACTTTTCTTCACACACAGAGGTGGACTCAGATTTTTTGATTGGGACATTTCTCTTAAATATTCTTTCTCTTCATGAATCAAATCACTTAATACCTCTGATTGATCATACTGAAATATCGGTGATTGTCAGCGAATAAAATCTGAGTCCACCTCTGTGTGTGAAGAAAACTCGTTTTATACTTGATTTATTTTCTGCCTTTTTCACGTTAACTAAATTGTTATTACGTGCTGCATGGAGATAATTTAAAACAATTTTATGACGGCTGAAAAGACACTGATTTACTGAATTTTCCCGATTTTCCATGTTTTCTACAGACTTTTCCTATTACTATGAATTTTTTTTAAAAATTTACATGAATTTTCCTTGATTTTTCATGCAAGTTTTCATGATTGTTGAAGAAAAAGTATTGATACCAGTAGGACGGAAAAAAAATGATTCCGCATAGCTTATAAAACTTTTTTGTCGGAAAATTCCGGGAATTTTCGGAAAATTTTCCAGAAAAATTGGAAAATTCTGCATTTTTCCTGAAACAGATTTATTACTAATCATATCGATAAAAAAAATTCCGATGATTTTCCCCATTTTCCGGGTTTTCCACGGAATTTTCCACAAAAGCAACTTTATGCCACTCATTTCGCTCTACAACTTTGACTTAGGTTGCAAAACGCTCAAACGCTTCCTTGGTCTGAAAAACTCCGGGAAAGCGTTTTACATGAATTTTCCTCGATTTTTTCTACAAGCTTTCACCATTGTCGGAGAAAAAGTTGATAGGGAACTTGATCCTGCATAGTTTAGAAAACCCTTTTACCGGAAAAGTCGGAATATTCCAGAAAATTTTCTCGGAAAAATCGGAGAACTCTGCAGTTTTCCTGAAACGGAATTTTAAAACTAATCAAATTTATACCAAATTTTCAAATGATTTTTCCCGATTTTCCGGGTTTGCCATGGAAATTCCCGGTTCAAATTTTGATAGATTCAATTGTCACGCGACATGAACCGGTGTGCCAAATTTCAGCTCACTGTGATGACGAAAAGTGGGTTTACGAGAGTGTCGAAAATAGTAAAAAAAGAAATATATAAATAAATAGACAGACAAATTCGTGTACGAGTTAAAAGGAATGGCTTCAAAAATATCGGTTATCTGAAATGGCTTTGTAATGTGCGTAATTAGTTTTTTTTTTATAATCATTGTACCGACAAAGGTTAGTCTATAGCTATGTATAGTGTTTTTTTTTAGTTCAATAAATTTTCAGTAAGAATCACAAGACGTCACCTACTGATATTTCTGATGATGTTAAATCGATTTTAAGAATATCAAAGACCCAAATTCATAATTATTGAAAATTTCCCTTCAATTTGTGGTTAATATTTTATTATATGCTTGTTTTATACATAGATAAATGGCACTTTTAACATTAGAGATGTAAAAGCGTAGTTCCAAATAATTATATTGAATAAATAGTTGTTCATGCCTTATATATTCTAAAAAAATTACTAAAAGTATAGGAAAAATGTATAATTTTTTGAATATAGTAAGTATTGGAAGACATTCAAAATGCTTTGAAATGATTTGCAAACATTAAGCGCTCATAGTTACATTGTGTAGCAATAGATTCAACGACATGTCATTAAATCTTTTTATAGCTGAAAATATAATAAATGTTAGTTGGGTAGTGATGGGAACTCAAGAGAATCATAAAACGAAGTTGGCCAAATTTAAAAGTTATATCCGAAATTATTTCTAAAACCTAAGGCGTGTAGTTCATAATCTTAAACTTAATTATTTTTGACACTTTCTTTTTAATTATAATTACCACCAACGAATTACTTAGCATTGCATTTGACTGCATTTACGATGACCAGACATTGGCCAGATTAAGCTGGTCTAAAAGCATTGGGAGTATTTATCACTGATAATAAACATAATATGTACTTGATTATAATAAATATATTAGAACTTGGACTATTTATCCTGCTAATTTACGTGGCACTAATTTTAATGTTATGACATTGAACTTATTTGACTTTTTAGTTTCGATAAAGAATGCATTATTATTAGTCTTACGATAAGCAACAGCATGATAAAGTTAACTGCCTGATATGCCAATAAGAACATGGGAACAATGGATATACCTATTCGGAAGAAACAAACGCATTTGTAGCTTGAATCGTATATATAATTGCCCTATTTAAGCCAAAAACTTTACACTTAATTCACATAAAAAATCATTCAAATAAAATAAAATTAGAACAGTCAAAAAACACTTTTTATTTTAATATTTATTTACAGAATTTTAAGAACTTTTATTTTTAACGATTCTAAATCAAATTTATAAATACAAGAAGAAAAAACAACCGCCTCGTCCGGGGTTTAAAACCGGGACCTTGTTTGGTTCAAACGTCTCCACATTTTATTTGCATAACTTTTAACTATTAAAAATGTTTTATTTTTAATTTGTTGCAAAAGTTAACATTTTTAAAATAAACGCATGCGCCTCTAATTGTTTGTAGTGATTGTAAAGTGATTCGAACTTATACATACAGCAACAGCTGAGTCGATAACGGCACTGGCAATGCGTGTTCATTGTTATACCCTAGACAGATTTAATTTAAAATTCATCCATTTCAAGGAAATGAAGAGGTGAGAAACTATGAACGAAAATTATTTTATTTGAATGTCATTGACAATGTGAGCAAAGATCATGGCAGAGTTCAATAATTTAATTTAATTCCATCAAGAAAATTTCCAAGTAATTACTGTAGTTGTAAAGCATTCAGAAGAAGACACCTTTTGTTATTGAAAGAAAACAAAAAGCGAAGAAAGCGGAAATAAATTTCTTTCATGATCAGCTGATGACTGTCACTGCTGACTTTATTGGAAAATCTTTCCAATAAATTCAGCTCATTTTAATGACGGTAGATGGCACTTTTATTGCAATTTCACTAAATAGAGTAAAATTTGGTTCATTTGAAAATGAAGCGAAATGTTGCAAATGGGTCCTTAATGAACTTAATTTGTGTAACACACTGCACATTTGAATCCATTTAATTAAAAATTAAGTCATTATGGAGACAGTATATGTCTACGGTATCAAGTGCCAGCATTTACCACAGTTCAGTTTCTAGACAACTAAAAAAGCTAGAATTAGTCTAAGAACCAATTCTTATGATACCATGAATGCCCGTATTAATTACTTATGGTATCCATCTGTGGAAGTTTGATTTTTGAAGTGGTTTTTCACTTAAATTTCTAGAACGGTTAGTCGGACAACATAAATGATTTTAAGGGGGTATTCTAGTCTAGAAATTCGAAAAATCGTTTTTTTCATATTTTCAAAGTTTAATTATTCAAGAATATGCCTACAAGAGGATTTTTCAAATTTGTATCTTTATATTTAGTGTTCACTTGCATCCAGTTGCTAACAGTTGAATTCTAACTTCCAAACCACGTGAACGTATGGACTTTAAAGGGTAACGCCTCTGTAACGGCTAAAAAAAAAAAGGTTTTTTCACGAATTTTTTTCTCGCAAAATTAAAGGTGTTTGAAAAAAACCTTTCAAGGGTATTATCGGGCATACATTGAACTTTATTGATAAATTTTTGACAGCGAAAAAAAATGGCGGCTCCACAGCTATCTTCCCGGGACATGTTTCGGAGCAAGTTTGACGCGCTTGGAAGCGACCTCCATTTTCAAAGGAAAAAAAAATTTCTCGCACGGGACCTTTTTTTTCTTCTTATTCTAGAGGGTTTAAACTATTTTTTAAGCCAATGAAAAAAAAAAACGATTTTTCAAAAAATTTACAGTGGTGTTACACCTTAAACGCGTTTTTCTCGAAACTGCCTTTTTCAAGATTTCTCAAGTTCTACTGGACCGATTTACTTGAAATTTTTTTGAGAGTCTTCTTTATAGACTTGTCTATGTCTGGAACTAGCCGCATCCCCATATTTCAATTTTTACAAAAATTGCTTTTTTTTTTAGGCAGCGGCCATTTTGTGAAAAAAAATTCTGTCAACTTTTCCCTAGTTCCCGACATAGCGACATTACTCTAGACTAATAATATTTTTTATTTTTTTTTTTTTTTTTGGATTGCTAGGCGGGTTGGAATCGTGGGCATGATCACGTGCCAATTTTTTGAGGCCCCCCACTTCATCAGCTGCTAATTTTTTGAATTTTTAACTTTTTTTAATTTTTTAATTTTTTCTGTATTCTTGCAATGTTAATAAATAACTCATAAAAAATGGAGAGAAAAATATTGATTGCCTTTTTTTACGGCACTTCATAAATCACCTAAAATTCGGGCTTCTAGACTAGAATACCCCCTTAAGTAATTATCAAGGATTTCATATTCTGAGTAACTTTTTTTTAGAATAAAAACTGACTTATCGTTTTCACGGTATATGTACAAAACCAAAATTCGATATGGCAACATTAAGAAGGGATTACTCGATTTCGTCTATTTTTGAAATTTCATTAACTATTACTATGAAAACAGCATGCACCAAATTGCCGTTTTCTATTTCCACGCGTTTTCAGACAGTTTCCAAATATACATATAGTAAAAAACGAAATTTTTGTGTGGCAACCCTACGAAGGACTTGTCCGATTTGTCGCATCGAACCTGAATTTTCTTTTTCTTCTTTTTTTTTTATAAAAGCCCGTGTGAAAAACTTCAGCTCGATAAGTGAACGCATTCTCGAGTTATCGTGAGTTATCAAAATAAGTTTAAATTGTATGCGTGGGTTGGGTGCCCAATCAATTTTGATCTACAATCATTTTTTCTGTGCGTTACAAACTGAATGACAAATTTAGTAGTATATCCTAAGATTTCATCTAGGGTATAATAAGCTGTTAATTTGTAGCCGAATTTCCCAAATTTTGGCATTATCTAATGCTTTTTAAAATTGCTAACTTTAAGATTGTTTTATAGATTTTTACTGGGTATATATTCTGCTTGTATGACTCATTTTACAAGATTCCAATAGATTTGTACTTTTCGTTGGGACTTCAGTGCAACACCAATGCTGCACTTTTATAGCAGTGCAGTTCTGAAAAAGTTCGATGGGACCAGTTTTATAGCAGGAGTGCAACACTAGGTTTGCACTCAACTTCCCCTACTTTTTTCTCGATGTTAAAGTTCAATTGTCATCTGTTTTGTCAAAGTGTGGGTTGTCATAATTATTTGTGGAACTTTTGAGTTACCTTAATGAATTAAAAGATTTAATTTTGCAATTTTTATAAAGTGTAACAAGGACTTTTTTTCTATATAGCAATAAAGAGCATTGATTACGTTTGAAAGTTCCCTATATATTATGCCGATGTACACAAATACAATGAATATAGCAGAAATATGTTCGATGGGCTTCAGTACTTCACTACTAGGAAACTACGACATTGATTTGGTTCCCTCGAAATCGACATTAATATTCTGCTGTCAGCAGTGTACCTCTACCGTTTTGCACGCTCTGGTAGGATCGAACCCATATCCATCGAACGACAAGCAAAAAATCCATTACACTATCGAAGTATAAACCAAATCATAGGCAAATGCGGCTTCCATCAACTGCAGTGTGGGTCAGTTAGACTGGAACATTGCCTGAATAATCGCAGATCAATTAAATAATTTCCTCTGGTGTTGAATTGTATTTAAATTCGCAAGAGCTGTTTGCATTCTAGCACTGCAATACCATACGGGCCGTGCTAACCTTCTTGAAATAAGTAAACAGTCTGCGCTTCCACCAGAAATTACAGGCTTATGGAAAAGTTGTATTATAGTAATCGGGGCATAACGAGTCTAGCATTATTCGCTCGAGGGGATTCAAGTATGCACTGCAAAAGCAAAAGTTCAACATTCGCGTAGCATGTTATAATACTTTGTTTGCTCAGTGACTGGTGAGGTGACTGCCAACCTGTCGTGTATACATATGTATAATATGCGTTCCTGGGAAAATTAAAGCATCCTTTTACCGCACGATATTATTTTTTTTTCTCCTTTCAAAAGGAACCCTACTCTGTTCATGGCAAGCTGAAAAAGGTCCTTCTAATTTTTCTTTTACATCGCACATAAAATATGAAGAGCTTTTTTTATTTTTATAAAAAGAGTAGGTATAAGCAGAGAAAGATGCTGAGTTTTAAGTAGGACAATGCAGATAGAAACTTTTTTTTTTTTCAAAATAGGTTCCTACGATTCAAATTTATAATATCTGTTGTTTTTAACTGAAAGGCTTGACGAAACAGTTTTGCTACTATAGTTTTGCCGGAATTTTTTATTAATAGACAAGTGGTGTTATTTGAGCATCCAATCTGCGGCAAATACGAATATGCAATGTTTATGCGACCGACTTTTAACTCCAATTTGAATGTCAAACATTTATTCAAGCATCAGGTTTTCAATTTGCATAATGTGTTTCACTAGCCTTATTTCACTTAAATGGCATTGATTATGGGAATGGAGTACAAAGCTATCTTGACATTATCTGGCAATATCGAAATTCTAACAGAATATGTAGAAAAGCTAGAATTGGTCTACGACCAATTCTTATGATATCCTAGCTGAATACCCGTATGACAGTTTACCCCTCTGTGAAAGTTTGATTGTTTAAGTGGTTTTTCGCATATATTTCTAGAACGGCTCCTCGGACAGTAAATATGATTATAACCAATATCATACGATTTATATACTGAAGGAGTTTTCAGTACAATAAAAACATCTCGGACTGATAACTTTCCCGTATATGTTATAAAAACACAAAAACAAAAAACAAATAAACGGCAACGCCTAGAAAGGGTTGCCCGATTTAGTCCATTTTTAAAATTTCATTTACCATTTTCATGTCAACTCGATGTACAAAATTTCACCTCCTTACGTCAACACCTTCTCAGACAATGCCCAAATACATATATACTGACCAAGAGAAAAAAATATAATTGCTCCAAGACCAATAATATTATAGCCTAGATGAAAATAAAAGTTAAACAATTAAAAAACCTAGAATTGGTCTAGATGAATGTCCATGTGAAATTTCGTATGATCACCGATCTATGCAAGTTTAATTTTTGAAGTGGTCGGACATAAAAAACAAATATATAATGGAAGACGAAATTTTCGTATGGCAACCCCACGAAGGAGTTGCCCGAATTACCTCATTTTCGAACTTAATTTTACTTTTTTTTTAAAAGTCCGTGTACAAAATTTCAGCTCTCTAAGTATACGCGTTCTCAAGTTATCGTGCGAACAGACAGACGGACGGACAGAGGGACAGACGGACGACAGATGGACATGCAAAAATCAAAATAACTTTTAATATTATGCATGGGTGTCCAATCCATTTTGCTCTACCATCATTATTTCTGTGCATTACAAACGAAATGACAAACTTATTATACCCTATAGATTTCATCTAGGGTATAATTAAACTGAACGACCCAAAGTTTTGTATGGAAACACCAAGAAGGGATTGCGCGATTTAGTTAATTTTGAAATTTTATTTACTATTTTTATTTATTTATTTACTATTTACTGTGTACAAATCTTCAGCTCTCTAACAATAAGTCGACGCGTACCTACTCAGAAAGTGTCCAAATATATAGTGCAAAACTAACATTTTGTATGGCAATACCAAGAAGGGGTTGTCCGATTTGGTAGATTTTTGGACATTTCTGCAATTTTTATGTGATCGTCATGTATAAAATATGAGCTCTTCACGTCGATGCGTTCTCAGCCACTTTCTAAATACATAGAGAAAAACGAAATTTTTGTATGGCAACCCTACGAAAGAGTTGCCCGATTGATCCCATTTTCGAACTCAAATTTCAATTTTTTAGAAAGCCCGTGTGTAAAATTTCAGCTTTCTATGTAAATGCGTTCTCGAGTTATCGAGACAACGGACGAATGGACAGACGGACATACAGCCGTATAGCCGGCCATTGAAAAATCAAAATAACTTTTAATATTATGCGTGGGTATCCAATCCATTTTATCATCATTATTTCTATGCATTACAAATGGAATGACAAACTAATATGCCCTATGATTTCATCATCTAAGATAAAAAAAAATCATTTCTCGCCAGCAAAGATCTCGGTCACGCGATGCATAATAGCCACATCTCGTTACTGTAATAGAAACAAAAATTTCTGACTCATACCTATCATTGGATTTTTAATGTTTTCGGATGCACTTGAACGGGTGTTTTTCCTTCATCAAGCCGCTGCGATAAAACAATAGTTTCGTTCAAAATTGATCCATCTAATTTCTAACATGATTCGGGCTGCGTGTGCCATAAACATTGGATCATTTATGCAATTTTCCACCCTGTAAACTTGGCTTTCTTTCAATTATGACATGAAAATGATTTGACTACTTTTGTTAAGACATCCTCTTATGCCCAGTTTTGGCGTATAGATGTTATTTACATCAGGATTCTCCAAATTAGCGTTGGAAAACTTCATAATATACAAAAATCAAAATGATTTTTCCTTCCAACTGCAATCTGAAATGGCCAAATCCCAATTGATTTGCTTGAATTTTGAGAAACGTAAAAGAAGTATTTTGTTTAGACTTAGAAAACGCAAGATGGATTTCAAATTTATAATTATGCATATGCGCAGGCAATTTATAAAAACACATCCACGCAGACAGCATTATTATAGTGTTCTAGATATTGGAGATAAGTCTACCATGCCTACCATGGTTGTAGACTTTAAGATGATGAATTTCTAATATTTTGATATGTATGATAGGATGTATCCGAAAATTTTTTAAATTTTTATTTACTAAGAAGTTACTAATTATAATTATATGGGCATAATATGGAGTTTTTTAAAAGATCAAATAGCTTTAAGGAATAAAAATCCAAAACGAAAAGAGGACCTCGAAGCTTGTAGAGAGGAATTACATTTATTGACAGGTTTTTCAGAAAAATCATACCAAATGAAATGGATCACCAGCTAACGGCAATGAGCACAAAGTTGATCAATCCTGCGGATATAATTGTTCTTGACAGCAGCGAAGGTGATACAAGAATTACAAAATTTCGCGAATTAACTTGAATGATATTTGTATACATTTACGAAAAAATAAAGGGGCAAGACGGTAGGACTGGACTTTGTTCGGTCCTTCGAAAAGTAATGAACTCTATTTCGCTTCAAATTAATCAAAACGAACTTTTTGTTTATATCGACATATATTGCAATCTTCTGAAAGAGATTTGCATTAAAAATAGACAAACAAAGATCAAAGCAGTCAAGAGGCAATTTATGAAAGAATTAATGTGAGAACCTGCCAAGTATAGCTTAATCCTACGGCACTCTAAATGCGCGGATTAGCTACAATACGACAATCAGCGCCCTCATGAGACAGAGAATATCCTGTCCCTATAAGACCAGTGCATGCTTGGCTGAATTACTGGTAGAACCGAGACCTATCTAAAATCTCTGCTGATCTGTGGGTCACAACACCCGGCTGATTTAGCGCAACTTCACGCCAAAACCCAATTATCTGAGCATGCAAGGCGTGAGCTACCATAACTTCAAAACCTAAGTTGTAGTACGTATTTTATACAAGCGACATACTTCTCCCATTACCTAGAATATGTGCACTTATGCAAGCTAGACTTTGACACTCTCTTTCTGCCCGCATATCGGCTACCAGAACAACCACGATGCTCCCATAAAGGGGCCTAAACCCGTGTTGAGGTGAATAGTAAAACAATAGTAAAACTATCGAGGCTTGCTCAGCCCCGTGGTCCAAGTTAACAATGTCGGCTACCCAATTGGTATAGCTGCAGTCTATGACTGCAAGGCCATGGTTACTCGCAGTAGCATCTTCATGCAGATATCCTTTTACGGAACGGGACTGGTTACTCTATTCGGGCTTAAAATCTAATTGGCACCGAGGTGCAGCGCGGATCAAGAGAAGCTTAAGATACGCCCATTCAAGTCTGGAGAGACTAGAGATTACAGCCAGTAATCTTATAGCTGCCATGTCCAGTATGGACATATAAGAACGACTATCAAGCATGCTTAACTTCTCCAATCCATCAACTATCAATGTCTTCGTCCTTTAGAGATTTGAGATTTTTATAGTAAACTCGTTGTACATGGCCTGGACCCTTACGAGGTAAGTATTTTCAACCACCTGCGTTGAATTTTTTGTATATGTAGTGCTCCTTCACAAATTTTATTTGTTGTTCCAGGGACCCGCAACAACGAGAAGAGGTAACAAATACCTAATATGAACATTGCGAAAAAAATTTCCTGGGCTACCTCCACTGATCAGAGAATAGAGAATAGCTCTGCTGATGAAAACTTCTCTCATCCCTGGTCCCGAAAAGTTCAAGTTCTTGCAATTGTACATGATCCATTTTTCGTCATTTAGTTATGAAATGAAAGATTCTTTCAATGCCTCACATACCTCACCGATATTGCGCTTGGCAGTGAGAAACAAAAACTTCTGGGTGGTGAATTCGCTCTACCGTAATATCCACATTTCATGAAGCCATTCGCACCGCCGGATATCGTACTCAGTAGTCCGTAGTTCTACTGAAATCGAGAGCCTATGTGTATTACAACAGCTCCCAAAAGAAACAAATTAATTCCTTAATCTAGTTCCTTGCCACACGATGGAATGACGCAGATGATGATGAATGACAACGCCGAAATGTAGATGTCTCTCAAAATATCAACAACATTAAAAAGATCCATGAAATCATGAATTGTCGCAATACAATCAATTATTGTTGTTGTATCATATGTAAACAATTTAATGGACTGAGTTCACAGAATGATTATACTCTGACTTGAGGATTGGTAAGTAATTCACAGACTCTATCGAAATCCACGGTATATTTTTGGCGGCTATAAGCTAAACACTTGTCTAGTTAGAGTTACGGATTGCCCGCAGCTAGGCGGGACCCCATAGCAGTTTTCCATTAAATTAATGACCGGAATCATTCCAAATTTTCCGAACGTCTATTTATAATGGGAAAGTTGTTATTTTGTAATACAAACAGTGAACAAACTTGATTAGGTTCTCTTGGGCTGGCTTTCCACTTGAGAAATATATTTCAGATCAGAGCCGAGCACCGTAATAGATGAGGGCCTTTGATTTCGAGAGCAGATTCATTGGAGCAATGATTTTTGCATAAACACAATAAAACCAGCTGACTTATGGCAGTGAGCTGTCGGTATTTTTAGATAATTCACGTGAGTTTTTTTATTATTTCTATTTAACTTAAAGGTTAAACACTCTTCATAATGCGCTTGAAAATTATTAAATCGCGGATTTACTGAGAGACGCTGAATTTGTCGGACGCTATCATATGTTGGCGGGAGGCATGGTGGATGGTGCGCAATATATTATATATGTACGTACATACTTATCCATATGCATGTACATAGTTGGAATTATTTGAAAATATTTCACTTGTAAAATAAAAATAATTTTAACTAGTTTATATACGAACGGATAATAAATCTGGCAGTATTGGGGGTCCAGAACGGTGTTATTTTTAATAAATTAACAGCCACAGAAAATAACGATTTTCTTCTTAATTAACTTTGAATTTTAGATTGCCTTTTAATTTTAATTGTGATGCCTTGGCGGGGGGGGGGGGGGGGTATGCCGGGAAATGATCAAATCAACACCGCAAGTACTGCTTCGATGACAGCATTAATTTCACTCCATAATCGAGCTCATAGGCATCTTTAAAGCACCTAAATGTATAAGAAAGATTGATCTGCATAAGCGATTAACTTTTTCCACGAAAGATATGTATTTGAGGCATATAGCAAATATTCATTATATCCCAACTCAAGCCTTAAAATGTAAAATTTTGATTATCCATAAAAATACAAGTAATTTAAGACCTAATGCTAGACTTCTCTTATGTAGCTATCCTAAGGATATCTAATTGTTTCTACACGATAAATGCAACAAAATATAAATAAAATGGTAAGCTCATAAGATAAGGCAGGTAGGGATATAGGTTTATCTACAGATCCGCATAGGGTCTTGCTTTAGTCTATAAAATTTCAAAAAACAGCTTTGTTCATCTTAATGTGACTTCGGTAGAGGAAAACTACAATTGTTTTAGCAAAATTTTAAATATGCCGAAGATTGCCTTTTCTACAGTAAATTTTTCAAAAAATAATTTTTTTACTTTTGCCGACTCCAGGGGGAATGCCGCACATGTTAAACAAGATTGCATGATTACATCATTGAATAACGATCTTGCCAATATCCTCGCTTGGGGCAAGACGAATCGCATTGAATTCAATGCATCTAAATCCCAAAGCTCTCTCACCTCATAAAAACAAGATCGTAAGTTATCCACTTCCATTTCTTTTGATGGAGCCCTGATCTATGATATACCGTCTTTATGCATTCTAGGCATTAACTTTTCCAGTCACATCTTCTCAGTTGCCAAAGCAGCATCGAAATGTCTCGGATTTCTGAAAAGGTGTAAAAAATATTTCAGCCGAGCACAGCCGCAATGTTGGATGCCCTTCGCTCCTGTATCGCTACATGCATGGTATATGGTATGGTACATGCATGTAATATCTAGTCTAATCCCTCGTAGATTGATTCCTGCACGAAATAATCGCGTCGCAAACCACGCACATCCTTTTACCCTTAAAATTACCTTCGGGCTGCAGTAAAATTCCGTGATACTTTTTTATCCCGGACTGTGCGAATGTGGAACAGTCTACCATCATCTGTCTTTCCTCCGGCATACAATCTGCGAAAGTTTAAGGGTGACATACATCAGCACCTCCGGCCGCTCTCCTAACATTGCCTAATTCCTTTCCCCATTTCCTTCCTGCAATGCTCTGATTTTCATCATAAGGTATCCCCTGAGCTTGGCTTAGTGAATAAAAAAAAAACAAAAAAAAAACCCATTCGTGGGGTTGCCATACAAAAACTTCGTTTTTCGCTATATATTTGGGAGACTGCCGGAGAACGCGTTGACATAGATATAGCTGAAATTTGGTACACTGTGGAGACAAATTACATTTGAGATAACGGTATTAAAACTATGCATCTAATTTTTTTTTTATTAGAATCGATATTTTCTTATTTTTTTATTGATCGTAATCATTTGCTACAGCTAATATTTCGAACTGGATTTGATTGGTTGCAATCGTAGCTTTATCCTTGTCCTGCCCACAAGTGATCAAGATTTTGATAGTTTGGTCGAGGATCTACTCGGCAGCTTGTTTTTCAGATCACAGCCATCTCTTAATTTTTTATCAGTACGAAGTACCTAACACTCATTCGATTTTTCGGGATAGTACCAGATGCATGAAGAGTCTCTAGGCTTGTAGGCACATTAGCAAACACGAATGGAAAGAATTGTCGAATTAAATTGTATGGACGACGTAGTTGCGAATACATCAAACTGCATAGGTATACTTACTTTTCAATGAGTTCTTTCCGCAGTTCCATACCAAAATGATCAAAATTTTCAATTTTTCGACCCGACCCCTCCGATTTTGAAAAAAAAACTTTCAGAATTAAAAAAACAACACAATTTTTATTAATTTTGGATTTTTGACCCTATTTTTATACCCTAGATGAAATCGAAAGGGTATACTAAGTTTGTCATTCCGTTTGTAATACCTGGAAATAATGATCGTAGAGCAAAATGGATTGGACACCCACGCATAATATTAAAAGTTTTTTTGACTTTTACATGTCCGTCCGTCTGTCCGTCTGTGCGCACGATAACTCGAGAGCGCGTTTAGTTAGAGAGCTGAAATTTTGTACACAGACTTTAAAAAAAAGTAAAATTAAGTTGGAAAATGAGACAAATCGAGCAACTCCTTCGTTGGGTGGCCATACAAAAATTTCGTTTTCCACTAAATATTTGAACACTGCCTGAGAACGCGTCGACGTAGAGGGTTGAAATTTGGTACATGGTGTTTTCATTGTACTAGCAAATAAAATTTCAAAAATGCCCTTCTTGGTGTTGCCATATAAAAATTTAGGTTTTTCATGTATATACTTTGAAAACGATCAATTCTAGACATTTTTATTGCACTAAAAACTTCTTCAGAATACGAAATCCTATAAAATTGGATAGAATCATTTTTTCTGTGTGACAAACCGTTCTAGAAATATATGCGGAAAACCACTTCAAAACTCAAACTTGCATGGATCATACGAAATTTTATACGGGCACTCATCTACGGTATCATAAGAATTGGTCTTAGACCTATTCTACCTTTTTACTTGTTTTAAATGCTTTAACATTAATACATATCATATCGAGAATTTGCGGATGTATCTTAGTTTAGGAGATACAATTTTTTTTGTTGCGTCTCTGCAAAATTTCATATGAAAATTTTAGAATTTGTTCCGAAAAAATGATTTGTTTGTTTGGTTTTAGATACTTAATGAAATATGTGTTAAAAAGTATTATAATAAAAGCTCTGTTTTATTATTTCATAAGATTTATAATTTTATTTTTATTACAAATCGAGTATTATTCAACACTAGCACTTTTGTCATTTACAGGTATAAAACTGTGGTGCTTTTGAGTACCTCCTATTGCCTGTTGTTGATACGTGAACATAATTTACCTTTGAATCTTTTTGTGCAACCGTCCAATCGTACAGATGTTTCGAAGTTTGAATTTCACTATTTTGCAAACTAGCTTTTTCCTCATTTTTTTAGAACCCTTCCTAAGGCAAGGAAAGGCGCTAGAAGATAATCTAAAGCAATGGGACGTAAACTGGAGGAGCTACGAGTACAGAATTTGAAAGTGGAGTTGGGGAAGTGGTACATTTTTCCAGATATTCACTTTAATTTCAAAACTAGAAATGAAAAATTATTTCATGTAGTTGTGCATTTGCTACGCTTTTATTGACAAGAACATTAGTTGAAGTAACAATTAAAAGTCGGCATAATTAATAGATAATATTCAAAGAAAGTACATTGAATTTAAACTATCTTAATCGCGATCCATAGAATGATGATATTTACCTACCAGCATTAACATATATTGCACTTAATTTGTAATTAAAACTGCAAAAGTGTGATAGTAGTATGTCCCTATTTGTGGTAAGAATGAGAAGGAAATATTTTGTGAAAAACTAAAAATGTTTGATAGCTGAATCAAAAATATAAATAATAAACGGATTTTTTTAGAAGTTGGCCTGCTAGATAGGTAATATAATACTTTCTGATAGGTCAATACAAAAAATTGATGTTCTGGTATGATATATGAATTCCATATGTAGAAGTTGAATTGAACTCCTCTGATTAATTCCAGCTCCAAGAAATTACTATTGATGGATGATTTTATCAAATCTTGTTACTTGATTTTTTTACCAAATCTAGTTCGATGCTTTCTTCTGTACAATATTTCTACAAAATGGAATCTATACGTTTACCCAGGTTTTAGAGATTAAAGAGGTCTATTCGTGGCAAAAGAGACACATATATTAGAGTTATTTTATAATATGGTTAGTATTGAATACAATATTAGGTTGAATGATGTTTGTAAACATTTCAAATTTTATGCAATAATTATTATGAAATTATTTCAATATAAGTCCATACAGAAGTCCCTACATAAGCAATTTAGATTGCAAAATAGTTAGTAAGAGAAAAAAAATTAAAAACCGTGTCAAAGCAATAGCAGGTACTCAACAGTACCCACCACAGTTTAATACCTGTAAATGACAACAGTGTTAGTGTTAAAGAATACTCCCTTTGTAATACTTAAAAATAAAATTATAAATTTTATGAAATAATAAAACAGAGCTTTATTATAATACTTTTTAACACATATTTCATTAAGTATCTAAAACCAAACAAACAAATCATTTTTTCGGAACAAATTCTATAATTTTCATATGAAATTTTGCAGAGCGCTATAAAAAAAAATTGTATCTCCTAAATTGAGAGCTGAATATCCGCAAATTTTTGATATGATACACAGTAAAAAAAAATTTCCCAGAGTCAGTGGAAACAATTTCTGCCACTAGTTCTAGGTATATTTGTATAAAATAAAGGCATTGCTCAGAAATAGGGACAGGTTTTTGTACCTAAAATGGAGGTACAATGTACGAATTACGTTTGTAAATGTTCCATAAAAATGTATTTATTGAACGTTCTCTTACTTTTATCCCTGAAAGCTTATCATTTCGGGAATCTTACGTACTATATAGGCTTTCTGGTGCCTAATACCTACATAAATTAAATGTTTCATTGATTTCGGGAAATTAAACTGATTTTCCCTTTCTATTAGAGAAAATGCCATGTGTGTGAATATTATGTAACAATAATTATGCAAACATGCGTTATAATAAAAATTCTTACCTTAGGATTATCGTATCATAAAGATTTTGAGATATTGTTGTATCGAGGCTATCCTTAGCCTTTCGTCGTTAATTAAAATTAAAAAATTAAAAAACTTAAAAAAACAAAAAGAGAAAACTGGACAATCACTTGTAATAAATTATTCAAAACACGATTAAACAAATAAGTAATAAATTAAATGTATATAAAACTTGGGCTACACTACTTTTTAGGGTTATGGCAATCGACAATTACTGTGTTGTCTATAAAACTCTTATATTGGGAACTAATATATTGTGCGTCCACTTTGAAATTCGTGGTGTTGGGCTTTTTTTTCCGTTTAGTCCAGAATTGGTCTTTGTGAAGAATATTTGGATTATTATTATTGAATTTGTGTTTGTTTTAGATAGCGTGTGCAAAGCATGCTGTAATGTAATATTGTGTTCATGCCTTTGTGCGTCATTGTCATTTATGGTACGTTTAGTTGCTCGGTTGAAAAGAGATGGTCACTGATAAAGGTACACACCAGGCTATCCAAATTCATTTTTAAAAAAGCTCTGAAATTCTGCATCCATGATAACAAGTTATTTCTATATGGACACACATTTTATAAACAAAAGCAAGGACTAGCTATGGGTAGTAGTTTATCGAGCATTATAGCTGAGTTTATCTTGGATGATATTTTATACGAAATCATCAACTGATTTTCATTAAAAGTAAAAGGTATGTAGATGACATTATTACAGTCGTCTGGCCAACACACACCATAGATGAAACTTTAAATTTTTTTAACAATAAACACCCACGCATAAATTCATTATGGAAAAAGGTATTCCTTTCCTGGATTTAAAACTCTGCGGAGACGATAATAAAATTACAACCGACTGGTACATGAAACCAATAACATCAGGGCGACTGATGAACTATTTTTCAGCCCACCCTCACAATATGAAACACAACGTTGCTCTTTCTTTTGCAAAGATGGTGATCATACTTAGTGACCCACAATTTAATAAAGCAAACTATGACAGAATACGCACAATACTAGCCTCAAACTATTACCCCACTCACATAATACATAACATTATCAAAAATATCAAACATACGCAGAGCAGAGCAACAACATATTAAATAATCGAAAAGACTACACAAATTACCAGATATAAAAAGCTAACAAAATCATCCCTTTCCTGAAAAGAAATAATAACTCAAACACTTCTCTAGGACTACAACCGCAAAATAAACTAAGACAGACAGTATACACAGACTCCAAAACCAAAATTGGAAAACCTACAATAGGTGCAATTGCAATATACGAGATAAAATGCAAGACTGAAAATTGCAATAAGATCTACATCGAGGAAACGGAGCAACTAAACTTACCATACATGATAATGACGCACAGAGACATGGACGCAATTACAATACAATAAAATTATGGTAATCCAACAATTCTTATCAAAGAGCGAGTCTGAACTACAGGGCGTTCCATAAGTGGTGTAATAATCGAAGGCTACGAATAGGTTATACTTAGACGAGCAAAAAATTGTATGGGTGGGGGAGGAGAATCCTAACGGTTTGGGAGATAATGGGGCATCAAGATATTTGGGTATGTAACTTCTGAACGTTACATCCTTTGATGATGATTTGGCTGTAAATAATCGTTGGACCTTTCCATGGTCTATAAATTTTTTCTCTCCTTTTTGTTTTGAAATTATGGCTCAAATTTCGGAATTTTTCGCTTTTTTTTAATTAAAAACTATTTTTATCAAAAAAATACGTCATCAACACCAATTTTTCATATTGGATTTAAGAAGCCCAAATGCTTAGCTTTAAAACGACCTGTCAAATTCTGTACCTAAAATGTAACCCATTCAGCGTTTTTTCCACTTTTTCCGAAAATGACTGAAAAAGTTCAATAAGTGCCAGAAAGTAGGCAATTATCTTTTGGACGTGTCATTTTTGAGCCAGTTTCGCTGGAAACGCTTAAGAAAGGGTTACATTTTGGGTACAGAGTGTGCTAGGTAATTTTAAAGCTAAGCTTTTGGGCTTCTTAAATCCAATACGAAAAATTGGTATTGATGACGTATGTTTATAAACATAGTAGTTAAATAAAACAAAAACGAGTAAAAATTCCGATATTTTGACTTTGTTGAGCCATAGCTTTAAATAGGAGAGGAGGAGGGAAAATATTTATAGACCATTGGAAAGGTCCAACGATTATCTATCTACCAAATCATGATCAAAGGATGTAACGTTCAGAAGTTGCAGGGTAATCTATAAAAACATACTCAAATATCTTAAACTCCCGTTATCTCCGCAACCGCTAGGATTCCCCTCTCACCATACAATTCTTTGCTCGTCGAAGCATGACCTATTCGTAACCTTCGGTTATTTTATCACTTACAGGACACCCTATATATACATGCCAAATAGCCCAACACCACGAATTTCAAAGTTCCCAATATAAGAGTATAATAGACTTTCATAGACAACACAGTAATTGTCGATTCCCTAAGAAGTAGTGTAGTACAAGTTTTATATATATTTTATTTATTACTTATATGTTTAATCGTTTAATTTTAACTAACGACGAAATTATAACGAATGTTTGCATAATAATTGTTACATTATATTCACATATAGTTCCTTGAGAATAGGCACAACCCATAACCGAATATATCGGATGCTTAAGAAAACAAGTGTTTAATTCGCACAACCCGGGCCATTCTCAAAAATCCAATGCGAAATATTTTTATGTAAGGTTTTCTCTTCCAGAGGGGTCAAAATTCCAAAATTAATAAAAATTGTGTTTTTTTTCAATATGTTATTGTTATTTTTATCTTTTTTTAATTTCTTTGGAAAGCCCCATTTAATACCTTTATGTTGAAATATCGCACAAAAAATCGATCCCAAGTGATCAGTAAATATTAGCAATTGTAGTATTCCTATGAATTATATATTTGTATAGCTGGTATGGGATAATAATACAAGTTTTTCTTTTTGCCAACATTTCCCGTTATATTTTAACGCTTCTTCAGGGCTAAAAGTACATTCACACCAGAATTCATTGGAACAAAAGTAAGCCTTAAAATTTAAGTCACCCTGTGTCCAAGACATGAGGTCGGCAGGCCAAAGAAAAAAATGCAGGTTCAATATTTTTTAATTCTTAACTAATTCTGAAAGTTTCGTCGAAATCGGAGAGGGTCGGGTTCAATGGGTGATCGTTTTCGTATGGAGTTGATGCTTTACCGAATCAATGGGTGGCGTCAATAATCGAATTGTTGTTAGTAAAATGTATAACTTTGTTTAAATCACTAATCGAATTCCTCGGCTTTGGCTCTGTTTTATAATTTGAACACCAAAGTCAGATTTAACTGACCAATTCAGTCCGATCCTGAGATCATAAGATATCCAGAGAAAATCAAAATATAATAAAATCCGTAAATGCATAACCTCAGCGTTGAAGGAGAACGGAAAAAAATCCATATGCGTTTTTAGTTGAACCACACCGCCGTGATAGCACACAGCGATAGTAATATGCATATATAGATACCTGAACAAAATAAATACATTTGGGAAAAATCTGAACACGGATATCGGGATAAATTGAAGTTTCCCAATTGTATTGGGTATAACATCGTTACCATTGATTGCATAACCATTGAATACATACCATAGCCATAGTTGATCTCGGATATAAATTTTTATAAAAAATAGTGTCGCAGGAGTTTTAAGTACTTCAGCTACAGAGATGACATTTGAACGCGGTTTGTTCGAATTATATCAGCCAGCCGAGAAATGTTTGCCTGATCAAAATCAAAGAATACCCACCTCATATCGCGATTGTCGATTAAGAATTTCTATTAAAATTTTACTTGATACGTCCTTTCGCAACAGGGTATGCTAGACAAGATCCTCAGAAAGATCAGTTCAATACTCAAATTCTCACAGCCTGACAAAAACGCTCTCGAAGTTTTGGCTAAATGAAGAATTTTTGTCAATTCTATTGCAACACAGTCTGAAACAACTATTAAAATTGTTCAAGCCCCATAAGTTCGTCATATTTTTTTAAACTCGACGAATGAGGACGATATGTAGTTATTACACTCAACATTTAGAGTCATCTGTATGAAAATGAGGGCTTTGCTAAATTTTGAAGTCAATGGAAGAAGACAGACGGAAGAAGTTTTGCAATTCCAAGAACATTTTTGTACTGGTGCTATAACCTCACTTCGTTTAACACTTACTACTTATATTCTAGGCTAAATTTAGCCTAACCAATTTAGGGGAGGACACAATAAATCAGCTCTGGTCGTGGTGTCTGTAGAGTCCCAGTCGCCAAATCACCAATACTCTTAAGCTAACCCAACCTGTATTCAACTCCTTGGCAATATCAACCCCAATTCTGTCATTTTTTTAATTATTTTCATAATGTTTTAAATTCAGATCATATAAAATTGGGTATTCCTTTATATGATTTTAATTCATTTTACCATTTTCCAACACCCACTGGAATTTGTATATCCACTTTGATCTCACAGCTCGCGATAGATGACTAAAATTGGGCAAACGCTGCAGAAATTCTTTATATCGATGTGATCTATCGCATTGGCGTGAGCATTCGCACTGAAAACTATGTGTAGCGATCTATCGCTACCGCTTCATTATCGCTATCGCAATCGCAATCGCGGCGGTATGAATCGACCTTTATTCTAATGAAAGGATCGCTGCAGGAGATGAAATGTAAGAAACATTACGAACATATTTTGCAAGGACCTCAACATCAATATGCTCTTCGTTTATATAATTCAACTAAATCGACTATTTCTAAAATCGGAACTGCCCTTTTGCATGACATTGTCAGAAAAAAAAAAACTTAGCCGAAAATAACATAATTTCAAGACAAAACAAAGATCGACTAAAACAAAGAAATAAAATGTGTCCACAGCACAATTTTCAGCAAAATGATGCACAAAAGCATGGAAATATCAAATCTGAGTGAAAAATGCAAAATATCAGAAAAGTTAACCGTCAATAGTGTGATTTGGCATCACCCAAATGAATAGCGCTATTATGAGCTCCAAATAATGGAGGTTTTACAAGAGGTACATAGAAAATTTAAAAGAACACAATTTCAGTTTATAAATCGGATGGTTCCATATAACGTTTAAAGGGAATACAATTAATATGAAATTTGCGTACATCAATATTGGTTATGTCCTAAAGTGGTGAGATAAACTGATTGAATTACAATGAAAAAGAAGAAGAACATATTTTGTCTCGACATAAATTTCTTCCTCCTTCTTCATTTTGCCAAATTACGAATTAGAAACTTAAACTGCAAAATCTAAGCCAAATGTCGAAATAATATTTAGGTGTCACTTAATGTGAGGTAAGATGCTACACTGGTAAAATATACCACAAATACTACCACTGTATATGCCACAGTACAGCTCAGTCCCCAAAATGTGAATATTGCGCAGCCGACTTAGACTTTCAGGACTGCCATTTTCATTCAAATTTTAATGACAGTATTGCTGCACATTTTTATATTAGCTCTAATAAGAACTTTGCAAATTAATATGTATGTACAGCCTTAAAATTAACTTGTACTTAAATCAAAACGGCAACTTTCTAAAATATAATTGGATTAAATTTACGTTAAGATATCAAGATAAAAAAAATTAAGATCATTGCAGATAGTTGGAATGGTGATGGGTTGCACCGGTAACAAGTAAAGCCCATAACAGAAAAAAACATCACATTTTGACAATTCAAAAACAAAAATCTTTTTTGCTTGTGCCTAGAGTATTTTTATACTATATGTATTGTGAATAAAGTAGAAAATAAAATACCAAAATAGTTTGTTACCTGTCTCTTAGAAGAGGGGGCGTTGCATTTGACAATGTCTCACCGCAGATCCGAGGCTCCTGTCGCGGTCGTAAAACTGGAGTCAAGCCCCATCTTTCTATAAATTCTATACGAGAAATGGTTGATGCCGGACTAGACGGCGTTATTTTCGTTATCTAATTACAATTCTATTGAAGTCTAACATTTATACTGATCGCGAAGAACATGTGATCACTGTTAACTGATACTCTCGTCGACGATATGATGGCATCTTTCTTAATTGCTATTATAATAAACTAAGCACACACACGACATATGTAGGTATTTTTCTAGGTAGTCGGTTGATGTTTATTTGAGGCTGACACTTCTATGAGTGCTATTAAAAAAATTTTAATTAGAAATTCATAATAAAAAAGAAAAATATTGGATTTCTTGCGATTGAAACTTTTAAAAGAACGAACAAGGAAATATAGAGAAAGTTGGTTTTATTTAGGGGCCTGGCTCAATTTCCGAACAAGGTATTATCCACCTTGGGGAAAGCTACAAAACACTGGTGTGTTAAGGTTGACTTGATCAACTTAAAATGGCGGATAAATAGGTGCACTTGACAGTGGCCTTGACGAAAACACGTTTTTCGAATAATGGAAGCAGGATCCGAAAAGGTTTTTTTTTAAGTATTGCCTATCAATTAAAACAAAGTCAACCGCTTATCATGAATTCTATACAAATCCGCAAGCTTAAAGTAATTTTCCCGTCAGGGTGGTATATGCTCATTAAAATGTTATAGAATGAAGGACAATAAAGTTCTTGCACTCTTACATTCGAAGGTGTAGAATAAGAAAAGTTCACAAAGGGAGAAAAAAAGAAGAAAAGGTTCAAGGTTGACCGTGAAGCTTCCTTGGATCTCCGCTTTTGAAACCCTATTTGCAAACAGAGAACTTATTTAGACTATAGACAAATGTTAAGAAAACATGAAATAGCGTTCATAGAAGCGTTCAGCTATTTAAAAACTTTGCGAAACACAAAAAGAGTCATCAAGTAAAGCGAAAACTTATCTTTCTGTTGGGGACAGGAAAAGAAATGTGATAAGGGATGCTGTATTTGCACACATTAACAGAAATTCACTAATATTAACAAAGTATCACCACACAGGCGCACAATTTGTACGGGTTTTGCGTGAAAATCACTACAGAAGAGTAGCACCTCTTTTTTGAAAATTTCTTGAATTTCGAAAAAAAAGTTAGTCACATCATCCCCGTACACCAATTTGTTCACTAAAGGAAGACCAATCACTTCCGAGCCTAATTGCCTGCGCTTCACTATCACTACTGCAAAATAGATATCTGCACTTACACTTTTCTCTGATATGATTATTCCATATATATACGTAGAGCTATACTTATCAAACAGGATTACTTTAAAAAAAAAACACTGTTAACTGGATGCCTTACTATAAAGGATTCCCAAACTAGTTCTACTATTTATTTCACAAACAACACATCGTGATTATCCTGAGCCAGAATTGCAGATGAAATCTGAATTTTCTCCTGGTTTCACTTATGGCATCTTTTCAAAATGCGCCATGACAAGACCGAACTTCCCATCCACCCATCATCTACTAGAGACAGAGCAGTATCAGCGCGATGTTATTTTTTGTACATTTTCTGGTGAAAATAACATGAAAATATTCACCATTCCAACCATACATGCACCGCTAGAGACCGTTGTCGTACACAGGATTGCGCAAACACATCGTTGATGATGCTAGCAACATTCACTTCACATTGTAGCATACACCTAAACATTTTCAGTATGTCCTTACACAGCACAAAAGTGAGGCGCGGAAGGAGTAAACGTGGTGAAAATATCCCTTAGACATACACTTAAGTCGAGGTACACGTTGGTGTAGCTATCGTAGAGTACGCATAGTTTTAACACATTCCTGAGACAAACAACACCATGAACTTTATCACCCTCGTATTGTTTCTATATACATTAAGACTATGTATAGATGAGACGTGAAAGCGAAAATTTTAAGGAACACGCTCCCAGATCCCTATATTGAAAAAGCTGGACTTACAGCACCAACTTTAGAAACAATAGTGATATTGCCCCTAGGATATCGGAAAACAATTTACACATATAACCGCTAACACACTGGCTGCACTATCAGTTCACTAAAATCACTACACTTTGGAATGGCGATTAATTTTTGGGGCAGAATTTTCACCGCCACGGATTGGGCAGGACGATTTTATAAAGAAATACACTAATTGAATATGGCGATATGGCGACGGATATTTACTACACCGGCGATAGAAAATCGGAGCAGAATTCAGTCTTAAGAACTCCCTATGCAATTTTTATATCTGGGCACAGAACGTTTTCGCATCGGTTTCAAAAATTCTCACACCACCTTTTCCGAACCACTTTTGTCCCGAGCACTATAAATGACCAGTCGGCGGCAATTAAACGACACTAATAATTGCATCTTTCCTGTTCTGCAATCCTTTTGGAAAAAACACCACCCGTATCCAGAAATTTTTATTTCAGGGACATTGAAAACTCATTTTCTTCGAGGTTCTTACACTCTGAACGTACGAATATGTTTACAGTGCAATCTCGAGAAAATCTTCAAGAGCAAGTCAATCTCCACCTACAACTAAAAAGAGAGCAAGCTTTTCCACAAAAGAGAATCCGCTACTACCCTACTACCTTGTCCAACACCTGTGCCGAAATGCGCATGTATTCGCCGTGCTTTTCATTCATATGTATTCCAAAAATTGTAGTAATACTGGAACGATCTGATTTACTTCGGAGCTTAGCGTTACTTTTGTAAAAGGGAAAGCCAGGAGAGATGATTTATAGTTTCGGTCATGAATGTCCTTATTGAATGTAAATTAAGTATTACTTAAAAAAATCAATTAGCATAATAGTGATTTTTGGTCATCCATCATGAGCTCAACTTAATTAATATGAAATTTCACAGAATTCGCTAGTCGCCTTCAAATATAGGAAAAGAAAAGAAAGCCGCCGAAAATAAGCACAACAAGTTGCTGCTAAATTCGACAACAGTGGCACTTTTTCTATTAAGAAATGTACTTACATAGCAGCACAAATAATTAATACAGACTTGATGATTTTCGTTGGCGCACTCTTGGGCCCGACATTGACTAACTCCAATGTCAGTTTGTATTATCAGTGGCCATCGTTAACCGCGTCAAAGTGGTCCAACAACAACGTAATGAATTAGGTCTACATAATCCTGTCATAATTACATACCTCTGGCAGCGAGCTAAAAGCAAAAAATTTCTATGGTAGCCAAAGCACCAACAAATTACTTACACGATGCAATTGCATGGCTTCCCTCGGCAGGTAAGGTGTAAGAGAATTTCAAGATCGAATACGTTTTATCAGAGGCCAAAGACAGACAATTAAGACCTTTACAAAGAAACTCGAAAAACAACAACAATCGAAATTTGTACAGCTCAATCTGGTGAGGGTGGTTTTTGCATTCTCAGATCGAATTTCATATTTGGCAATGCTGGAGACACTTTAATTATCTGTATTCACGCATCAATTCGATTCTTCGAGGCTACCTTCAAATTAGTGTCATGGGAAATTATAACCAAGGCAACATAAATATTAATGTGCAAGTGCAGGATATGAAATCCAATGAACACTTTTACCCTTTTTCTGAAACCAAGAGAGCGCTAAGAATGTGCTAAAGCTTATGGAAACCCACAAAAACAATTACATGGACATAAACAACATAACGGAAACTTTGAAACACACGAGTTTTAAAAAGTTCGAATAATGCGTAAAACCGTTTTGTATTTGTTTTTGTTTTAATGCAAACATTATTCCAGTTAGGAAGGCTTCGAAATATTTTCAAAATGAATAATCTCAAGATTACAGCTGATGGTAATCATAAGGTGAAGTCATTTGACCAACTATAGTAACGCTGTGAACACACTATTCTAACACGATGTTTCAATATTAAAAAAAGGCGTATAACTAAAGTAACTTTGTGACTACGATATCGTCTAATCAAATTCATATTTCCAGGCAAGCAAATCAAGTTGCCGAAACCATGTTAAATACGCTTCCTTATTACGACCAATTAGGTTACTAATATTCCCCCACTTTTTGCATTACACACAACACAACAACATAAATTTCAATAGCTTCACGGTTTTTAAGGCTTGTTCCCTAGATATTGCTTTCTAAAGATGTGATTAGGCGGCAAAAAGATTTTAAACGTTTCAAAGAGAAGCAGAGCATCCTCGGCTTTGAAAAACATTGACATAATCCTGTAGAAAGGTAATAAGATCTGAATAAACCCAATTGTAAAAAGTATATAGGACATAAGAGTGGGACACCAAATCGATAAGACTGTTATTTCTCAATGTTTTTATGATACAGATTTTGTGATGCATTGTTGCATAACGTTGCATTTCCTTAGGAAGCATGCAAGGATACAGATGTAATTCAACAACCAAGAAGGAAAAAATTCAGTGCTGAGTACCTACTAGATTCAGCTAAGCATAATTAAATCTAAAGCTTGGAGTTTAAGGACATTACTCATGGTGGGTGAGCTTCTCAAATTGTGATATTTATAAACGTTTTTTCATATTTAAGTATACAGCAAAATTAATACTTTTTGCAGGCAGCATATCTATCTATAGTATAAGTCTTATAGATTTTATATTAGCGAAGTTTATTTTTATACCCTAAATGATATAACGTATACGTACTAAGTGCGTTTGTAACGAACAGAAATAATGGTGGTATGGCAAAATGGATTGAACTCACATGCAAAATATTAGATTTTTGTATATCAGTCCGTCCATTCGCGTGGAACGTGCTGACCTAAGGAACTAAAATTGTGTTTACGGGCTTTTTCTATAAAATTTATTGATATTTATTGATAAAGTTGCGAAAATGGATGAATCGTTGCTATATAAAAAAATGTGGACATAATAATGTGAGAACTTTGACAAAGTCATACACGAAAGAAATGTCATGATGAAGAATAACATATTTGTCCTCTAAGAACTAAAATAACTACTGGATTATTTGTTTCTTAAAAATATCGACAGTTGCCGCATTTCAATTGAAATTTTTACTACATTGAACTAGCAAGAATAACTCATCATATACAGGGCGTTCCGGTGTAGGTGATCCATAGAGAAGGAGGTGATAGTACTCACCTAAAAAACAAAAAAATTGTACGTTGGTAGGGGGCCTTAAAAGTTTTAGTACTGTTTCCATTTTACACCCTGTAAATTTATTAATATACACCATATCAAGGCGAAATTTACCTCAGGTGATAGCAAACCGTCTAAGCTTTGCAATGAATGCCCAACAAGTCCTACTGTCATCTTCAATCTTATGTCGAATTCTTTTCAACGTGCTCTACACCGGTGCAGTGCAGCTTTACGTATTTTTGTTGTTGCATTACGAAAAGAAAAACACGTAAAGCTGCACTGCACCGGTGTAGAACTTGTTGAAAAGAATTCGACATTAGTTGTAGTACGTCAAAGTCCAAAAATTGTGAAAAAAATTATAAGTTTTTTAAATTTTAACGATTTTCTGGCCAAAACGCATGATAACTATACAGTTTATTTAGAAGATTAAATGCTACGGGTTTTGAGATGTTCCCGTTTTTATGATGCATATATTCATTAATTTTGCTGATATCAATAGAAATCGCGCCTAATTTTATGCAATTCCACGCAAATTAGCAAAATTAATTAAATTTACAGCGCGTAAACTGGAAACAGCACCAAAAATCTTAAATTCCCCTAGCACCGAAACAACGCGTCTTACCCCCCTTCACCATACAATTTTTTTTTGTCTAGGTGAGTACTATCACCTCCGTCTCCATGGATCACCTACACCGGAACACCCTGTATGTAGGAGCTAATTTTGTCCACCAAGGGAATTGTCCACTTTTCATACAACTTTAAGCCCGACACCTCCACACATGAGAGATATCTGCATTATGATATGAAAGCTTTGGCGATCGGATTTAGCTTGAGCGACTTTCTTGGGTGAAAAAGTGGACTTTTATACTTGCTGTGATTGTGCAGAATCGGTACGTCGTGATAAATCACTTCCTATAAGAAAAATGTTCACCACAAAGCACTAATAGCCATGGATGAAATAACTTCAAAAATATATGCGAAATATAGTAGATGGGCTGTATGTGACCCAAGTGCATGAAAATGGGTTTCCGTGCCGAGAAAGTTTCTTCAATCGGCAAAAGTATACGCCACCCGATAGTTCTCGGCGAGAAATTTAATTTGATATGCAACAAGCGGTATTAGAACCACGCCTCCCCCGCAGGGTGTTCTTTCCAATGCCCTAAAAGAATGCAGAGCAAACTTTTCTTCTACGAATTGTAGTTGGTAATGAGTTGAGGCGAACAGTGAAACTCATTTTCCGATCAGACATTACCATACCGAGTTAGAGTCGATCTGAGGTGCGAAAAATATAGTACCCCAGTTCGAATAAAACAGAGGGATATATTAAAAATGCGAGTATTGGGATGGCTATTAATAGCTATTTAAGCCTCCGAGTATAGGAGTGTGGA
Organism: Dioctria linearis; assembly: GCA_963930735.1. Classification (NCBI taxonomy): domain Eukaryota; kingdom Metazoa; phylum Arthropoda; class Insecta; order Diptera; family Asilidae; genus Dioctria; species Dioctria linearis. The sequence goes on along the minus strand of OZ005742.1, from coordinate 374,104 downwards.
TACTCAATCTTCTTCTCAGAACCTAAGCAATTCGGTACTGTACTAGATTTTTCAAAATGTACTAGATCAAACTTTTAGCCCCTCCCACCAGCTTTTCCTGTGATGAATTGAAATAAACATTGTTAATAAAAAATATTCAGAGCATCAAAGTGAATCGTTTAAGACATCTCTCATGTCTGGAAGTATCGAACCCATTGTAAGGATTCCCCTTTATATGTCAAATTTAGGCATTGAAAATGACATCATCTGTTCAAAATAATGCATAACTTTTCACATGAGTAAAAAGATTAAGTTTAAAAGGCAATAGATGTGCACAGTATTCTAAGATGATCTAACACCATTATTAAACTTAAAATTTTCATGGATAGAAATATGAGTGCATATAATAAATACACGAGAGTTTTTAATGTATTCTACTAGTTTAGCATATTTCGACAGCGTTAAGCAGCTGTTCTTTTTAGACTATAGCTGCGAAGGGCTTACTTAAACAACTTTATCAACAAATTAAAACCGGCTTAATTTTATGTAGCGTAATAATACACATACACAAATGTACATACTTCAATTTTGACTTTATTACTTAATAAAAGAATGTCGACTTACAACATTAATTATGTTTAATAAAATACCAGAGCATATGCCATTTTTTCGCCAAGTGTCATATATATATAGTATGTAGGTAAGCTGTGGATATTGGTCAGACTCAGAATTCAATGAGTAAAAATGAGAAATATTCTATATGTACTTCTTCACCGTTGACTTAGAAAAGTGTAGTTGGTTTTTCGAAATGCTTAAGCTCAGCCTCCAAAGCATTGCACTAGAATCGTTTGGTTTGGTTTATATAGCATATACGCTCCTAATTTGCATCTGCATATTTCCGTATGATATTATACGAGCTCAGAATGCAACTTGTTACAATAATATCTTCATTGGCGAGAAGAAAAGAACTCTCGGCAGCTGTAGTCGAAAATTGTATTCAGATAACCGTCCATTCGCTTGTTCATTATTAATATCTGACCGTCCACCTGTAACAGAAAGTCAACACTAAATTTTCTGGCACTATATGCGTTAAGTTTTTAAGTGATCTTTACTCAATTTCCAATTTTCATCAAGATCGGTGATCATCCTTATTCTAAAGTATAGCCAAAATTAAGTCCATGGAATATAGATAGAAAAGTTTGATACATGAAAAAATGTCCTGTGTGACAGGTACCCGTAAATCCTAAAAAGCCTTACAATTCTTATATAGCTACATAGCTCAAAGCAGTTTTATAATATAGGTTACAATCCATTTAAGTAATCACTAAGTATTCGGGTCACAATCGATCGTAATATTCATCAAACAGGTAAGAAAATCGAGTTGGCCCTTCATAAGATGAATACAATGCTTAATGCCGCAGGTATAAGAAGAAATTTTAGTTGACTCTGATTGAATTGACACTCCCACCCATAACAAAAAAATTTCGTGACCAATAGATTTTCTGTTCTTTAATTTTTATATTTAGTGGAAACTAAGTAAGAAAATTGTTGAGAGATTTGCTATCCTACGCAATATTTGTGTAAACTTCGTAAGATATTTTTGAATTAACTTTTTGCAAACTATTTAATCCTGCACACCTTCAAGAACCTTTACATCGAATTACTATTGCTATGGGCTTTAGAATAAACCATTTGCCATAATTTCCTTAAGTTTATTCTTCATTTACTAGAACCATTTTTTCCAATTTCATGTCGAACAATCCCAATTCTCCGATCCAACAACATGGAAATGGAATTCGCTTTCTTCTGGCCACCTTCAGGCTCTGATTGATTGAGCCCATGAATGAGCATGTGCAAGAATTCGTTTCTCTTTGAAAATTTTTATTCTTATAGCTTTTAAGCTTTTGGTTGAAAACTGTTGTTTATTTTCTAAGAGCAGTAATTGTTTGCAGTACCACAAACTCATTATTCAGTTTACTAAAAATAAGTCAAGAGCATACAAATTTAAGAGTTATATTTAACGAAAAAAAAATCAGAGCTTTAGTTTGGCATAAGTTTAGGAATGGCCATTTGAATTTGTAATTTATACAGGTTTCCACTTATTTCCAGATTCCGTCGGATTTCCCTTACAGAATTACAAAATTACTTATTATTAAGCTTTCCGTGTTAAGCTTTTACCAAAGAACCAAACCATTGAAAGTTTGGAACTTTTCTGGGATTATGTTCATGAATTTAAGGAATTCGCCGTAAGGAAAACTTAATATGCATGGCGAAAATTAAAATAAAGGAAGCACGACACAAGTATTAATAAATTAAAATGTTATCACAAAACTATAAAAAATTTACTTAGCGATAAATCAAGAAGAATTTGTGTCTACCAAATGCTAAGAAAAATATGAATGCAATATATGCAATATTGATAGCTCGGTTTTTTCAATTTTTTGTTTTCCTAAATACTTAGGTGATGTAGCATCGCTTTCAAAAATTTCCCATTTCGTTCTATAAAAAGTGGACTTTTCGTCGCATTTCTTGTTTTGTAGAATGGATTTAGATATATATGTATATGTGTACATAGATGCATATTCCTGTTTTTTTGTGTAAAATTATGTGTAAAAATTATTTCTTTGAAACAGGGAGATAATCAGAAAAGTCTTAAAATATTTTGATTTCATTAAGAAAACACTGCACGAAAATATTTCGATTTGGATTTATTTTTGGAGTGGACAAATGAGACTAAACATTTCATTTTAGATGTCGAATTTATGGTGATAAGTCTATGAACAAATTCGACTGCAATTTTTAGAGAAAAAGGTGAAAGTTTAGCACTAATCATTTGAGTTACTATGTACGGGCCAGGGTGGGCCTGGCCCTACCCAGAATACGGGCTAAAAACATTCTTCAATTTGTACGATCTTGCGCATAATTAAATTGAATCCATTCTGATCGGAATCGAAGAGTTTTTAAAAAGCTCTTTTTACGAAATCCTATATACTTTTTTTTTTAACTGTTCCAGCAGTCTTGCTCTGACTCTACTGAATTTTGACAAAGGCGTGTGAAGATCTATTCCGTAGCAGAAGTCTTGCGGAACTCTTTTGATAGTTTGTGTGAAAATTTGATAAGCTTTGATTTCCGGAAGAAATATTAGTGCGTAATTATAACATTCAATAATAAGTTTGCAGAAAAAAAAACGTAAACTAAAGCTCCTATAATTTAAAAAAATTGAAGACGTGTCGGATGTTTGAAGTAGACTATATGGAATAGATGAGTGTCGTTTGGGCTCATTGCGATTAAAGAAAAGAATGCACTTTCACTCAATTCACCAATTACATTATGTACTAATCCTATTTTCACAATAATTGAAATATCCGATTAAATTGAAATTAACAAATAGAAAAGGAATAAATTTCCTAAATACTCGTCTCCATTGGTCTCGATTTGATTGCCTATTGCACATTCGCCGAATGTTGACTGACGAACTATCCAAAAATTTATTGAATGTATATAACTTATACAAACGGATAAGCGATGTACCATGCTCTGTACCGGATGCTCAATAAAATTCAACGAGAATTATAATAAAGAATGAGAAACAATTGAAAACTTTTTTCTGAGATGTTAAGAGAAGCCACCAAATATTCCAAATTTTTGTTGCTGTAATCCTATGATATTTGAACTGCATGTGCTTCTGTTTACATTCGTTTTGTTCCGCTGACATATAACACAAACGGAATTAGTCATCCTATCTAATTCCTATAGTCAAAAATGGCACACATTTTTGCTAAAATCTATTTCAAGCTCAAAATGTACACTGAACTGTAACCAATTTTGGAAACAGTACGGCTGTATTAATTGGAATGCATTGGAATTGATATAAAAATTCAGACAAATATATGATTTACATACCTCTATCTCTTCCAAGCTCAATTAAATTTGACAACAAATTTATAGAGGAGCACATTTTTCAGTAATATTAAAAATTCATTTTTGTGTTAATTAAAGTTTAACTTCCTAAACAATTTGCATTAATGCAATACTATTTTACAACATTTTTAGTGTTTCTAATCGACACTAAAGAATAAATTATGAATCACTGTACAGTTGTACGAAATATAGGGTTTTCACAGCCTGTTGTGGTTGAGTGGAAGTAACTCATGCTGGATTCCCTGATATTTTTGGATAAATGAAAATTTTATTGGAAAGAAATTTTACATCTCCTTTTAGCACCTTGGCCAAATCGAAATTTATCTTAAAAAATTGAGATAGTGTGACCCGATGTCCGAAAACTTCATTATTATGAATAGTTTGAAAGGATTTTGAAGATTTTATCATTCGGGTAATTCTACGTTCTGTTAATTTTTGTTTTTAATTCGTTATCTCAGTCGCACTACAATAATGCATAGCCAACTTTGTTTCCCCCATTCATGCATAAGAATAAAGTTTCTGGCATTTTGCATATATTTCTTTCTTTGTTAAAAACAACAAAAATTTCCAATTTTGCTCGGTCGTTTCATAACTTCATGTTAGGTTAATTTTGGTGCTGCCAGAGAGTGCCATTTCTATAGTAAATTTTTCAAAAATAATTTTTTACTGTCGCAAATTTTAAATACGCCGAGGATTGCCTTTTCTATAGAAAATTTTTCAAAAAATAATCTTTTTGCTCTCTTGAGAGAGGAGTTACGGTTTCACGTAGGAAGACTAGATATCAAAAACGTAGTGACGCGATGTCTGCGACTTGTAAGTGAGAATTATTTCATGAAGTTTTTGTCTACAGAATTACTTTAGCGGAAATTATGTTTTAGAATTTACACTATGTTTCTTATAGACTCTTAGAAACTGTATTCAACCTATGCAATTTCATTGACTCTAGATATTATATCAACATGCTATCTTGTAAGTGCTCAGTGCAATGCATAAAAAATGTCGGTCAATAGCTGGGAATACCCACTTCGCAGTATATACATCCCATTTCGATAATTCCATAAATATTTAAAAGAAGGAGATTCAATTTCGGTTAACGTTGAGTAACAAAACTGTCCTTTATATGAACTTCTATTATTACGTAAAAGTCTGAAGACCCATTATCAATTCAGAAGAAATTCTGTCATGCACCTAAGAATCATTAAGGAATATATCTCACATCCTTGATCTCAGACAACGTGCTACTGATCCTGGAAGAAAATCTCAAGCTCAAGCATACCGCTCTTACTTTGCCCAGACCTACGCCCATCGCTTTCCTATGGAAAAACCATAAAGGAAACAGTCACAAAGCAAGGCGAGAAACCCTATAATAAATTTTAGAGGTTTCACTACACACTGGGTTCAAATCACTGACTTGTGTAAAATATAATCTACGATTTGCTATTTCATATGGCACCAATTCTGGACTCCCATTCTGCATACCGTGACACCCAAATTTAAAGTATAAAAGTAGCCAAGATTATTTGTACGCGTTCATGATAATTTCTCTTCTGCTTGAGGAGGAAGAGGATCATTTTGTAATTTGTGTTATTACGTGCCACCAAATACTCGCATCCAATTTGATTCAATGCCCTGAAATAAGATGACTCAAATATAAGAACGCAGAAAATGTAGTACAGCAGATTAAAAGCGTCTAGAGCAAGGTTTGAAGCAATAAGGACGTTGACGAAGCGGACCGTGACAAATTAATTTTTTCGTCATTATTTAAATTTTATGGAATTGATTTTGAGCCAAGATCAAAGCAATTTCTGATATTATGAATATTTTTATAGTTTTGCTCAAATGTTTCCATTTTAACAGACCACATAGCATTTTTAAAACTTTTTCATATAAGTTGCGCCGGATTTATTCTGCTCAGTTGCAGTCACATATTTAAGAAACTTGGAATCGAGCTGAAAACAAGTATACTCTGTATATGGAGTGGGGTCCTTCTTGGGGGTGGACTTCGGAATGCACAAAAATCGATGCTATCAACTCGTGCCAAAACTGTTTAGTTTAATTGTAAGTGGTTACAAAAGATGTTTTGTCGACCGAAAACATGCGATGGGGGCTGTGGGAAATACAAAATTTATAACTTTCATCACTTAAGATAGTCGGTGGTAGATAAAAGAAATTAAGTGCAGTTTAAAACTCACAGACACTGCTAGCATGATGAACATAGCCTTAGAAAATTGTTGATTTATTGTGTAGTTATTAAAAACGCCTGATTTATTTCATTTATTTATTTTTCACGACTCTTAACAAGAATCTAGTACACAATTTATGAAAGTTTGAATTCTTCATCTATACCCTAGTATGCACTCGTACTGTCAAATCATTTACATGTACTGGCTTTCATAGAAAAGGAAGTTTTGCTTTATAATTTTACTCAGAGAATAGGTCTAAATAGCACTACACAAATTTACACACACGTGTGTGCAGCATTCCATTTTATATGAATCCCATTTTCTTAATTAATAAATATTTATAGCACGCTACTGAACTGAAACCGCATAAGCCAATGGTGCTACTAGATATAAAGTTAGGCTACTACATCCCTCCTGCCACCTCACATGACCACTTATTATCGATTTAATCCGCATTCCTTTTGACATAAAAAACAGCCGTGTTTGGTGCTGCCGCCTGCCTCCCTCCAGCGTTTATAACGAGCTACACACGAAATAAATTTTCTATCCCGACTAGGTGGATTTTAAACACTTTCGTATTAAGTTAATAAAGTAAAACTCCAAAGGGACTATATAAAATACAGGGCAAGGGAGAGATTTGGGGAGACGGTCGATGTTCGACAAAATTTAATGCTCATACTAAAATGTTGGTTGAATGAAATGAGGGGATACTTAGTTCGGGTACGCAGTATAACACAGGATGAAAGCAATAGCTATACGTGTACATAACGATAACGCCTATTACAAAATGTTGACATCCCTTGTTACAGGGAAATTTTAATGCTAATCATATGAGCGCATTACGTGGAAATGTTTCCATCAATGATTTAAGGAGCAGCACTCTCTCTGGGTAATTAGAATTATGGTGGTATGGTAAGTATTAAGAGTTGTTTTCGACAATTTCGCCGTAAATGCAGGTCAGACTCCTACGCTATAAGTAAAAAAGTAAAAAAAAAAACGATTTATTTCTTAAACTGCATGTTATGCATAATTTCATAAATCAATGGAATCGAAAAATCATTCTTCTCGAATGACTGTTCATTCTTAAAAGGGTCCGGTATCAACTTCGGAAGGATGGAAGGCAAATGCTGCGCTATATCGCACGTTGGCTCCGACTTCGATTCGAAAAGGTAAAAAACTCGAAAGCATGCCAACATCCCCCTTATTTTATCAGGTAATGGGAGGACAGCCTTCTTGCGGATGGCGAGCGTATATCACGTGCTTTTTTATTGAATTTCCCAGACTTTCCTTTGAGGTTTAGTGATTGCAAGTACTTTCAATCTTTCTAATTGTTTTAGATAAAATGAAGAAGACTTTAAATTAAATAGCATATAAACTAAAAATGCGTACACACAATTTACAGCGTTCACAGATCTCTTTAAATCAAAGCAATACAAACAAACTAGTTTTGATTTTTTTTTTGTATTAATCTCCGGTTAAAAATTATCAACAAAGATTTAGTTTTCTTCAGCATTCTGAGCGTAAATCACTTCGACAAAAGTGTGTTTATTTGCTTGAAAGGAAGCACAGAAATTCCCAGCAGAAGAGTTCATAAGACACATTTTCAAAAGAACTATAGATAAATACATTCGAGAACCAAAGATCATGATCATGAAATCGAGCCCGAGAACATTACACATTAGTACAAATAATTCGCAGCTCATATAGTCTTCAATTTTAAAATGAGCAAATTCCAGTCTTGCAAAATGAAAATCACACCAATCTTAACATAAATCACTACAAAAGATGCTTAATAATTTGTGTGATTTCAAACAAGAAATCTGAAAGCCATTAAGCAATGTAAGTGACAATCTGTGGAGAAATTAAGTAGTCTCGTAAACTGAGTATCAATCAAAATGGAATTACCGAAGCATTAAACAAATTGCTTTTTTATATAAAAGGCCCCGTATTACCCATTCTATCCAGTCACCTTGTTGAAGCAACTAAACTATTCGAATATTTTAGTTTATTGAAAATGAACTGTTTTCTAAATACCTTGCCTACATTTGCCGTGAAGCCAAGTCTGGCGGCACTCCACATTTGAATCAACCTATTAAAATACAAGATTATTCCGATTTTTTGCCGGGTAAACTTTATAATTGTTCAAGAAAGTTTTTTTTTTGATTCTTCGGCACAACAGCAAAAGCAAAGATTTTATATTTCTTAGATCATCACACAACTCATTTGATTCTGGGTGGCCAGTTTCAAGTCTTGGTTTTGACTCATCTACAAGTCCCAAATAGCGAAATTGAGTGACTCGAAAAAACAAATGCAAAATAGAAATGGAAAACTGAGAAAAGACAGAAAAAAAATTTTATTACAAAAAAACGGTTTAATTCAAAAGAATTGAACCTGCCCGCAGTTGGCTGAAAAAAAAAGAGAAAATGAGCGCTTCAATTAGCAGAAAACAGTATGGAGGTTTCTGCCTGCCGTAGACGCTTAAAGAAATTCAAAATGTTCTCATCTCATATAAACTTAGAATAAATTCTCAATGTGAACTATATGAGGCAAATTCCTATATTTCACCATACATATACCACATATATATTGTTACGCGCCACAAAGCGATACAAGCGACATCTGTTGGAAATGGGAACAACTTTAGGTTAGTGACATCCTAGTAAACTTTGGGTTCGGCGAACGTAATATTCAGGATTGTTCTAGTATAATTTGTAAGAGTATAAATAGGACGCTACTCACATCCACGATGTGAGTCTTATTTCAGACAGTGGAGTGAACGAAGTAAACTATTTGGATTGCGATAATTAGACGTGCAGTACTAGCGATAACTAAAGAGTTGATTTGATAATTATTTGTGAATGTTATAAAAGTAAACAGTAAAGTTAAATAAAAGAAGAACTTTTGAATTATATCTGATATATTGTGTTTTAAATAACGAACTAAGGCCACGCTCGTAACAACCTATTATGCTTCTTCTCAACATTTTATCTTTCCGTTTTTGTTGTTGGTATTGTTTTAAGAAAAAAAAAAATCAAGAAGTCTTCGAGCCTCTTGCCCATAAATTGCGGCGTCCCACAAGGTTCGATCTTGGATCCATTGCTTTTCTCGATCTACATCAACGATTTGATGAATGCAATATATTATTGTCAGTTTCATCTCTATGCCAATGATTTACATCTTTATATTTCCAAGCCGCTGGGGCTTATGGAGGATGGGATTAATAAACTCAATGCAGACCACTCAGCGGTCTCTGAATGGGTCCGGAGAAGTAAATTAATACTTAACCCAGTAGTAATTCCATCTTAATATACAAATATTCCTTGAACACTACATATTCCCCCCCCCCTTATACTTGACCACTACCCCATTGAATACTGCGATAATGTTAAGAACCTTGGAATTGTTTTTAGTAAATGTCTGACTTGGAGTAATCATGGTAATGCCACTGTTAGGAAAGTATATGGCACCATTCGCTTGCTATTTATTTCTTCTATCTATACACCACTTTTAACCAAACTAAGGTTGGTCCGTGCAGTAATTCTTCCCATAATAACATATGGGTTTTAGGTTTATGTTGCTAGGTTGGATTGAGCGTCTCTGCGCAAGCTTGAAGTGGCTTTTATTTCTGCGGTTCGTTACTTATATCGCCTTCGTAGATACGACCATGTATCTGCTTACACTCATCCCGTTGTTGGGTGTTCCCTAAAATCGTCTATATATCAACGAATATTAATACTTCTACATAACATTCTTAATTCTAAACAACCTGACTATCTTTATTATAAATTTGTTTTGAATGTTCAACATGCACGATTTGGAAGACAAGAGCGTCAGTTCTTTATCCAGGCTATCAGACTGTAGAATCAGGTTCCATTTACTATCAGAGAGGCACATAGTAGTGCTAGATTTATGGTTCAATTATCTCTTTTAAACGCAGGTCCAAATATATAAATATATTATATTTTAATATATCTTTTTACATACCATTTTTGATAATTTTGTAGCAAAGTAATTATGTAAATCATAATTTAATTTAGTCTTAGTTTACTAGTGGCTTTTAATTTTGTTGTATTTCTTATCCATTTTGCTCTTCTTTTTTTTCTGTAATTTTGTCGATATTTACATCCTACGCATACTTATAAGACGACACCTTCTGTCTTACCTACATATGTAGAGTTTTTTAATAAAATTAATTGAATTGAATTGACTTGACATGACTTGATAATTAATGGTTTACATCTGTCAGCTCCCAAATAATGGTTGGGGTAGAAGCAGGTTGAGACATTTCGTTTTATGGATACTTCTAAGGTCAATTATTATACATATACATACAAAACACATGTACGTGAACGCACAAAATAAGATCACAATTCAAGGCGGTCACTTTTTTTTATAATGAGTAAAGCTGGGAGCACACCAATTGCGATCCAATGCAAATCACGCAGCAACAAGTTACGTAAAATTAATAAACTTCCGGCAATAGAAACTTGGTTAATTTTTTCGAAGTTTCAATGCAATCTGAAGATGAGTTAAATGTGAATGAAATATGAAGCAAAATATTTCGCACGGATTTCTTTGCAATCAAGTGCGAATAAGTTTGGTCAATGCTGTCCGACTTTTTATCACAGCTGTGGCATAAGTTTCTTAAAAAGACATCCACTTGTAAGGAATTACCTACTTTTGGAGGAGTTCATCCTCTGGAATTGTCATTTGTTATATACTATTGCGTAAATAGTTGATAGAAACAGAGAGGAAACCTGAAGAATTATGGGATGTGACCCTGAAGAGGAAACCTGATGTATTATGGGATGTAACCCAGAAAACAAAGCTTTCAAGAAGTACTGTGCTGAAGATCAACTCTAGATCGAAAATTTCAGATTGGGTAGAATAGGAATCACACTCCGTGCTTCGACCATTGGCATTTTCATATATATACAGACGGCTCCAAATCACATATAGACCCGGAAAGCCACGTAACGATTTTCCAGGCGGAAGGAAAGGCCATCCTTGAAGCGAGAAATTATCTCCTATACTCAGATACTGAGAACAAAAAGATTTCAGTCTTCTCCCACAACCAAGAAGCTTTAAAGGCCTTGTCAAAACCTTTTAAAACATCCAAACTTGTATTGGAATGTAAGACCAACCTGAATTCCCTTTCTCGAAACAATAGGGTACGGGTGCTTTGGGTGAGAGGTCACAGCGACATTAGCGGGAATAAAAAGGCGGACGAACTTCCTCGTCTTAGCCCGACGTCGAAGGCATCCTCCTACACAATAAATTGGCATAGCACCAAAGCATCTGCTACTACCATCTCGGCTTGACCTGACTGACAACATAGTCCTTTTTGGTTGGATCATTTTCTTTGTCACTGTCTGGCCCTTTCAGGAAAACGTTAGAGATTCCTTGGCTCCCACTTCCTGGAAAAACTGCATGAAGACGGAAAGAAGGGTTATGTACAAATTTTGAATTTCGTTAGAGCGTTCGGTTGGGACTTATGAGCAATTGCTCAGAAGTGTGGAGGGTGAATAATGGGCCTTGTTGTGGCCAATTTCTTCAAATTTTTGACGGTAATAATAAAGTATTTTTCACAGGATGACTTCGGAAGAACAAAACTTTTAATTAGATCCCAAGACGTTGCAAAAGTGAACAAGACCCATAACAAATCTTGCTTCCAGTAAGATTTGTCATTAAAAAATATAAAAAAGATATATGTATGTCTGTATGTATGTACCTCCTATGAACATGCATTGCGGGCATAGAAATTTTACACGGTGAAGGCTGAAACGATAAAGTTTTCACCGGCCAAAAGAAGCTCTTATCAGCAGAATTTGCCCTATAAACCATGACTGCCGACAAGGCGATGGCTTAAGGAAACCGAGAAGAGGATGAATTGCATTTACATTTTAGAACTCATCGCCTCTTTTATTGACGGAAGTGATAGAACAGAGTGGGACTTAAGCAACTTGTTTATCTTCAACTCTCCGACGAGCTCATAGATATTTGCCACTACATATGTATCTACTAAAAAAAATTAAGCCCTTTCAAATGCGCTGATTATATTCAAATCATACTCAATACTTAGACTATATGAACTTGGTCTGACAAGAAATTCGTATGAAAATGGTCAGTGAGAATATGGCAAATAAAACCTTATAATGGTACTATAGAATCGACATACCAAATGTATTCAAAGAGGTGGCAAGTGATAGATAGGGTAAGCGGTGGTGCGCAGCTATCCGAAAAAAATCTCTTTAAGAAGCATCTCAATTTTAAACCGGATCACCTGAACAAACCAAGTCCTCAAAGCACATAGGTTTAATTTTTTTGCAGCCATATGTTCTCGTAATAACAGCTTACAAGGGAGTGGTGAGGGTGTTTAAATAAAGGAATTCTGTGAGACCCTATGCCGTTGTGCGCATTCCAATGATGTCTATAGAACTCATAAATATGCCATTGCTGCAGGTCAAGAACTATGTAGTGGCTTTATGTATGCATAAGTAGCTTAATTTCCATTGTAAATCAGGACGATTAGAGGTTCCTTTAATACAGATTTACGCTTATTTCACTTCCAGAGTATATCTGCAAGTTGCATTTCCTATATTCGCTCATACCTGCGCAATTAGTTAAAAAAATTTCAGTGGGAATTATCACCACCATATAATTTTGTGGCTGATTTAGTTATCAAGTGCATCTCTAAAGTATTCAAGCAAGAATTTACTAAAGATTGCGATAATACAAATATATCCATATCCCAGCGGGAAAATTATCGTATATAAAAGTAATAATATATAAGTACCAAAAAATATGTGCATTTGTCCTGCAGAAAAAAATTGAAGCTCGAAATCATGTTGGGACCAGGGTGCCTCCCTGTACACGATTTTTAATTCTTCTGTATAAACTACGCCGCAGATCAAATTTTCAGGTGCTTAATTAAAGTTGATTTGAGTAATATAGGAACAATTTTCTCTATAAACGTTTTATGGATCGTGTATTGCAACTTAGGAATCTCTAGTGACCGTCGACCGCTATATTCGTCGCAATTGTCTTTAAGCCTTAACATAAAACAAAATCTTATTAGAAATTTAACATGAAATTCTTCACTGCATTCTGTATTGCATCCATTTTCTGCTGCGATATTAAATTTTTTGGCTCTGTAGTGTGGGTTATTATAAAAATCGCTCGCTGGACGCGGTAAAAACAGTTTTCCTTTTTTTTGAAATTCCGATTCTATTTACAGGGAACCAGTGAGGGAAGTACTTGCTTTGAGAAAAGTGAGACGAACCGTAGAGAAAATAGTTCGTATGACTGAAATAGTCGTATCCGTCGGCCGCTCTGGTCATCGTAAATGTGTTTAACGCATTAAGGCTGAAACAGATTTTCATTTTAGTACGCGGCGCGACAATGCGTCAAAATAGCAAAAGATTAGATTGACAGCGGCGCGATAGTGCGGCAAAAACATTTCATTTCTAATCCTAGATTTGCTGCTCACTTTCGGTGGTGCCAACGAAAAAGTTATATTTGTGGTACGCAATTTCACATCCAAATGTGTAGTACCAATATAAAAACACTATGCTGCACCCTTATTGCAATATACACAACGCGGCGAGACAATATCGCTCTTCAATTTAGCGCGTTATCGCGCCGCGCACTAAAGTGTAATCTATTTCAGCCTTTAAAGTCAATTTAAAAACATTCTATCATAGTATGCGTACACTACTGCAACATACGTACGTGGATGTGGAACTTTTTGATTGTCGCGACCTGAACTTCAGCACATTTACTCCTTCAATTAATCCGCTAGTTCATATTTCGGATACAGAATGCGCATACGAAGCGGATTTTGAGCCAATACATAGCAATTAGCAACACGGTGCTAATAACCTTCTTTACTTTGGTCATTGATTATAAAGTATATAGATATGTCAGTTCGGTGTTATCAGTAATGTCGGCTCTTCTGAGAAGGTGTCGTATGTATCGTAATTCCTATGCTAATCCAAGAGGTTTAAAAACATAATGAAACTGGGAATGACTTTAAACTTTATAGTCAATGCTTTGTGCCACAGTTTACCTTCGGAGGCCGTTTCTGAGATGAGAGGGTATGTGTGATTTGTCACAGTATTCATATTCCTACAAGTACCGACCCCCAATAAACTTTTTATTGCTGCTTCTTACGGGTATCAAAAGAGAAGAGGAATACTGTAAAAGTCCCTAAAATTGTGTTATCCTTGAAATGTAATCAATTCGCGCAAAAATTCCGAAATACGTTCTTTATCCACCTTTCAGCACTTGTTTATCTGCAGAAGTTTTCAACCGAGTTCACTTCTAACTTGTCAATTCATTTGAAAGCAGAAGATGACCTAAAAATTGTTATCCAGCCACAAACTGACCATTCTCCCCGCATCGTCCCAACTTACACATGCATCTATGATAATGAAAACGCTTGGGCTGTTGATTTTAAAATCGGGACTCATACAGATTTTTTTAGCCTGGGACGATATTAGGCCAGGAGCCAAATCGGGAATAGCCGCTGTATGGTTGGCGAGCATAGAGACTAGTTTTTCTGCGTCACACAGATCTATTGACACCGCAGCCAAACGGTGATGTATTGAATATTTCAGTTGCCAACTCACAGATATGTATAAGGACAAGCTACATAAAAGTTGCAGTTTCCTTGCGGTAAACAGCTTGATTTATTCGACTCGAGCTCATTTCAGTTGTTGTTTCCTGACAGGAGAAAACAACCATATTGCATATGTATATGTATAGCATTTCCGAATATTTGTGTATATGTTTGTGTAAAAAGTCGAAGTGCCCAACGACTATGCTGTAGCTATTATAAGTAGGTGCATGAATGTAGATGCATTGGCCGATTTGGACGCATGTCTTTCTCCTAGACTTGGAAAAGCTGCATTTTCTGGCGACAGGGTTCCTGGTGTTGGATCCTATCAGTTTGGAAGAAAATCCTAAATCTCCCTGACTTCCGTGCTTCTTATGTGTAGATGAATTGAGGTGGTTCATAATAATCTGAAAATATATTTGGGGCCAGCTCAACTCCCGCTTGGCAGTGGACCAAATGTCAGAGATTATAGGAGCAATCTTCAAAGGAAAGAACAATTTTCAAGACGAATACTTTCTTTTAACAGGACGAAACTCATTTCGGGTGATACCGTGAACAGGTATTTTGTGGAATTGTTGATATTTTATGAAGGAGCTACATAAAGTATTTGGGGATGGTTTCTCTAATAATGTGGAAACTAGGTCGCATGTTTACTGAGGTTTTGCTACTTATCCAACAATAATTATCGATTTGACATTGAACGGAAATGTTTTTATATTCTGAGAAAGACAGAGCAAATTTCAGAACAGGAATTATGCAAATTTTCAAAAAAAAAAAAAAAAAAACTGTAACATGAGTGTACTTGGGTTGTGGGAAATTTGGGGATGTGTATGAAGATTGTAAAATATTTAGTTTGATAAATTTCCTTTTTATTATAAAGAACGTATTTTACATGTTTATGTATACAATTTTAATTAGAAGTATGAGTTTTATACTTTTCGAGCGTCCATATTGGACAGAATCACTTCCACAGTGAATTAACTCTTATATTAACTAATTTGACGTTATTATCCCTGTGAATTTTGTTCATTAAGGCTTTATTTTTATTAATTTTTTTGTAATCCTTCAAGTACCCCACGTCATGGATTAAGAAAGGCTTAATTCAAACTGTGAATTGTTATTAAATTGAAAAATATTTTTGATACATAAGAAATAGCTAGACAAAATTTCAAACTCACATCATTAGAATGTTAACTGAGTCTGCTTTTCAATATTTTTCAAAATGTCATTTTGATTGATTTTCATTTTATTACT
Organism: Dioctria linearis; assembly: GCA_963930735.1. Taxonomy (NCBI): domain Eukaryota; kingdom Metazoa; phylum Arthropoda; class Insecta; order Diptera; family Asilidae; genus Dioctria; species Dioctria linearis. Next base: position 358,150 of record OZ005742.1, on the reverse strand, counting down.
GAAAAGAATGTAAAACAATTTTCCTACACTCATAATCTTAGTAGCTTTATAGAATAACTGGGTTAAGTGCGATAGTATCGCTAATTCTACTTTTCTCTCTGGGTGGAAGCAGAGTACGACTTTTAACTACTTCAAACTGATTACTTCTTCAAAGTTCTAAGCGAATAGGTTCAAGATCTTCGAATATCAACCCAATTAGAGTATCTGTTTACTTTGCATAATTTAATGTATGTGACAATTCTGCGCTTACTTCATCTCATCATGTTACAAGAAAAAAAAAATTTTGTAAATTTTGGGGCAGAAATACAACGGATAACATGTACCGGGGAATTAATCTGGATAAATCCTGATCTACTACTAAAAACTTGTGGAAATTTTGTCTACTATTGTAATTTACTAACTGGCATGCATCAGATTAAACAGCAACTTCGACGTGAAAACAGTGCTGTTTAGGATGTTGGAAGTAACCAAGCCCCAAACCCAGTGCAAAATTTTTTCAACAAATTTCTCTCCATATTCCAAAAAATTCGATGGAAAAATTGAATTACCAATAAAGAATTTCGGAAAAGTTCACGCTAAGACAAAAATAATTCAAAGCGGCGGGTTTTCTATTTGAAGATTCTCGTTGTTATATGTTTTCTACACTTTTAGTAAGAGGGAAAATCATATTTTAAAGATCTTTTTCTTCTTCATGGATCTGTTTTTGTTTTGTTTTTTTTTTATATACAATTAGAAGTACCATTTTGGGCCACTAGATAGTCCTGTGCTACATTAGACAGGAAGGACTCATGCACATTAAATTAGAAGACTCTGTCCGAAAATGATGTACTGATTTAAGCACATGTGAAATTTATAAAATGAAGGGCATAATTAAAGCTGTGAATTATAAATCCCAACCGAATGTAGAAAAGGTTATTACAGGTATAAAATGTCTAATTGCATAAAATTTATTAATCTTTTCGGTCAACTGAAGACGAACTCTTTTAACGTTTTCATTTGGAAACTGAAATAGTTTACCTTGAGACCTGTACCAAAAGAATAGATTTTTCATTCATTACGTGTGAGTAGTTGGTGAATATTTCGACCACATAACGTAAAATTTGATATTATAATAATATTAAAAAATTACACTGAAATTACTCTGACAAGCAAGATTTTTTGAAATTTAACCACTTTACTCAATTCAGTTTTGTCCAAAAGAACAAAATCAATGCAAACTCCAAATGAATTTCAGATATAGCTTGTTACAAACAAAGACAAAATGGATCAGATTAAAATTTGAGTATTGTAATTTTTGCAGATCTTCACAAGGAGAGAATTCTAACATTTTTAAAAATATATACCTATTTAGAAATGTTTGAAAGAAAATCATATTATAATTTAAAGAGAGGAAAAAATATTAAGGACATTAGTATGGATTTACCTCTAATTCTAATGACAAACAGCAGCTTACATAGTCAACCCGCCCGCAATATCAATATAAACATTTGAGTTATAAAATAACACAATAACATTTCAAAAATACAACTTCTGTTCAATTCATACATATAATAGAAAAATAGAATTCAAATTAGATATTTTGTCGGAGAAAAAAGAATTTCATAATTAAAGCAATTAGAACTTATTTTATGTGAAAGTTAAGCTAAGCTGGTAAAAGATAAAAAGTTAAATTTATAACGGGGGTCAGGTGCAGGGAACGGGGTTCCATTAGTAGATTTATTACTGAAAATACAAACCATCTTAAAATTCAAAATTTAATAAAAAGTAATAAATAATGAAAACATTATAATTAATATAATATGGAATGAAAAATTGTTTTAAGGATTGATCAATGCATACCACGTCAGATGTCAGTTAATGTGAACCATGATAATTGAAAAAAAGCAGTGGTACAAGAACGGAACTTTGCGGAATCCCACTAATAGAATTACAAGTGGCGAGTGAATCTTTTAAATGGAGAGAAATCATGTAATGCTTATTTCATATAACTTACATATATATTATGTTTAATTAATTAATGTATATATGTAAATATATTTTATTTTAAGCACTCCAAATTATACCTACCAACTCAGGTACAACAATAAAGTCACATATACGAACATACGCCTTTTGGAGCTCGATTAGAACTGAAACAATTTGCAAAGGTAGGTACCTACTATACGAGTGATCCAACTGAATGAGACGGCTGTAACGAAAGGCCCCTATTGCTGAAAGGGAACTTACAAAGGAATAGGTGAATCTTTAAGCTGGTTATTAAGAATACAAAACCTACATTTCTCTTTACAGCAATGGGAAGAAGCAGTTTCCTGAGTATTGTTATAGATTAAGAAAATAATCAAATCTTTAAATCTACATATGTTTATATCATTGCGAAATGCTATATGGCATCTGTTCCATATATAACATTACAAAACATCTCATCTCTGCTAAAACAGCAATTGCTCTACATATTCCTTTGATAAGGATTTGTTACCTCGTCAGCCAAAATAAACCAATTTGTTACGGAAATTTTATGACTCCTGATGACGTGAGAAAATTGATTTGCCTATAAACATGAGAGGCAAATAAAGAGACAGTGGCCCTAAGTAGAAGCATTCGCTCGAAACAAAGACTCATTACACCAATCAATAAGTAGTTTTCCGTACATTATTTCCAACTGCCTGACTTGTGTGTGGGTGATCAACTAAAAAGCATTCAATTATACTACGCCTTCACAAATGTACTAATGTGTTGTGACATACATGAAAATGATGAATGCGAGCTAATTCAAATGGAATGCAAACAAAACAAAAACTGGTGAAAGGTGAAAATTGAAAAAATCTAAAAGAAGGAAACTTAACCCGTCTGGTGTCTTATCCCAGTATTCGAGTTTTTCTTTATATTGCCGTAATAATTCCTGTTGCTCCTTTTGCTCCTCCTTTTGTCGATTTTGTTCATTTTGTTGTTGCTGCTTTCGACGACGCTGGGTGTCATCGCCAAGCCCATAAAGGCCGGCTACTGCAGCCATTACCGCTTCGAATTATATCCTAATCTTCGGTCTTTCACAAACTCACCACTTCCCGATTTACACAACATTTTCGGCAGGTAAACATCTGTCACATTTTGAAACGTGTCACGAATATACAAAAAAATTTATAAATAAAATGCAAAAAATTAATTCTGGAATTAAACAACGGATAACATTTTACTGTTAATGACGAACGAGTGTAGAGGGTCCGACCCAAAGGTAGTCATATCATATGGAATTAATGTTGAGGAAACTTCTACCGGAAAATACGAGCAATTACACCCCGAACAATACTAAGACACCACGAACACTTGCTCTGTGACATTACGTAAATCCTAAGTGCTCCGATGGACATTTGAGGATGAAGAGTTGAGCTTGATTTCCGAAGCCGTTTACGTTCCGGAATTATGTTATTATAATCGAAATGGCAAGTAAGCCCGCAATTCCACAGCCCGTCGCCGTCGTGAGCTATGTCATTAAATTTATGGAAGCCGCCGTTACTTTAACATGTCCAATAACATATTTATCGATTTTATGCAACCGAACAACGTTTGATTTGGGTTGAGTAGTTTTTCTTCATTTATAATTAAAACGCACCCCTACAGTTAAACATGAAATACAATGGAAATAGGTCGCATTACATGTTTCGTACACATAGATAGCACAACAGCGACACTAATGTATCTAGAGGGTCATGTACAGCCTCAAGACGATCCTTTGAATAACTGCACTTAAACAGCTCCTTCAGCTCACTCACAGCCCTAAAAAATTCGGAATGGAAAAGTCCACACTAAATCGACAGCACCACCAACACGTGTCATAAACGCCCGATTCACCTGTGATCCGAGGTGAATTAATAATTAATCGTTTCCATGAATTTCTTCAGACTCTGGGTAATAAATCCGATGTGACCGAGATATAAGTATTCACGGAACTGAGTTCATTCTTAAAAGTGAGGCTTTTCCGATCTACACGAACCGGAACAACTCGACTTTTATGCACTTGCATAAATGCAAACTAACCGTCGTCTCCTGATGATATTGAAGAACTTGTGCAGAGTGTGGTCACTGGTCGGCACTCTGCACTCCGGTATCAAAACTGAATTACATATTTGACTTCAGTAAGACCAGTGGTGCTTCGAGCGCAAGCAATAGCCGGATAGTACAACAGCACAACAAGGACACGATAAAAATGACAAAGAAATATTCGAAATATTCCTATCGTTAAGGTACTAGATTGCCTATTTTGTACTAGAACCAGACTGACAAAAGTCTGCCCGTGAGCTTCCGAACGATACGTTGCATCCGAGGATGTCCTTAAAAGCTCGTTAAATAGGTTAGAAAGTTCCTCGAAAAATACAATCCGCATCTCTTGCATTTTTTTTGCGTTCAGGATTAGCTTCAGTTGGCCTCTCCAGTGGAACGATTGGATGCAATCTGCTTTCATAGCTTTCACTCTCTCTCTCTCTCTCTATCTCTCTCTTATTGACTCACTATTGCATTAAAACAAACCAAAGAGCGTTACCAGAATTCTGATGAGTGTAGAATTTTTATAAAAACTTGTTCTCTCCCAAGCTAAAGCGCAACATTTCTCTTCCTATTTTCTATTGTTTTATGTAAATCCCCGTGTCTAGATTAAGTTCCAAAATTTCGTAATGCGAAGCTTTTCGTTAAGTTTGCGATTCCCATACATGTGACGATGTGATAGGTACTGGCTACTGGCATACGAATAAATTATGGGCAAACAATTTTTCCGATGACTAAACGATATGAGTCGATTTAAAGCGAATGGAATTTAATTTCATAGAATGCAGATAAAGCACATATCGGTGACATCACTGCAACACGAAGCTCCAAGAACCTGAAGTGGCTCCATGAATCCCATTCCCTTTGGAATTGCAAATATTCGGCGTAAACCGAAAAACTGAGTAATACCCGGCACATGTAGGACTAGGTATGAATTGCACCACAAAAATTGGAAACATTAGTTGTCCTTGTTTTAAGCGAAAAAGTGGGCTGGTCTCGTCTATAGCTCAGGAAATCGAGACCGCAATGGTTCAATCTGTTACTTTCTACCAAAATCACTATTCATCAAGGTCATGCAGCAAATCGCACCGCACCCATTGTTTGAGGAGAACTCTTTGGTAACCTCTACTTATTAAAATTCAGCAAGCGAACGATATTTTTCTGCAGGTATAGATATCTTTCCATTTTAAATTAAATTATTAACGCTCATGCACTCGGTTTTATGTCGTGAATTGATTTGCTACGATGATTTAAGATAATACCGGAAGTCAGAACCTCCGCAACATGAAATGCTTTCTCATTTAAAATATTGAAAGCTTGCCTTAAGAACGATTTCTTATCCATAAGAACGAGGGCATGTACGAGTATGAAAGATGATAGCCGTAAAAATTGATGACAGCCTGTCCCGGCATATGCATAGCAATTTAGTAATTTTAAATTAGTTAGGAAAATTTTTTCACCATCTTAAACCTAAATTTATGGAGCTACAAATAAGCATTGAAGCAAGCTCAGAAAATAGTCGCTGGCGATTAATTAAAATGAATCAAAGATTCTTAATGCTCTGCATCTCAACTCTAGGGCCTTCTATGGATGGATATTAGTGCACGATTCGCATTGGCAAATTTACATTTGCATTTTATGCAGACTATTTTTTGTCGAAAGCTGTTACAGAGTGAAACGAATAGCAAATATCTTCCGCATTTTTTTGCACATTCTGCTTGTAGTTATGAACGTGTGTGCTTGGAAAATTTTCTCCCAAAAAATAAACTTCATTTTTCATTGCTTTTGGCAAAACTAAATATGCTCTTACACGAATTGGACAATCCTGTATCTTATATTTTAGGGAAAATTAAAATATTTCTGGTTATAATGTAAGGTTATGAGAGAACCTTCATTTGACATAATAGAGAAATAATTTCATACATAAAATCAATAGTGGTAAACATATAGCAATCGTAGATTAACTAGGAAGATTTTTAAAGTGACATCAAGCCTAGTTGTTAGACAACATATACTGTTAGCGATTGCTACGACAAATTGTTTCAGAACCTGATCAGCTCTATTACAAAACGATATATGTATTTAATTCAAGTTCTAAACCAAATTCATGGAACTCAAATGCGTACATGAAAAATAATATATGTATTTATGCGAAATGAGAATTTCTCCATAATTCATCAAAAATATCTGTATGTATAGGTAATGGAATTTTGATAACATAATTTTTACGAAAAGTCCCATTAGTGTCAATATAGCTGGGATTTTGTAAAAACACTTTTTTCGTTGTGTGGAAAATGTCACCTTTTTAGAATTTACGAAACAACAATTTGTTCCATAACTTTTACCAACTTACTGGCTTGCGACCCTATACTGCTCCCATATGCCTATAACTGCATATTTATAAAAACGTGGATATCTTAAGGTAATTTCTTAATTTATTAACTTAATTCTACTCTCACCATCAATTGATCATGCAGTATTCTTAATATACGTACCTGAAAATAGATAGAAAAAAATAATAAATATGGGTTAGTTGCCTGTATTTTCGGCTGCAGTTGATGGATGATGTACACTAAATATTTTTAGCAATGTCTACGTTTGCACTAGTGCAAATACAATAAAGCAAAGATATCTTAAAAGGTGAGAATATTATAAAAACTAGAACATATCACCAATTTCATAATTTTTCTAGGATAAAGGATATAAGATGTATTATTATGTATATAAGTATATATGTAGCTGCAATCTCATGCCAACATTATCTAGTTAGACAAATCCATAAATTGGTTAGTCGGTTGCAAGAATGTTAAATTTAAAAATTAATTACAAAGAGGTATGAAGCAACCTTGTACATATGTTCAAAATAACTACTTATTTAAAGGATAACTGATAGGTTGTATAAATATGTAATTCATTACCAACATTTTTGACAAGTCGGTCTTGAGAGGAATAGTGGTGGGTTTAAAGTAAATGGATTTTGTCAACGTCACGATGACCCTAACTCAGTCTCCAAATTAGTCGTCACAACATCATCAAAATATCGGCCAAACTTGTGAGTGCGAACAGTTTGCTTTTCAAAGTTTGCACGATTACATTGAGATATTTACGCCAAGCTACTTCCAATAATATTTTAAAATTCATAAATGAAGAGCAAACCTGCAGTTTTCATCCTTCAGGCAATAATCTTGGGTGGAGCTGATTCTTTAGGTGATATGCGCGAAATTAATAGACCTCTATCCAATAGCAAGTTTTGTTTGTAAAAATTGTTTCATGCAGAAAAATCAATCCTTTTACAAATAGGACTTCAGAGGACACTCAACTAATTTATTTCTATAAGAAGAGAGCAGCAAGCCATGGATGAAATTAAAAGCGACGTTACTTTTTCTATCGAAATTGGCTAATTCGCGAAAGAGAGTTCTAGGTTAACCTTCCTCACTGAATATCAGGATTTGACATATAAGGAATCACTTTAAAGATAGTTGCCTTTGCTCAAGTAATATTACATCGATAGCATTCATTGAAATTCTTGCAAAAATGGTTGCTAAATTTCATTATAGCTTTGGCTTACATCAAATTTTCAAGTATCAAATTGTATGTCTTATGACATTCCAGCTGAAATAAAATAAGCGGAATTGATATAATATCTTAATTAGTAGGCAAAAGCTTTTGAAACATCGTGCCATTAATTGGCTCACGAAATGATAAGCTAATTAATTTTACAAATCCAAGAGTATATTACAAATTTGCAGTTTTTTCAAGTAATATGTTTGAAAAACTCTAGTAGACATTTTTTAATCTAGTTCAGACAAATTTTCTGGGGTAATATTTAGACTGTAAAATATTTTGGTTCGTATTTACGTATTTATCGCGAAAATAATACATCTTCCTAAATAAATCTCTTGGAGATTACAAAACGTGCATCATAACGGTAATTAAGTTGTGCTTATTAAAAAAAATCAAAATACGAACAATCAATAAAAACATAGGAAGCAATTTCAAAATTGGGTTATCTCAAAAAGTAGATATTAATCAAATCCTAAAATTACCACATTGTTTTTTGAAACATATTAAATAAAAATCGCATTATGAAATTCTTATTTAATATGGTACTTCTTACATATCCTGCAATTTTTTTTTTCCAAAGTTATACAGAATACTTACAATCTTACTGCATTTAAATTGCAGCAAATTAAAATGAATGGTCTCTTCGGCCGTAAAGTGAAATTCCACGTTGTCTTTTTATCCCAAACTAGGCGAATGTGAAAGTGTCTACCATCTTCTGCCTTTCCTCAGCCCTACAATCTGCGGACTACTCTCCTCATATTTTTTATATCTTTCCCTATCTCCTTCCTACCATGCAGTGCTTTCAATCATAGGGTACCCTTTAACTTGGCTTAATAATATTTTAAAAAACAATGCGGAAGAAGGAGCAAGAGTCCTTTTGGATGTAAGATAGCTATATGTATTGTTGCGAGCGTGGCCTCAGTTCGTTAGTTAAAACCAATATTTCAGATATCATTAACAAGTTCTTCTTTTATTTAACTTCACTGTTTACTTTTATAACGTTTACAAACAATTATCAAATCAACTCTTTATAGTTATCGCTAGTACTGCACGTCTAATTATCGCAATCCAAATAGTTTACTTCGTTAACTTCACTGTCTGAAATAAGACTCGCCTCCTGGATGTGAGAAGGCCGCATTTATACTCTACCAATTATCCTAGAACCTTTCTGAATATTCCGTTCTCCGAACCCAAAGTTTACTAGGATGTCACTAACCTAAAGTTGTTTCTATTTCCAACAGATATCGCTTGTGTCACTTTGTTGCGCGTAACAGTGACAAATATTTCATTTCAGTCATCAAATTCTCGTCTTCCACCCACTTCACACACACCTGTTTTGCATCTCCCGTGTGGAGGTGTACAAGATCCAATACACATCTGTACGAGAGATGTGGTCAAGGTCCATTAGGTGATCAACGTCTTCAAACTCGCAGATCCTGATGGTTTTTCGACCCTCTTAATTAAAAGCTATGCCTCATCCTTTGCTAAACATCTGCGCAAACTATTCTACTTATCTTATTCGACAGGAAAATTTTCAACTGCTGGGAAACTAGCGCACGTGCAGCTTATTCCCAAGTAAAGAGAAGGTAGCGATCCCTCAAATTATCGACCAATTACAATCAATTCGATTCTTTCAAAAGTTTTTGAATCTATCATTAACTCCAAATTAATGAAGTATCTAGAAACTAATCATCTCATCAACGATCCGAGCTTGACGCTCATCTGCAGACTGGCTAACTTTTCTTACGGAACGTTGGAACCGTAGTCGTCACAATTTTGGTGAGTCCAAAATCGTTGTGTTAGATATTTCAAAGCCTTTGATAGAGTCTTGCATCCAGCCCTTTTAGCTAAACTTAAATGACTTAGTCGCTCCCCTCATCTCCTATTACGGATTGAAAGTTTCCTATCTAGGCGCCAAATACGTGTTGTATTAGATGGCGTTACATCTGAACCATATCCCATAAATGCAGGTGTGCCTCAAGGCTCTGTTATCTCTCCAACTCTCTTCTTAATTTTCATTAATGATCTACTTTCCCTTACTTTCAATCCCGTCCACATCTTCGCTGATGGCAGTACCCTTGATTTTGCTTACTCCTTTGACACTCTTGCGGACTACAGGGGGAATGCCGCATGTGTTAAACGAGATTGCATGACTAGATCATTGAATAACGATCTTAACAGTATCTTCGCTTGGGGCAAACCGAATCGCGTCGAATTCAATGCATCTAAGACCCAGAGCTGTCTCATCTCATTAAAACAAGATTATAACTTAACCACTCCCGTTTCTTTTGATGGAGCATTAATTTCTGATTCACCGTCACTAAGCATTCTTGGAATTAATATTTCCATTAGATTAAACTGGAAAGATCACATCTTCTCTGTTGCCAAAGAAGCATCGAAATGTCTTGGATTTCTGAAAAGGTGTAAGAAATATGTCAGCCCGTCAAATCTAGCGCTACAGTCTAGTCCTACATTAGACCTAGAATGGAATACAATTCCCATATATGGGCGGGGCTGGTCGCACAGCCTTAGCTTCATTGGATATTGTCCAAAAGAGAGCCTTCAAGCTCATTGGCGATGTGGCTTGTTATATCGACTCACTCAACCACCCCGCAATGTTGGATGACTTTCGCTCCTTTATCGCTACATGCTTGGTCAATGCTCTGATGATATATCTAGACTAATCCCTAGTAGAGTGATTCCTGCACGAAATACTCGCATATTCTTTTAACCTTCAAATTACTTTCGGTAGTAGAGTAAAATTCGGTGATGCTTTTTTATCCCGAACAGTGCGAATGTGAAACATTTTACCATCTTCTGTTTTTCTTCCGGAATAGAATCTGCGGAAGTTTAAGAGCGACACACATCGACACCTCCGCCACTCTCTTCATATCCACAAATCCTTTCCCTATCTCCTTCCTGCTATGCTGTGCTTTGCATCATATGGTATCCCCTGAACTTGACTTAATAATATTAAAAACAAGAAAAAAAACCTTTTTCTTCATGCACATTGTGATTCTAATTTTACTAGCTAGCTCTCCTTATGAGTTTGATTTGGTGTTTTTTTATTTTCTTAGTTTGAGGTTTGTACTCTTTTTTCTGTTTTTTTTTTACGAATATTATAAAATAGGTCCGAAGATCAGCAAATAGTTTTTCAGTTATAAAATATTAAAATATTTCACAGTTCCGAATAATATAAGCTTTTCAGTCTCTGGAATTGAATTTTTTCGGAACCGAATTTCGAAGTGTGAATTATAGAGCACATCATCAGTATGATGGAAAAGGATTACAGTATGAGAATTAATAACGTTAATAAACTAGTACAAATATGTATGATATACCTTAATTTAGATAAGGACTCATCTGATAGCAAATATTAAGGAACGTACAGTCAAATTGTTAGAGTGAAACAAAAGAAAAAAGTTACATCCCCAGTATAAAATTTACAACTTAATAGATCACCAGTCGAGGAGCGGAAAAGACCTTTTTAATGGAGTTGGTAATGTTGATATTACGTTAAACTTCAGATTGCACTCATAGAGAGCTCTGACCCTTTAGCGTAGTATTTACGAAATAGTAAATTATAGGTATTATTTTACAGGGCATTCAATTTTTTGCGCCAATCTTTATCTTGTTGCACATACAAGGTAAAAGTGTTAAAAAAAAATTGTTGAGTGAACTATCTATTTGTAAGAAAGTTTTTATTTCTATTTAAGGAATTACGAGCCAAAGAATTATAACTATAAAGGAAGCTATATAAACTACATATGGCTTATCTAATAAAAAGTATAAAATGTAAGAGGACACCAAAACTAAAGTAAAAGAACACATCGACAGGACGACGATCACATTACAGCATTGGTAAAAAAACAAGGAAAGTATTTTTACCGGAGGAATTGAACGTGACGAAGCTTCACGAAATATTTCGAGAATTAAATCCAATAATTAAATTTCGTACGAATCTTACAGGACTATTCTTGTCAAAACCTATAACGTATCGTTTGGTTATCCAAAATGTGATACATGCTCAACTTGTGATAAATCATGTTTTAACATCGCTCAAAGAAAAAGGTCTCCAACTGACCAACAAATTAATCAATTTAAAATAGGTGATAAGGCCTCACAGAACTCAGGCTGAAATTTTTCTATATCAGAAAAAGGCGGAAAGAATATCTGCAAAGAAATCAGAAAATGCTTTTGCTTTTTCGGCGTTCTACTGGAAAATGTCGTACTTGAACGATGAACTTTCGTTCCTCCAGGGTAGCCTTCGGACATTTGCAGGTGTCTCTTCGAAACACTATACTATTGGAATGGAACTGGAAGGATTTGGGACGTGTCTTTTTGACACAAAATTGTTTAAAGGTTTCTTTCTTCAAGGGTGAGTCTTGAAGGATTTGGAACGTGTCATTTTGACACAATTGCTTAAAGACTTCTTTCTTTAATAGGAAGGTTTGAAGCACCTGGATGTACAAAGGAAAATATCTATCTTATGTGTAGATTTGTGGAGACGCTTCTGTCTCGGTTCGACCATTTCTAAACCCTTGTTCGAAACTGTATAAACTGGGTTAGATTTATTATTAAATTCATCGCTAGCGATATCTTTCTGAATTGAGAGAGACGTATCTAGGTAGGCTAGAAATCAATTGTACATAAAAGCAATGTCAAAATTAATTAATTGTATAGATGGCAGTCGTCGAATAACATTGTTACATTTTTCTCCAAAGGAAAAATATTAATATACTAGAAAATTAATTATCAGTTCTATTTGTGTAACAATAAACCTGAAGGACAGTTATAAGACGCTACTTGATTTTTTATGCATTATATTACCCACATAAGCTTTGTTTCAGCAGTCGCACATCTAGTTTGCATATCAAACTTCCCAACCTGAGCTCGTCGTGTGATTTATCAATCCACGCGACATTCCATTTGATCGCCCTTTCTGAAGTGACCAAGAACTACCACATAGCCGTTGTTTCGACCGCTTCGTCATTAGGACAATACTCGTCATGCATAACTCTACAACTCCGATACTTCTGAGTATCCTATTGAACTCTTTTTCAAGCCATACTAATCTCTGCTTATCTTCACTGTTTGGGCATATCCTGTGTTAAACAGTACTTAGACGTCCGTGATCTCTACAACCAGTCCACTAGATGAGGCAACCGGCATAAAGCGCCACTTAGGCATGAAACACAATTGGAGCTTTTCAGCCAGCTTGAGATTTGTTGTCAATGTAAATCAATGTAGAAGAACACAATTGCAGCTTCAACTCTTTTGCCAGCTTCAAGCTGACTTGAGATTTCATCAAATTGCAAATTCCAAGCCCAATGACTGCCAACTTGAGGGAATTTGTAATGCTGCCAACTGTGCGAATGTCGAATATCCGAGAATAGCTTCTGTTGACACGTAAGCTACCAAAAATATTAAAATGGAAGAAAACTTATAGAGTTAGTAAAAGATAAGCAGTTCCTGTGGGACATAAAAACAAAACTCAGTATTATTTTTACATATAATTAGTACATCTCGAAACTATCCACAAAAGTATGAGTTTATCGTAATTTTGAAAATTGGAAGCATTAACTGGCGTTCCTTAATAAAAGTTCTCAACAAGTTAAAGTTGCAAATGACAAAAACGCCAGTTGTGTTCAATTCGGCTTTTTCAGCCAGCTTTAGAAGAAAGCTGGCGATAAAGCTGGCTGAAAAGCTCCAATTGTGTTTCAGTCCTGACTGTGGCTAATATCCACTTGTATTAAGGATTCTACATGGACTCCCAATCTATCAACTCTTCACCTCAATAGCTTTCACTCCTAGTGCAGAGCGACGCCCAGCTACAACAGGACAGTTAAAGCAAGACTGCTTACAATGATAATACATGATAGTGTGAGTTGTTTCCATAACTATACAGCAGCCATCACTAAAGATCCTTCCGTAGCTTTATTAATGTATAAAATATGATAGAGTTTAACGTGAACAAAGAAAAACGTCTCAATTGCATTTAGATTTTTATTTATTTTAGCTGTTTTTATTTTCGAACAACGTTATAAATCTCTTGCGATATGATGATTATTTAATGGAGCTAAGTTCGTTAAAATGAATCGGAGGACGCTAATATATATGCACAATATTTACGCCTTTGTATAAGTAGAGGGACAATTCTGTCTGTCCTTGCCGAAGAATATTCACTTTTTTTTACTTAATGTGTCGACACTAGTTTTTGCTAGATATTGGGCGCGTTCACTGCCACCGAAATAGTGACTTTTGGACGACTACGAGTCACTATCGAGCGTTCACTGCGCCAATTTTGACGGCAAACGACTACGCTTGACTACGACTATCGTTTACTCCGCACTTTGAATGTACCAAATAGTCGACTACATTCGACTATGCTCAGGAGGATAGTCGATCGTAGTCGGTTTGATAGAACTACACTACGACAACGACTACGCTACCAAAGTGGCAGTGAACGCGCCCATTGATAACTTGTTATGGCTTATTGAACAATGACAGTTATATATTGATAACATAGATCTATACTTGCAAAACTGAACGATGTTGACTCACTGACAAGAAAAATACTAGCCTAGTAGCCTACTATCTCGTTGCTTTGCGGGATCTTCCGGAACTTTAACAGAGTTCTAAATACAAACCTACAAATGTCCGAATATAAACTTTAAAATGTCAAGAACGACTAAAGGCTCAAATCAAATATTCCGATAATTTTGCTGCACAGCTTTACATTTCGATTTGTTGAAAAACTTGTCTATTCCAAATATTATCAGCGTTAGCTATTATTTTACATGTGAAGCATATTTCTTCACGTATGAGCCTTCACCCTTTGATATTTTGAAATATCAGCAGAATATGTTCAAGCGGTGAACAGATTATTTTAACAAAACTTACGAACGAAAAGCGCCATTTGCAACTATACAGATTTGTGAGATACTTAAAACCAACACGGCAGCCATACAAATGAAATAAGGACAAAATATATTGGTCCATGGAAGGTATACATTATACACATCTAAAAACATAAACGTTTACGAATTGAAATTTTCCTGCAACGACAATCTTCCTATGTCTTTTGAAAAATTCAAAGATGTTTAAATTTTGAAGAGATTTTTATAATTATAATTTTTATAAAATTGATTTTTATCCTAAATGCGAAATTTGAACTTAGATTGTTCTTTGCCTCTAGTTTTCGTTTGTATATTACAAAGAAAATTGGTCAAGAGCTCCATGACTCGTATCTAGTAGAAGTCACAAGTCTACCAACAAATTTTGGAGCTAGCACCACCTATCGAGCTTGTCATCAACTGCACACGTGTTTAGGCAGTAAGCTAGTGTAATTTAAAAGCTGCACGATTTAAAAACGTTGACAGTGAAGGAAATCTCGATGGTCCATGGAAATATTAAAACCTTTGAAAATGAGATTAATTTGCGGAGGTTGCTAAAGAAAAGATCTGATGGATCTAGCCAGCACTGATTTATTGATTCCAACCTCTCTAGAAGCTTCTATTCGCCGCCATGAGACTTTAAGTCTAGTAAAATTATAAAAAAAAACAACCAAAAAGCTAGAATTAGTCTAAGATCAATTTTTATGATACCCTAGATGAATGCGCGTATGTAATTTCATATGGTCAGCTCTTTCTGTAAGTTTGATTGTTGAAGTGGTTCGTCGGACAGTAAAAATGATTATAACAAATTTTATAGGATTTAACATTCTGAAGAACTTTTCAGTACTATAAAAAGATCTAGGACTGATCGTTTTCATAGTATGCGTAAAAATCCTAAATTTTTATATGGCAACAGCTAAGAACGGTTTGCCCGATTTAGCCCATTTGTTAAATTTTATTTACCTACCATTTTTATGAAAACGCCGTGTACAAAATTTGAGCTCTCCACGTCGACGCGTTATCAGGCATTGCTGAATATATAGTGAAAAACGAAATTTTCTTATGGCAACCCTACGAAGGAGTTACCCGACTTGTCCTATTTTCGAACTTACTATTTTTTTTTAAAAAACCAGTGTGCAAAATGTCAGCTCTCTAAGTGAATGCATTCTCGAGTTATCGTGACGGCGGACGGACAGACGGACGGACATACAAAATTCAAAATAACTTTTTATATTATACGGATCCATTTCGCTCTAGCATTATTATTTCTGTGCGTTACAAACGGAATGACAAACTTAGTATATCCGATAGATTTCATCAAGGGTATAATAATGGGCCCAGAAAGTAAAATCATAAAAATATCAACATTAACTTTGCTAAATTATTTGGTTTATTTTTTTGAATTGTGTATGTGTGCGTGTGTTTGATAAATTCGAAATATAAAACGGAAGCATAACACCGGCAATTCTGAGTACAGAACAGTACTCTTAGCTATCTAAGAAAATGCTACTCAACCAAAAACAAAAGTCTTAAAAGAAGTCGACTTTCTTGAAATTACTTTTAAATAAAAATTTTAATTAAAGTGACACTTACCCTCCAGCAACTAATATCATCTGCATACTTCCTACGGTGGTTCCATTTTACTTTACACAACTAAAGCACTGGCTACAATCGTGGTTGCATTGTATTCGGTTGAGAATTATTATAGACGCGATAGTTCAGTGCCAATTCAGAACGTTTTCCGTTTGCACCGGTTGCTTCGAAATAACAATTCAAAGGGGGTGTGTAGTCTTGAGTCTTTGAGATCCCTGGAAATTACATTTGTGTCAACTTAGGTTTGGTTAGCACAAAGTCACAAAGGCACATCAGTTGTGATTTTGTGCTCTGACTTCTGTCCTTGTTTCTACATGGAAAAAACTACAAAAATTTCAACGGAACGCAACGCTTACAAATTATCTACTTTGCAGGAAACTTTCAAAGACGATAAATATCTAAGAAACTATGGAAATCTTTAAAATATATATAACGGAACACACTGGGAGCATTAAGTATAGAAGTTCAGAAATGAATAAAACTGCTGAAAATAAAAGCGAATTTCTAATTTTAGGACGCGGAACTCACATACTTAGTTAGTACCGGCGGCGGCGCTAGAGTTCGAGTTCTGTTTTGTTGTTGTGGAATAACTTTGGGACGGAACGCAGCGCGTAACTAGAATAAATCGAAAATTTATCTTAATCAAATGAGGTCCAGCTTCCATAATAGCAAGTTGGCTTATATTTTTAGAGAGTCGTGCGAGTCGTTTTATTTTTAAATAGGAGAAGAGAATGGATAATTTTGTGATGTGTGCCTCTGATGACAGAGAGTCTACTGAACGCCAAGTTAATTTAGTGAAACGAACGACAGCGATACAGTTTTGAGTAGCTTTTCTATCACTTTAAAGGAACTAAAGAAAATAATTCTAATGAAATATATCCGCCACTATTTTTGAAATAAACTAGCCCTGGCTTGAACCTGAACTTGGAACTAGATCCCTTGGGTAAGAGAAATGCTTTTTGTAATAAATTTCGATAAATTTTAATGCTTCGTTGGACTTTTCCTTCGTCTTTCAGATAATCTTTCATTGTATACTTTATAATACTTTCTACAAACAACCTATAGTACTAGAAATATCTGAGTATATTAATGATTTTGATCGTTTTCAATAGCACAATAAAAAACCAATCAACTGCCATAAATTCCTCATGGGGCATAATGCAAAAACTCGAGTTTTAATGGATGAATCAAGCAACAAGTAACTATTCTTTTGTGTACGCTAACGAGATTTTGGAAGATAAGAGAATTAATATTTTCCAATAAAATGTCAGCCATTAATTTATATAGGACCCAAACCAAGTCTTATGCCTAATCGAATTTCATTTGTGCATTTTTATCGTAAAATGTTTTCCCCAAAAGTTTTTCTACAGACTTCAAACCAGGTTACAGCGATAAAATAAATACTGTTGCTGGGGCGTTTGTCAGCTGGTATAAACGCTGTATACTTTCGCCAGGTTTGATTGGTCGTCTCACTAATTCGGGAATTATATTGATAAACACCCACATGATGAAAGATTTGGAAAACATTTATCACCTCGTTTGTGTATTTAAAATGATTGAGCTGGTTGTGCTGATCTCATAGCAATGATCGCAAGGGAAAGAGCGGGTGTTTCAACTCTAATGTTTTAAAACAGTACTGCCCCATGCGTTGAATGAGTCATTAAAACTCAGCTAATGCATAACAACGACCGCAGAGTTTTTTTAAACAAATCTGTTGGAGGGACTGAGTTTGAAAGAAAGAACTATTTCTAAGGCAACCAAGAACGGAAGGACATAAAAAGAGCCGCATCAAATTATATTGGCACAATACGGTACGATAAAAAAATTAATGTGAAATAAGCAATCAGCCAGACAAGTATTTCTTTATAGGAACCAAGTCAATAACGAAACTTATCATACGTCTTCGATGGTATGGTAGTATTTTGAATGAAGGGTTGCTGTAAAGATCGAAGGATGTGCAAAATCGTTATAGCAATTATCAGTGCATAGGCCAATGATATTGAATAGGCTATTGGTATTGTGAAGTTGTTTTATGAATTTCCATCCCTGAAAACAGTTTTTATCTGCCCTACACTAATATACACGGTGTCCCGTATGTGGTATCGCTTTCCGAGAATAACTGGACCTTAAGATATTTGGGTATTTTTTTACACCCTGCAACTTCTGAACGTTACACTCTATAATAATGATCTTCCATCTTATAAGAAACAATTTACTGGTAAGCTAGCTCACCTCGCGGAATCGCATAATATAACGGAAAGTTCTGTAAAAAGCTTAACGAATTTTATTTTGTGGGTTTTATTTTTCTCAGATTTGACTATACGGGATTTTGTGAATGGAATTATGTTTGTGGAATGTCGGTACCTACGCGAAGTTAAGTTAAATGTACCGAATGTCGTTCATTTCCATTCCGAGCTCAACTTTATCGAAGTGAAAACATTTTTGTATTCATTGAAACAGGAAGATCAACAATTTAGTTAAATATTCATATTATGCACTAATCTGAGTCATAAATGCTGGAATGTCCGCTCCTTGTTTTCATCGTTTTAGACGATAAAGGTAGTTGCCTTAACTAAGATTCAAACTCAGTCCATCAATTGATGATACAATCCAACATGACTTCGCCCTACTTTCATTGAAGTAGAAAACTTCCAAGATGTTATTCAATTGCGCTTTACATAATTCAAGGGATTTATTACATAACCAATATCTACACAGAAATATTCTACTCTGATTGCGGGAAGAGGAAGGAAATTCGGATATTTTCCCAATATCTCCACATCTGGATGCGGAAGGAGTGATTACGACGGCAAAGTGTAAAAACCTAAAAATAATTTTCTTTTTGTTTATCAGTTACGGAGTTATTTGATATCACAGCTTTTCTGAATGCAATCACGTGATACATGAGGATTAATCTCATTCTGTGCAGTATTTCTGCCTCGACTGCTTGGCGTCGAGCACAGAAAGCTTTTACCTGTATACCTGTATACATGTAAGCTTACGTATGGCAAGGAATTCAACGCCTCGAACGAATTCAATCCTAAACAAGAATATACCAAAAACAGAATTATTCAATAAGCGGACTTTCACTGAGAGCACCGCATAAATTTCATAACGAAAATACTAAATACCCCGCCACCAATTAAGAGGCACACATTTCTCGCAGGATAATGTTAATTTGCTTTTTAGTGTAAGGAGCTCCGTATAATTTACTAGAAGGACTCGCATTGAATATAAGACGGCGAGCTAATGAAAATTATGGACGCTTTGCCTAAATGTGGATAGTGCGCTTAGCGCTTCCTTTTGGATTAATTGGAATTTAGAACATACTCAATAAAACAGTGTCCTACATCAATGGATATGAAGAGCATACACAGTGTGAACATAAAAAAGTTCTGATTACATACATAGTATAACGCCTGATTTAACCGTGCAGTGCATGCCGTTATACAGAGCGCTGTTTCCGTGCATAATGATACATACATACACATAAGCAAAGAAAATGAAAACAGCTAACTTTTGAGTTAAATGATATTTTCCGCAAACATGTATTACATATATACATGCAAACAAGAGTTTTGGACGAACATTGGTATAGGAATATATTTACAGTTAAAACCTATGCGAGCTTTACAGAGTACCCTGTACCTACTCTGTAATAATAACAAAAATCAAACAGGAAACCATGCTGAAGTTTTTCTCAGGACGCGCAACTCCTTAAGGCAAGCATAACGGACACAAGGATTATCACAACAGAGATCAGAAAAACTATAAGGACGCGTATACCAAGGCTACAAACATTCCGAGTAAAATTTCTGCTATATAGTTACTATACATACATATGTATAAAAATAACTGTTTATCTGTGCACAAGGACACACACACTAACATTATTCGGTTTTATCATCCTTTTTTATTATCTCTTGTCCTTTCGATGCTTATGTCCATTTTCCACTCTCTGCATTGTCCTACAGCTACACAAACTAATAGTCTTCTTCTTGCTGTAGGCTTTGCATATCGGAGATTGGGCCGATTGGGGGTTATTTCGCGAACAACTTTGCTTGCCGTTCGTGCAATCGCACCGTGAATACATAAAAGTTTTTGTTTTTTCTTTTCTTTTTTTCTTTTATTGTGGATGGGAAAACTATTTATGCCTCCTCCATTGAGCTTTTCTCAGTTTTCCTCCCTTGCTGTGGCTGTGATATTTACAAAAGAAGCTTGGGTTCCTTGTTTGTGATTTTTTTTTTCGTATTGTTTTTTTGCAGTCAAACTTGAGAGACGAAACACATGTCCGCCATGTTGAGGAAGTGCGCCTGCGTTAGTTTTCAGAGTGCATTTTATCACTATCAGTATCAACTTGTTTGCATATAGTCGCCGCATGTATTTATTATTAACTATGTGATCACATATCTGCCTGCGCCTAAATAGACCTACGTTACGAGGTTATGTATACTGGACTCGCTTGATTTTCGAAAAACACTTCACAGGAACTGCATGGAGCGAATAGAATCGCGGCCAACACTCCTACTCTAGCTGCAACTACATATCGCACCATCTACTGCAACTAATAATAACATCATGTGTACATACATATGTACATATATACATATAAATAGCTTGGCTTCGTTAAAATGGCACAAAATCTAAGCTTTAAGCCGACGGACTTCTGTTAAAGGTGCAAGGTATATGAAAACTTAACCCAAATCACAGCACAATCGGCATTTGACGTAGGTTAGGTTTCTCTACGTTATATAACTGAGGACCATTGGTGGTCGCGGTCGGTGTCACTAACTTACAGCTACCGACTTTTGTCTTTCTGGAGGACATCATGTCTCATAACACTTGATTCTATGACACTACTTGAACGGGCTTTCATTTACACTCGCACTTTGTTTTTGTTGTTACATAAGGCAAAACGGTGAATTATTACTTTTTTGTTGTATGCAAATAATTTAAACTTTTTCATAATTAACAATAAACAAAACTACATATTTCGCCTAGCATAGATTTTTCTCTGATATGGACGGCTCGTACTCATATTTGCGAAACTTGCGTTCGAGTAGCGATTAGTTCGGAATGTAGCACGTAAGCTTAGGTATAAACAATAATACATATATAGGAAATTTTTTGTAAATTTATAAACAGCCAATGGTTATTATATAATTCAGTCACGATCTAGTTGGCCAAATACACGACCACACTTGGTAAATCACTCAATCAAGGTTACGCACGACCCGTGCACAAGAGTGTGTAGTGCTTATTGGTTCCTCTACGGAGCTCGCGTTGCATTTAATATCAACTTTTCACACAAATTTTAAACTTTTTAAACAAATCCGTAGGCGCGGATAACGAAGGATTAAAATTTCATTGCGAATCAATTACGAGTCCTTCTGCACACGAGAGCAATCTTCTGCATAGAAATTATTGAATCGGGGAAACCGCGTGAACACTGCTCCTGTAGCCGAGTGTTTTGCACACCAGACCAAGTCCTTTGCTAATGCTATTGCTAAACTTCCTTATGTAACATTATTTAATTATGCAGTGCTTATAGGAGGAGGATTTAGATTTTTTTAATTAAATGATTTTTATTGAATCGTGTGCTAAACTTTTTGAATAATGCTTTGTGGGAAATCCTGTGTTAAAGCTCCTTTCTTGTTGTTGTTTTCGCTCGCGTATTTTTATTCCGATGGCGCTGCTATTGCTGCTGCCGCTGCTACTGCCTTCATGATATTCCTCTCCCCCTCCCGTGGCTCCTCGTCCATTGTAAACTCTGTGTGAGCTTCAGCTATTCAACGTTCAAGAGTAACACTAGGATAGTATGTGCTCCCGAAGGACAGCTGACGGTATTGCGCTTGCTCCATACTTTGCTAGACTTTTACAGTCACTTCAACTTCTCATATCAATCCACCCTCACCGAATTGGGTGGTAAATGGCGTGCGAGGGAGGAGAAGCTGGAGATTGACGAAAGCCCAAGAGCTATCCAAAAACATTGTTACACATGATATCAGTTTACTGAAACTTTTATGGCTTGATAATAGCTATACTGCACATTTCGGGGTGAATCCTTTTTGTTAGGGGGTTTGGAAAAAAGAGCTTGCGATTTAAGAGTATATAACCGAACGAACGTACGCACACAAGTCACAACAAAACAATTTCCTCTTTCAAAGTTCCCAGATATTATATAGTCTCTCTCCCGATTCCAGTTAGAGGAAAACCAGGATAAAGGAGGGAAGCATCCAAACATTCGTTAAATAAACGAAAGACGAGTCGAACAGATGGAATCACTTGTCTTGCTTCAGTCTTATGTCATAAATATGATGACAAGAAAATCGCTGAAAACTGAGATGAAATGCAAATCTAATTAAAAAAAAATGCCACTAGTAGAACGGCACGTGTGGTGCTTTAGTTACATAAAATAAGAAAAAAGCTCAAGTAAATTTACGAACTGAGTTTAATTACGAATGTAAGCTAGAACTTTTTCCTTCTTTTCTGTATACCCGAATGGACTTTCCCGAGACCTATTTATAACTACCCTAACGGAACTTGAATTCTACTTCACACCAGTATACCAGTATCTGCCAAAGATTTATGATAGCTGGCTCTAGCAAATACTATACAAATCAAAAGGAAGCCCAGTATGCTTGTATATTCGCTAATTTAGCATGAATGAAAGGAAAAATGGAAAAGTTCTCTTATCCTGACTAAGACTATTAATTCTGGCAATAAATAATGGCCACCACCTTGTACATAAACAATTATTGGTGTATTTAAAATGATCTATTTACTGTTATATACTTTACAATTTTACGTCAAGTTCCCTACAATAGAAGTTAGTTTAACAAATACACAAGTCAATCCTAGCAGCGAAAGCAGCTCATATAATTCCGACGGAAATAGTAGATAGTTAACCTCTGAGCAAAAGTCATGGTTCGCCGAAACCCATTCTCTTTGTAGATAAAATTGGAAGGTGTAAACTTAATTTACCCGTAAATTAGAAAATAGAACACAATTCTGCAAAGTGTTTTCAACAAAAGGGCAAACTTGCAGCTTCAAGGTGTGCGGAAGGGAGGTCGGAAAATCTATTATTATTTAAGAAGGACACGGCTTTCCATAAGCTGCAAGGTTTTACTTCACGTGATATGGAAATTTTGGCAATGGTCCGGGTTAAGCCAAACTAAGCGAATATTCAATGTCTGCAGATAAGGATTTGTGCATTTTCGGAAATCGAAGTATGTACTAGTGTTAAAAATGTATTTCTATCACTTGTAGACAAAATGAAAGGCAGCAAGTGTGCAAAAGTGACATTTATAAATAGCTTCCAGGATAATTTTATCAAGTTTCAAATACGACCTTCAAAGTCATACCTTTCAACCGTAATTGAACTTGAATATTTTAGCATTCCGCATGATTTCTAATCTTCGTCTATATTTCGTCATAGTATAGTCATAGCAACATGATCAACTACAGTATTATCTATAATAAATCACAGTAAGTCGAAGCTAATTTATTCTAATTAGCTTTGAATATAGTTTTATACGTAAAGTTTCGTTTTTCTGACATTTTGCGATTTCTGCAATCGAAGTAGATAATTTAGGACCGGGAAATCTGTTTGTGATCCTAAGGTAACCAAAATGTATGCCGTTCGTAATTTTACGTTTTTTATGTATCAATTAATTGTTAAAAAAATAAAGCTTAATATTAAATTATTAATATGGTGAACCATCTCATCAAATTCTTATCGACTTCCATGTACATACTTAAGAAATAACGTTTTGAGATTTCAGAACCGTTCAAGATAACACCCAAAATGAATAGGCTTACTGCCAGGGTGGAAAAAGAACATCTTTGAGGAATACATTATATAACTAATATTTTATTGTGTAAAGAATTTTTGGTTGTGTGAATCGCTGTTAAATAATATTGGTCTATCACAATCGAAATTTTAACCACGATTCCTCTTATTGCTTCTATGACCCTACCAACTGCTTACTGGGCTATCAGCTCTTTTCAATATTTCTGCTTAACTGAACTTTTCATTAGTATAGAGGTCACAACTCGACCATCCTGATATGATAGCAGCTCTCAGATATTTGACTTTGTGAATTTTGTTAGATTAACATCGTTCCTTCCATCCAGATTGAGTCCCCGCTTGCATAATAAATCTGAAAAATGAACATTGATCGCTGGCAAACGACATTCGAACCTAATACATTTAATTGAACTTCTGTATCATACGATCTAAGCTAACAGAGTCCTTTTCTATTCCCTGTCTTACGTTTTACGTTTCATTGACTTAGAAGCATCGATAGAAAACGATAAATATTTACTTAATCTCAATAACACAAAAATCTCAACTCGGAAAAGCACCTGCCCAAACAGAGCGTAAGGATACAATATACAAATTATACCCTATTGCCAAAATTCACCACAATTATTGAAGGGATGGTAGTGGCATCCGAAACATTCGCGGACAGATGGGCTAATGTCAGACAAACAATTCTTCTTTTTCCATTTAACAAAATTTCATCTAGGAAACTTTGTGACCTCCGGTCATGAAATTTTTTCGATTTTAATATGAGTGAGGCAGAGAGTTCCACCCGGCCATGTATCTCTTTTGTTCAAACCTCACATCTACTGGGAACTAGCAAATAGAAGAAGCACTCTTGAACAGGACTAACTTAACGGTACCAACCAAACGTGGCAACGTACCTAAAGTGAAGTATACCCACAGATTATATGACAGAGTTAAAAAGAAAATTAAATTAAAAATATTCGTTCCGGCACTACTATAAAATGTTATTAATGGAAAAGTATCAGCAACGCCTTTATAGGACTTGCCTTAGTTATTGCAGTGTAGTGCGGAGAAATTCTGCAGAAAATAGCATTTCAACATCAAAGTGCATGCCATCAACAGAATACCAATGGAATTCGCTACGGAAATGCATCATGGAAAAGAAAAAATCCTTGGAATGTTGTTCGGGAGAGAATGAAAGGGGTATTATGTACAGAGTGAGCCCCCATACAGATGTCAAGAGTTTAATGTAGATCTGCAAAAAGTATGTAGTTATTAAGCACTTGAATCTGTTAGGGATAACGACTTCTCTATTAAGATTCTTTTCTTACAGAGCAAACTTTTTCTGGGATGATTAATTACGCGCGGAAATCATACTTCAGAAAGTTTTTAGGTACAATATTTTGAGAAATAAAAATATAGGAAGGACAAAGAAGGTGCCTTTTATAAAGAAAATGTTCACCTAAATTTGATGTGGCAAAATCTTTGGGTAGCTACTTTAAATATATTTAAATAGCAGAATGCACCGATTCATTTTATGGCAGCAAAAATCTGTCTAGAGAGAGTGTATTTTGCGATTATATAACACCACTTTACTATTGGACGATACACGATTGATGGTTCATATATCATCATTGTGACGCCAAAATTATTGCTGGGTGAGTGACCTTAAAACTTTTATATTATTGTGCTTTTTAATGTTTACCGTTACCATGATATACCTCTAAATTTTTCGTATTTTAACAGTAATCAATCTATCCACGATATTCAAGCATCTAATTATATTTTATAAATAGAGTGCTCCAGAAATATTTACATTATAGTATTCCCAATGGAATATTTTTGAATACTCAAATCAGACTGTCAAATTATCTACCCATAAGATAACAGCAAAAGTCTCCAGTAGATTGCGAAGCGAATTTGTAGGTTATACGTCAAAAATCATGGTTTTCAAGTAAAATTGAGATTAGCGGAAAATGTATTAACTTACAGAAATACGCATCTGCTGTATCTAACAAACTTTCTTTATGTTTGCAATGGAAAGTTGTGATCAGTCAAAATAATTTTCCTTTCCTTCAATCAGTCCAATATTGGATAATAAAATAGTATAAAGTGGCCAGTTGAATAAGGTTAGTAGACCTTTCGAATATATGAAAGGTATACAGATTTTCTAGAATGCCTACAAAAGCTAGAAAAGAAAAAGATTGTTCCGAATAGTTGCTAAGTACAGCCGCAAGTGTTTACGACAAAACAGGAACCCGGGACTATGAGAGAGTAGTCCACACATTTAAGAAGACAGATATTACTCCAAAATCAACAAAGCATCCGGTGTATATAACATAGCAGTAAAACTGTTAAAAACAGGAGTGAAGCAGTCTCATAAGCTGAGCTAATGCTGAAGAATATAACAATAGCAGTTTCTTCATTTCTGCTGTCATATCGTACCATAGTAACATTTAGTGGATCTCTTGATTTTTCAATTCAAAGATAATAAGTCCAAGTTATGTGCTCCAAATTCGACAACTTTGACTTTTTGCTGAGCAAATTTTGACAGTTGAACCGATGCATAATTAAACGAAAACATTTAAATATTTGTCGTAGTCTATACACATGATTTTTAAACAGATGAATGCCAACTCTCGTGCACAATGAGTTTTGAACTCGACCACGAACCCTCTTTACTTTAAAATTTTGTGTCACCATTTCATCTGGATCCGTAGACGTAATCTAAATCTACGAACCATTAGGTAAGGATGGTAAGGATGAAATAATTCCCATTGTCTAGTGCATATATTGTCAAAAACTCTGTGGTTAGAAAATCATCTGGTACATTCTGGTACCAGGCAAGGATACAGTACCCATCATCCCCCCCCCCCCCCTAGTAACATAACTAGCCGAACGTGGACCGACTAGTGTTGCACCACTAGTCGGCAGTAGACACCTGAAATCTGAGTGAGCTTTATTATAAATGAATTAAAACTGAAATTGCAATTCCTTTCTAATCCCAAGTTACAGTTTATTAAGAAAACAATATAGAGCCTATGGATCATTAAGTTAATTTGAAAGAGTAACATAGCATACAATTGCGCGAAACTTTTAGAAGAGTCTTCTTTCTAAAGTTAGCGCTTCCGAAGTTTCGGTTTCTGGCTCGATATGTATGTACATATTATATTATTTATATGATTTCTTTTGGATGAACTTTGAAAATTGGAAACTCCTTGACATACATATGCACGGCCCTGCAGCGGTCCAATTTGTCCTTTACTACATATTTTCTTAATAAAACTAAATTTAAATTTAAATTACCTCAAATGTGTTTAAAGTAACCTTTAGCAAGCAAATATCTAGTACCTAAAAAAATGTACCTAATTTGAAAAATACCAGTAATATGTATCAACTAAAAACGAAAATCTCACGTATTCTG
This sequence comes from Dioctria linearis, assembly GCA_963930735.1. NCBI lineage: Eukaryota > Metazoa > Arthropoda > Insecta > Diptera > Asilidae > Dioctria > Dioctria linearis. The sequence goes on along the minus strand of OZ005742.1, from coordinate 330,846 downwards.
GTTATTGGTTGATGAAAAAATATTTCTTCAATATTTATTTGGTCAAAATAGCTCTGAGGAAATAACCACTAAAATGTTAACCATTTTAATTGGCTAGAAAAAGGTTAACCAATTACCAAAATAATCGGCAAACCAAATTTTGCAGATGATAACCAGTGTTTTGGTCCCTTGCTCTGACGTTTCCTTACAGATTGAAATCTTGAATGTTTTTTTTTATGCACACACATAAAACACAAGACCAGAATGGATTTCTAGTTCTCGGAAGATGGATTGAAAAGATGTTGAGTCACCCCCAGGTGGGGGGGAGGGGGGCGAACACTGTAATGTAGACCACACCAAGGCCCGTTGTTCAGTTCTCGGAAGATAGGTAACTCTCACAAAAAGTGCCATATCGGCGATATAGCAAATATGAGAAAATAAAATTAACTAAGAAACTATAAATTCTGTAATTTCAAATCATAAAAGAGCAAACACATATCGAGTATTAATAATCTCAAGCAAATAGTCCAAAAGGGACAAGGGCTTTCAGAGCGGGTCTATCATATTTCCCCTAAAGACGCTTGCCAAAAGGACATTTGCCCTAAAAACGCATTAAAAAAAGTTCATTTCCCAAAAGGACATTTTACAAAAACAATCTTTCCCAACTGAAAACAAGGACAAAAAAGTCGTTTGCCAAAAAGTTCTTTGTCAAAAAGATCTTTGCCAAACGACCTTGGACAAATATGTGTCTACAAATGTCAAAATTGTTGCGCGCGTGTGCGGCTCACTTCATGCAACATATTTCCCATTTCTAGACACACTTACCTAAAACATATTTTCCATTTGTATAAGTTAAAATTTCGTTATGGAATTCGGTATCTTGAAATTTAAAATGCAAGCGTTTTTTAAATTCATGTAAAGCATAATTATATTTTTAAAAGTGCAGAGGTAAGAATGCTCTTAATAATTATAGAAATATAAGTCATGCAGGTAAATGTGTCATTAATATCTCATTTTAAGTTTAAATTGTTAACTATAGCAAATAAGAAAAACCATTCTTCATAGTCGGATTTTTTGTTTAGGTTCTTTTCATTCGCTCATCCTGTAATTTTTTTTTTGTTTTTTTTTTGTAGAACTATGGGTCCACCACATTCAACGTGTTCAATTGCACCTTGAACGAAGGTAATTTTTTTAATTCAGTAATTTATATTTAATTATAAAAATGTTCAATGTTTTGGGAAATGTCCATTTGGTAATTATTTTTTGCTAAAGATATTTATTTGGCAATCATCCTTTTGAGAAATGACTAGTTTTGGCAAACAAACTTTGGGAAAGTATACTTTTGAGCCATCGTCTTTAGGGCAAATGTCTGTTTGGAAAACAGAATTAGGTCAAATGGAATACTCCCTTCAGATCTAGAATGAATGCGCGTAATTTACGCATTGTAGTATCTGAACATTCCTACGGATGTCATCTATTGCCCAAAGCAAAACATTAGCTTAATTTCGGACCCAGAAGCAAGTAGCCAAATTTAAAGATGCTAAATTTAAAGAGATTTTTCTAAGAAAATATTACACTTATCGACCTTCGGATTTAAGTAGTCGAAGTACATATTCGTGTAATGACCGTGCCGTGAGGTATGCTTAGATATATGTAGAAGTTATGGTTCATATTGTAATAATAAATACCATGTACGATAAGATCAAATATTTTTCAACACTTACCTAATATCAGGAGAAGATTGGATTTCGGGGAGTTAGTCTAAGGAGGAAAAGGGTAAATCACGCCGCCCTACAAAACTCATTACCCTATCGCAGTATATTTTCCCTTGTAAGATTATTAAACTTTCTATACTGGAGGTATACCAAAAATAAGTCCATATTTCGTGAACACACACGAAATGTGACATGACAAGCCCATGTCACATTTCAGTGTCACACAGTTTAAACATATGGTTGCAAAAGTATACCCTTTAAGCCAGCTCACAATGTAAACAAACCAAAATTCTTCGACAAGCCCTCCAGTATGATACGCATTCCATATTACAAAATGGATATTTCACGTTGCATTTTCAGTTTCATCACATTCACAATAATGAATATCAAAGATATATAATTTTTAATCATTTAATGACTCATCCGATGCGGCTAGAGATACCATCTATGATGTTCTTTAAACGATCTCTCATTTAACTAATAAATTTTTTTCGGTCGCCCTGCTCTACCATTAACCGATTTACGTTACTGCACAATCATGCAGACGGATTCTTTCCGAAATCTCGTGTTATAGTTCAAGTAAGGTGGGTTATCAAAGCAGACCATGAAACCTTCTACCCCCTACATCCATATAGCTAATTCATATATTCATTCAGTCCTAGCATAACGAGGCTAATTTTTTACCATCCCAGGTGGAAGCAAAAATCCCAGGTGTATAAACATTCACAATTAAATTACTTTAACTTTCTCGTTAAATTTTTTGTTCAGTTTCCTTATTTTAATTATCTAATGGAAGTCAATGTTGTGGTCACAAGTGCAATTTCTGAGTCCACTAAAAATAGAATGTGGGAACTTCCGAAATCGATGAACTGGAATGACTTTAGCACAAAATGTGAAATATTTGAATTTTAAAGACACACACAAAAATGACGAATAAGGTAGATATGTAGATTATGAATGATAAACAGTAAACAAACAAGTGCAGCCTTTGACCTTGAAACATTGCAGGCAAATATGCATATATTTTAGCTTTCCAATTTAGTGTAAAAAAAAAATTAAATGCAGTTACTCATACCCAGCTATTTTCTAATTAAGCTGCAAATTTTACTTAAGCGAAATCATTAAGAATTAAGCAAATCTAGCTGGGAATATGTATAAAAAGTATAAATCCCCTTCTTTCTCTCTCACTTTAAATCGCAGCTGTCCTCAAAACAAACGAAAAATCGATAATCGAAGAAGAACCTAAATTATTAAATGTTGAGTTAAAAACATGGAGGAAGCTCAATGGGGACAATGAAAAAATGAAGCCCTTCAGCGCACGCTGCATAACTACCGAGTTTTTTATTCAGTTTAATAAAAAAATTCAAATCAAATCCCGCAAAGCAGAGTTCCGCCCCAAAGAGAAATTGAGTTAATAATCGTTGCGATTCGTAATAATTGAAGGAAATGAAGTTCGCCTCCGCCAGCCTCTGTTCTTCTGGGTCAAGTAAAGCGTCATCGTCCCAAAGCCTTTGAACTAATTTTATGCTATATGAAGTTTTTCATGCCAAGGTAAAATTCGCCAAGGTTAGAACTCGGCGCCTAACTGCGGGCCCATCGAAAGCGAAACAGTGTAACCGTGGAGGAAGCGAAACCAAACATTGTTGCTTGGGAATTGCTATCGCTACCCTACCAATCCTTTCATGTCTGCCAATTGTTTGCGTGAGGGAAAATGCCTCTGTAGATGGAAACACAAGTCTAGCAGTAATTTGCCCTTACATCGCTCCTTTTCTCCGGTTGGGCTCCCTATATGTTTTCGTAGCTGTGTGTACATGTTGCTGGCATATCCACACACAGTTCCTAGTCGTGCGATTGTGCTTTATGGTATACTATATAACCTTGGCTTGTGCATGGCTTTTGTGATATCTAGTAATTAGCTTTTCAGGAAGCACAGGCGAACTGAAAACTTGGGCCTGGTTGGAAACTTAATGCAAACAAAGTTGATGAAAAGCAAGCGGTAAACTAACAGGCAAAGATGACCTCTGCAGTGATAAAACTAAAATCAGTGCAAATCTGCAAAAGCTTTCATATAAGGTCACAATTACTTTTCTTGTATGGGCTCTTTTGGCTTTGCTGTCAAATTTCGTCTGGGGCGTTGCATAAGCGGATCCTCCATTCCTCGTCCTTGAGTTCGCTGACGAGCCGCGGGAGGTACGGCACTAGTATTCTGCTTCTTTTTGTCTTTTTGCTTCTCTTTTTTCTCGGAATATGTGATCTTCTTCTTTTTCTCTTTATCCTTTCCGTTGCCCTTTTCCCTTTTGAGGAATTTCCGTTTTTGATTCTTTACACGTCGAGTAAACGACGTCTCTTCTCGGTCCCCCGGAGTCTGTAATGTTGTAAGAGTGGCAGCAGTTGATCGGCGGGTATTATTGTTTATCTGATTCTGATTGTCCCGCTCGTCAATTACCGTAAAGTAGCTGTACTCGTTCGGGTTGACGTATATATGATTGTTATTAAAATTATGAACGATGATATTTTCCTGGATATTATTCGGAAAATTGTTATTTTCTTGATCCTGAAAATGTTGAAGTTGCCCAGCTGCAACCTGATATTGCCGCCGTACCTGCTCTCCTTCCTGCTGTTGTTGCGGCTGTTCGTGCTGCTGCCGCTGTTGGTGAACACCAGTCCGTCCACAACACTCTAAGGACTTGGCACCGGTACTGGGTGCCCCCATCCGAATATAATGTCCCCAAACTTATACAAGACGTAATAATTTCAATTCCTCAAAACGCTCTCAGACTTCCAGAGAAATTCAGTAGTAATTGTATTGTGTTCAGGTTTTCACAGCATTGGCAACATTAGAACTTTAACAAAAACTGTACCTCGAAACAAAAACGTTGTTAAAAGTGTCACACATTAAAATCAACAACAACTTTCACTTCTGTTAGGTCCATGCCAAAATTTTTACACATTTATCACATTAGAAGATGTCCATGGCACAAAGCTTACAGCAACAGCTCTTGCGGTGGTCGTTTACCCTTCTTTTAAGCTCGCAACGTATACCAATCAATTTCAAACTTGCACCGTGCTCAAGGCCAACGTGTAGGGATGCGACAGTTGCGTTCTTATATCACACCATTCTTCAAATTTGAAGGACCCGAACCGTACGTATTACGTATGACAGCTACAAACGTACTATATGTGAAAATCGGGTTAGTGCTATTCATCACCAACTCCGTTGTTTCAAGTAAATGAACTGAGACGAAATCGTGGGGCATATTAGAGAACGTCGCTCGCGAAAAGGGCATGCGAATAGGAGTCCTTGCTCCTTGCCTCTCTTGGGTGTACTTCGACATGTTTCCTCATATTGAGCTTTTCTACTTGTGGTTAACTCGCTGATTTCGGCATTGCACACGAATAACCAAAAGCTCTGGACTAGACTCGACATTATTTACCCAGCAAGCCCGCAGGCACAATATATCACAAATGAAACGTAAGCGATTGGCGACAACTTACCACCCACTGCGCCCAGTATAAAAGTAACAGGCAACATAAATGTAGGTATATGTTTCACCTGGTAAGTAAACATAGTAACGGGTGTCTGGTATAATACCGCCTATTTGAATATCGGTTCCGCGGACCAGCAATAAACATTGCAAGAATATATACTAGCCTCTTAGAGCAAAGCTTTCCTTCCACAAAGAGACAGTCCAGCCCGAATTCCCAAATACTCAAGTGCACTGCAAGCTCACCAAATTTTCCAATTCCCGGAGAACTTTCGAATTTCGGTTTGAATTTTCTAAAGTGGAAAACTTTCATCAGAAGTGGAAGAAGTGGTGAACCAAAGTGAAAAGACGAGGTAGAGGTACCACCTTCATATACTTCAGAAAGGGTTAACCCGTTCGCGACAACTTTTAAGAAATTTAAACTTTCAATGGAAATACTTCACTTTATGGGGAATTCCTTTGCTGAGATTTCATCCTCACCCCACTAACTCTCGTTGAAGGGATTCTTCATTTCGTTACGATGACAAGCTGCATTCTTCTGCATGCCTCCATGTGTTTACCAAAATTAGGGAAAAAAATCTTTTAATTTGTTATGTAGATCATAAATAAATCAAGCATGGGAAAAGCCAGCTGTATAAGGAGAAACGAAATGAAATCGTGAAAATATGTATTGCACCTTTCTGCAGGATTTTTTTTTTTTTAACTAACTGGACAACAGCACGTGATATCGCGTGATTTGGGATATTCACAAAGGGGATTTTATGTCCTTAAACTTGAATCCCTGAATTTTCATAGTGTACTTTTCCTTTTTATTGCAATCATATCCTTTATAAAGAATGTGCCAAGATTACGATGAGAAAACATGACTGCTGAAAATGAAACTTTTGCATTTTATTTAGATACCAAAGTGTGGAAATTGTTCCGTCAATAACCAGATTGTTATCGTGATATCAATTGATTATCAGTAATTTTACTTCAGCCAATTTGAAAATGTCGCAAGCCTCAATTGGGTGACTTCTGTGTAATAGCGAACATTTTTAGCTCTTACAATCTCATTCTTAGGAAACCGACTTTTGTGCAAAATTCAACAGCCGCGTTTTTAACTTCAGTATTACCATTGACTTAAAAACCTTCTTACTAGATTACTCAATTTCAACAGCCTACCTACAATGTAGAAAAAGTGAAGGTACTTACTTGTACTTGTTTGTGCATTCAAAATAAATATTTCTCCACAATATGAAAGTGACTCGATTATGTACAAAAAACTCAGCACTTGTTTTTTATACACAATCGAGTCGGTCGAAAAGAAAACTCATCTATGTAAAAGGAAAAGATTTTGGCAAAATTGTACGTCTTCTTCAAAGTCTATGTACAGTAACTTCTGCTTCGTAGAATTGAGTCGAATATCCCATCATGTCAGCTATCTTAGTATACCCTAGATGAAATCTATAGGCTATAACTAAGTTTGTCATTCTGTTTGTAATGCATAGAAATAATGATGGTAGAGCAAAATGGATTGCACACCCACGCATAATATTAAAAGTTATTTTGAATTTTGCATGTCCGTCCGTCTGCAAGGGCGGATACAGTGGAGGACGACCCCCCCCCCCCCCCTCGAATGCTAATAATTCAAAATTTATACTCTCATCAAATGAAATAGAAAATAGAAAAATTTTTTTTAGAAAATACTGCTTCTAGATCCGCATTAAAAATAAAAAATAATTTCTCCCATCACGTAGTGAGTACTTAGAACACAAAAATTCTCTAGAGTTTCCTTTAATTGTACATTTAATGAAATAATGAAATTATACTACATTTGTTTATAAAACTTAAAACTTTTAAGATACATAAAGAAAGCAGTTGAAAATTTAATACTACAGTGCATAAGAATTTTCGCGATTGAAATTTGGAGATTCTAATGTTTATTAAAATACATAATTAAATTACATTGCTTTGACTTTGCTGACTTTGCTTTCTTTGTGTAGAATGAAAGAAAACTCTAGATAGCTTTTGTCCTATACTCGTATGTAGGTAGGTTCTCATTAAGTGAAGGGAGGAATTATTTTCTATTTTTTAGTGCGAGCTTTGATGCAAAGTTTTTTTACAAAGTTATTTTTTATATTTATTAGTTTGTTTTTAGTTCTAAATTATTCTCAAAAAAAAACTAAAATTATATCATTAAGGAATTTTCAGTACAAGAAAAATATTTGCATTTTATTGTGATCGAAAGCTTACAAAAGTCGGGTATATTGATGAAAAGTAGTAAGTTGGGAAACTCATCATAGCCGAGGTAATTAATATCAGATTCAGTTTTCTTGCAAATATTTAATTAAACCAAATAGGGTTATATTAACCCTACCTAACTAGCACTTCTCGAAAAGTGTCGGTTTGAAAAGAAATTATTTGCAAAAAAATATTTAAAACGTTGCCTTTAATTTTTACAACAAATTGCAGCCCAGACCAGGAAATTATGGAGCTTTATGTGAAAAACACCAGCAGTAAGACAAAACAAGAAGTGTATATCTAATGTCTTTTTTATGTGGTACCAAATTTTACTAAGCTTACCAAAATTTATATTACATAAATAAAAAGAACTCCCGCGATATCTGGATGCTAATAAAACTTTCTTGCTGAAATGAAAAGAGAAAGCTATACAGAGCGGTCCACAACTGAAGGAGGCCAAATCGTTTGCACATCAAAGAACGAAAACAAAAACCCTAAACCGAAAAACACAAATTTTGTCCTAAACTAACAGAAATTTGCCGCAATAAGTACATGTAATAAAATATTGGATATTTATTCTAATTACAGTTTCGATAAAAAAATATCCATATTTAAAGCTTTATATTAATTAAAACACATTCTTATGTTTATTCGTATGAAAAAAACAAATTTTCGTTCCATACTACGTTCTACACACGAACAAATATTCTTTTCGGTCTTACATAACCTCATTTTCGTTTATTTACATTTGATGCAAACCTAACCCAACTTTTATTCGTTCGTTTTTTATATATAAGCATAAACGAATTTTCGGTGTGGAACCGTTCATTCGTTCGTTTTCGTTTTTCGATGTGTAAGCGGCCTAATGAGCTGCTCTAGGTTACTCTAGAGCACAAAAGAGCAGAAAAGAGCAGAAAATCGTGTTTACTAAATTCAGAGCACTGCTCTAAAGTACTCTATAATTAACTGAACTGTATCTAATGAGTCTGCTCTAAAGTGAACTGGAGTAACCTAGAGAATGATTTTCTGGTCTACCTTTTTGGAAGGAGTAACTTAGAGGCGAGCATATGGAACAAGGCATTTTCGAAGCATCATGCTGCTCGCTTTGGAAAACTTCAAATTCCCATATCTCATTCGTATAATTATTTTTTTTTAGGGAAAATCGAGTAAATTTACATTATAGAAAAACCAAAACTCTTTATTAAGGTGTTATGTTTACGTAAAGAAATTTCAACTATCAAAGAGGTTAGCATTGCAAAGTTTCCTACACTCCATTTGATGCGTCATTTCGCCTTGAAGTTTAGCTCAGCATCATGATGCTTGCTGCGCCTATGTCGATTTGGCCTTGATGGCTCAAACTCCAGGAGCTGATATAGGATGTTGAGCTATGAAAGAGCAAAATGCGTTTTTTAAGCGGGAGATGGTGTTTATGATTTTGGTATATTTCCCCTTAATATCCTGTAACCCTCTTACTGTACATTTATAAAGGAAAATGGGAAATGATGACTAAATGACCAAGCTTTCCAGGAACTTTAAAACTTTACCCCGTTTCCGCCAAACCGTTTTGATATTTAGCAGCGCTGATGACCGTCGCATTGTGTTTTCCCGTTTAATATTCCCAGTAGCGATAAAACACCACATAATTGTGAAAAGTAGCTATTTATCTCGCCGCTCATTATTTAATAGCTGTGTCCTTTTGTGTCCGCAGAACAGGGCAGAACAAAAGATGCACAAAAGAACGCCTCATACATATTCATAGAAGATTTATAAATGAAGCGAATAGTACAAATAGTTCGCTTCAATCGACAGAACAATTTGTTCTCTTCAGTATATGGGAGTTCTAGAACAAGGTACACAAAAGAACACAGCTAATATAAATACATCTCGTAACAATATCAATACTTTATGTAATCTTTTATTAGGTACTATACCTGCTTCAGATATCCTTCATTTGTAAGGAACAAAGATATAGCTTGCGTCAGAAATGTGTTTGAAGAACTATGCAGTTTTATAATATTTTGTCCCTCCCATCCACCGAAAACTGAGCATTTGCCAGTGTTAGCAACAAAGGACTTTTTTATCACACTGAAAAACACATTAAAATTTTCCCCCGACCTACCTTCATTTCTAAACTTTCATCGAAAATTAGTTTTGATACTTATATCTGTCGAAAAATCAGTCAATGTTGAATTGAATAAGGTAAAATAAAAATATTTTTCGAAATTTAGTGACATGGTTATATCATTATTATGGTCATAAATGGGAATTATGTCATCTGAATACACCGGACAGAATCAGATGTTTAATGCTCTAATGAGCAATTTAATTAGTCCAAAAACCTAGTTTCCGGTAGCCATCAAAATATTAATTTATATAAAAACAAATATTTTCACAAATAATTAGTAATTTTTTTAATTATTCACTAAATGGAGAATAGAAGAATTTTAAGAACTTTTATTTTTAACAATCCTAAATTAAATCATAATACAAGAGGAAAAAACAACCGCCTCGTCCGGGGTTTAAATCCGTGACCTTCGTTAAAAATAAAAGATCTTAAAATTCTTCTATTGTCTGTCTATGACCAATTTTAAAAATTGTGATTTCGATTCCCGCATGCGTGTGCAGCGCATAACGCTAATGTACTAAACTGACTTTGCTTGTGAAGAAGAAAGACCCTATTCAAACCATCGTAATACTTTCAAAATCATAGTTCTTTAAATTATTCTTGTATTGATTTGATCGGCCTGCGTTTGTTGCATATTAAAAATTGCAAATTGTGTGAAAGAGTTCTGCATTCTAGGAAAATATTTATTTTATAATATGTCCTTGGAAAGAAAAAACGAAAGCCTTTGTATGGCAATTCTCCCTTCAAGAATTTCATTGTTACCGAATCAGCAATAATATTACCCTCAATATTAATACATTAAATAGAAATTACTCGAAATGGGATAAATATGCAAAAATAGTTTATGGAAATTTCAATGGTACTGATTAGATTTTAGGATGGAAATTTAATCGAAAAACACTAATACCCTCTAGACACACAGCACGATCTAATGAATCATTAGCACTAACTATTCATTATAATGCCATGTGTCACATAGTATACGTCATTATGAATCGAAAATCAGATGATAATGACGTACACTAATTAAGTGTTTTCTTCCTTCATTATAGCTATAATGAGGAAAAATGTGCTACATTTGGCTAATAATATAAATTTGGACCTCCACTGTACATCTGCCGATTTGAAAAATAAGAAGAAGAAATGCAGAGAAATGCAAATCACAAACTTATTCTCTTATTCTCTCATATTCTTTTTGATATAATGTTTTTCTCATTTGTAAATTGTTAGGTGCAAAATTGATAGATTTGTATAGATTCATTCTATTTTAAGTTGCAGAATCAATAATTAATTGAATCTTCTGATCTGATTTCTTGCAACGCAAATAATTATGCATGATCAAGATCAGTAAACTTTGTGTCCAGCAATACATAATCAAACTGTGATTGTGCTATGGTCAAATAGAATACACTAGGTTTAGGTTTACGTAGATTTAATTCGTATTCGCAACAAAATAGGATGGCAAAGTTTCACTAATAGATTTAAGTATAAAGTATACATATCACAATGATTTTAATGGCTTTAGAAATTCAAGTTAATTTCCTGCAGAAAAAATTACTGATTAATTTGATAAGTATTTTTTATAATATGCTCTTCATAAACATTACTTATAACTAGAGTAGTGTGTTAATTACGTTATGGTGGGCGTAGGCACTAGTTAATTTTTTAATTTCGTTCATTTAAAGCACAGTACACACATACTGTGCTGAGCATTCAATTTAACAGCAAAGTCAAGATACGTAAAAGAAATTTATTGCAATTCTTACCACTACCAGCAAAGACTATTATGTGTGTATACGTACCTGAAAAGAAACGATTATGCAATTAATAAAATTCTGAAGTTCAACTTGTATCTTAAAATTTAAATATTTAATTTACAGCAGCATGCATTTTTACCTAGGAAGCTAAATGTTATGATACGCGCTAGAAGAGGTTCAAAATAAATTACACCTGCCCTTGCTAATGGACATCGTTCAAAGTCAATATCCGATCTAAAAAATAATTATATTTTCCTTCTTCAAAAGGTTAGTTTTCCGATTCATATTGGATGGGCTTCGGACTTGAGACACGATCCTGCTGATACTGATATGAATAAATACTTAAGCTCTTCCGAACCATTCATCAGTGGCTTCTTAAGGCAACTTAATAAACAACTTAATAAATAAAGTTTAGCTGAGGATCTAAGGTTTTAAAGTAAAACTAAAAACCTGAATTTCTTCTCTATAATAAGAATGACGTGCTTATTTAATTTAAGATGTTTGAATGAGATTTCTGTTCCAAAACCAGGTTGACTATATGGTTATTAGTAGCTAATGGAGAAATATAGTAGAAGATGTCCGTAGATTCGGAGGAGCAGGCGTCAGAGGTGATCGCCATATAATCAATGCTAACAACAGGCTAAGGATCGACACAGTCGGGACCACACAACACAACTGAGTTAACTGATGAATTTAATGTAAACGACTTTTGGGATGTGAATATTACCCCAGATCATCTACAATAAATCATACAGAGTAGATAAATAGATTCAACAAAGCCTTGAAAGATCATCGAATAGCTGCACATTCTCAGAGAATTAAAAGGGTTCGTATCAGGATGGACCCTGAAGCATAGTAAAATCTTGTCATAATGATGTAAAACACCACTGTGTCGAATTAGCTCTTGACTATTTTTGAAATAAAGTTAAGAAGTACCTTGATTCCAAGTACACTGTGTTTACTACATACAAATATGATGTTACGATCTCATTTCACATAATGTATTGTTATGTGTCATACTTGTGTGCTCAATACATATTCCGTTCTCTGAACTAGTAATGCCCTTGAATGTTCCTTCTTTTAGGACCATGTACCATAGAATTACATTAAGCACACTCACACACACTTACACTTGGGCATAAAATTCGTGTCGCTTCCTACATAAATTGTTATTCGGACGCTGAAGGTGAATACCGGCTTCAGGAAAGCAGACATATTCTCCAAATCTTCTTTAAAAAAATCTGCATATCATCATATTATATAGTAAAAATAAATTCCGATTTGTATTATAATAACATGTAAATAGTCTCTATATTGCTGTAAGTTAATATACAGACCTCTTTGCTCGCATGGAGATATCACGTTTAGGGTAATAAATGCCGAAGCGCGAAGAGGCGTGTCCAGACTCTTTTTATGAAACACTTAAACTACGATTTATTAGAGTCCGCTTTGTATTTTTGGGAGTTGTGAGCCACCCAGAGTAGTCATGGTTGGACATGAAATCTACACCACATACGTGTATAATAATCGATGTACAAAATTAATTACAATAAGCCCTGTAATAATGCAAATAAAACAGAATAATTTTCAAAATGAGAACTGGACCTAAGATCGAATTGAAAAGGGGCATTAATTTGGTGCACAGAAAATATCGGCCATTTGTGCTGAGTGTGGGATGGCTAGATCCCTTCCAGGCGGCAAAAAAAGGAGGAAAACGTAGAACACGAGTTAGAAACTGAAAAGGTCAATATTTCAGATTTGTTTTGGAAGAAATTAACGGGTTAAATAAAAATTATTAAAAAAAAAGGGAAAGAAGTGCAGTGAGAAGCTGAGGCTCTGGACCATTTGCGGGTGTTCTATGTAAAAGATCTGGGAGTCTTAATGAGCGATTGGTGCTTCTCCATAAGGGCAGAGAATCAAAAAAAACATTTGGTGTAGAAACTGTGTTTGTAATTTTTCGTTTGTTAAATTGTGTAATATAGCTATAATTGAATTTCCTACTTCTTGTGCTTTCACTTAATTAAGGATTCATGGTATATCCCAAAATCACGTGGCGCCCATAGCTTGTTCGAATTTAAAACTTTCACCCATCTCCACTAAAGCTACCTCCTCTCACGCCTTAGGCAAGCGTAACAGTGGGTAGATCATTTCGAGCCATTTCACCAAAATCAACACTGGAAAAACGCATTCATTGGAATTAACGAATTTGTTCTCAATTAAAAATGCTCTTCTGGTAAAATCGAGAATAACGCGCAATCAATTCATGTTTTGAATCAACAGTTAAGGATACAGTAGTAGTATCCAAGGAATGCAAAGCATCACATTGGATCGGCATGACGAATCCAACGAAGAAATTGAGAAATTGACAAATGGATAGATATGTCTTGTAGGAAAACTTCACATTATGCACTATGCAGTACGTATCCTGGGATAAGACATTGTGAGCAATACGCAATATAATAGGGGACTAACCTCTCGCACTACAAACCAAACACAATGTGAACTACACTTCAGTCTGTGGAAATACAAAAATTTCTAGACAGATACCTAGTTCTCGAACCAGAAAAGCAGACCCAAGATCCATGGACATAGTAACCATATAAAGTACCAGCGATCGTTTTATATCTATAAACGAAATTTAAGGACGATTAGAATTTCGGAATGACAAAAAAAAATTATAAATACTTCTCTATCCAGTGTACAACGGTATCTGCATGTGATAATTTCTTTCCACAAATATCAACTCCCTCTATTCCGTTGACAGTTCCGCGCAATTTTAATGATGTAGATCCGAATAAATCGAATGTATTGTCTACAATCCATTGCACCTTTAACAACCCATATCCGGCTGATAATCCAGATAAAATAATATATATGAAAATCGAAAAAATATTTGTTAGTCGGTGAGACTCGAACCCCCATATCATATATGAGTACTAATATGGGCCCTATCATATGGCCCACATGTGTACTGTCCCGCTTATAAATGCACTTTTTATTCATGGCGAACGTTCGATCCTACCCATATGTATATAAGAAAACGTCATCGCATATTCTTATGTACATATCTACGCCTACAATGTTTTATTGAATGAATTAAACCTGCTCGCCTGACAACATCTTACCGTAAACTTGTACCTTGAATACCTTTTTCAAACAGCAAAAAATTCAACACAACTTATTCCTAGGAAAACGTCGTGATCCCTGAATAGAATTTAACAGTTGGAATATTAAATATTTGCGATTATGACCTTTCAAAATCGCGTTTTTGATCCTCTAGCATTTTTCGCCTGTCTCGTTCGAGATTTTAATCTTGAAGCCCATTCCAATAACCTGCGAACAATAACTAAATCAATAAAAAAAAGGGCTTAAATACCACGTGTTGATTCTATTTTTGCATAACGTCTTTAAACTTCTCTTTGACAGACTTGAGCATTATAGAAAGATTGATTTTCCCTCCAACAACTATATATAAGTCAACTGTAATATGGCTTCACCCTTAGCTGCGAGTCTATACTGTCAAAGGCTTTCTTGTATTCTTTAAATTTGCGTAACACAATTTCCGGATGGTTAATAAACTCATTGATAACCGCTATATTTTATAATTTCAGTCTGTGTCTAATGGGATCTCGCTATTAGTTTTGTGGGCTACGATAATCAATTGACTCAAGAAGAGGTTGCAGCAGAGATGGAAGACTTTCTCAAAGATTTACAATAAAAATAACTAACAGCAGAAAAATAGTATCCATTAGTACTAGTTACATGTTCGAGTTGGACATACTTTTCAGATTTCTTCTTCCGTTTTAACTTTGAGGGCGGTAGATTACCCCCTGATCCGACAGCAGCACTTCTTGCGTACATTCTTCCGCCGAGCTGGGAAGTCTAATAAACACTCCCGGAACCGATCAAATATTTGCGCGGATATTATCACAGGTAAATCCAATAATCCGACGTCATTATTGAAACGCTATATACAACGTGCGCTAAAACCGACTGCGACGATTGTACTAAACGCGTGAGACATTACTGAGCCATCTAAAAACTAGACTAGCGTTGGGACAAAATAGCTTCGGTAAATTTTACTAAAAAAATGAAAAATAAGTGGAAAGAAAAAAAAACAAGAACGGTAAAAGGCTTTAATTAAATTTTCTTCTTTGGGAAGGTAATTTAAGTATTTGTGCATATGTTCGCTTCTGAGACCAACGAGCTTTTCGAATGCGCTATTTGCACCCCATAACTGTGCAAACAGGAAGACCTTTTGCATCATTTGAAATTTTTAGAGCTTTTAAGTGAAAAAAGAATAATTACGTGTGGGAATAATATTAAGCATGGTCTAATGAGATTCAACCTAAACACAATATGGTCACGAAACACGCGAATAAGTGCCCTTTCAAGCTCAAGCTCAGAGTGACAGTGAAAATTAGTTAACAAAAAAACTTCTAAAATTTGGCTGCTTGTTTCATCGTAAGCTGATCCGCTGCAGATTAATCAGCAGATTCTAAGCTTTTTTAATTAAGGGAAATCGAAGTACTCTCAATGCGGTTCCAGTACCTCGAAAAAGCTAATGCTATCCAATTATTGATGTTGTTACTCTTTAGAATTCTTGCAAGCGATAAGAATTTCTCATTGATCTTTTATATTTGAACTAACATCGTCACGTCGAGTGCATTTGTACTCAACGCATACTAAAATGCAGGATGCGAAAAATATTTTTATGGTATGGTAAAAATTTAACACGTTGTGAGTATAGAATAAAACTATCCTCTATAGAATTGTAGTACAGCATCTTTAAATCGGTGCAAAACCTATGTGGAAATATATAAGAATTTGGACTTGCAATTAGCAGAATATGGATTCCCGTATCGCCCCTAGAACAATACTGGAAAACCGGAGGAGTTTGAATGTCTCAAGGAGGGAGATGCTGGGAAGAGGGACTTATTCTTGTTTTTTGACTTGCTGATAGTTCCAGGATATGACACATTTTGTACCGCCATATTCAGCAATTATGCTATAAATAATATAACAGAAGATTTGCATTTCCACTGTCCACTGTTCAAGAAGTCAGTCTCGTAGTAACACATGAAAAATTGAAATGCTTGCTAATGAGAAATTTCGCAAATTTTCGTTACATGAAGTTAATGCATGTAAAAAATAAATACAATAAATCAATAACCTATGAACCTATTTCAGATTAAATTAATAATTCACAGTTTTTATACCATAAATGAAATCATGGGGCACCTAAGTTTGTTGTTACGTTTATAACGCATAGAAATAATAATTACACAAAAAAAATTGATCTTTGACTTAGCGAACCAAA
This sequence comes from Dioctria linearis, assembly GCA_963930735.1. Classification (NCBI taxonomy): domain Eukaryota; kingdom Metazoa; phylum Arthropoda; class Insecta; order Diptera; family Asilidae; genus Dioctria; species Dioctria linearis. The sequence continues at coordinate 314,242 of OZ005742.1, read as the reverse complement.
ATTTTTTAATACGAGAAAAAGTAATGTCAAGTTCATACAATTGCTATATATTTGAGGACTGCTTGAGAAGCGTTAAGCTAGAGAGCTTGTTCACGGTATCCTCACAAAAATTGTAAGTAGGTGTTCTATAAGAGTTCTGGTCCACTTTTTCGGGGTCTAGCTCAAGCTAAGTATGGAACGTGTGGAAGATGGCTTGTGCGCCATCTCTTTCGTATCTTAAGCAGGCTATACACCATCAGTTTTGCCGTCCGTGGTTTTACTGTAAAACCACGGCAAAACGGATGGTGTATGGCGAACACCACGTTTTGAGGTTCGGATATCTACTAAAACCAGAATTCTGGTCATGCCAGAAATATCTTTCTCAAAACGTGGGTACGCGTGGGTTTTACTGTTTTGCTCGTTCATAATCAAAGTTAACTTAATAATAAGCCTTACTTCTTAAAGTAGGCGAGATTTCTGAGTGTTTCACATTTAAAATGCACACGGCAAGAAAAGGAAGAAAGAAAGAAAAGAAATAAAAAAAAATAAATCAAACTCTCTTTAAAACTTTTATGAATAAAGATAAAAAATGTGAAAGCGCAAATTTCATGCAACGAAACAGAATGGAAAATAGTTCGTTTTCGTAAATAAAAGAGAAGGGGTGGAGTTTTCACATTTTACTCTCATAAAATGTTCCCGCGGTTCTGTGAAAACCGGTTTTTGCTGAAATATTGTGAGAATTATTATTATTATTGTCACTACAAGATCACGGCAGCACGTGGTGAAGTTGGATGGTGTGTGGGGCTTTTTCTTGACCACGTTTTAGGTTCTTATCTCGACTAAAACGTGGTTTTTAAAACCACGGCAAAACGTATGGTGTATGGCGTCCTTTAGTTAAGGCTGAGACAACTTACAACTAGATAAGAAAATCTTCAAATAAACCCGGATCACTTTTTCAAACCTCTTTAACTTTTTATTCATCCGAAGTAGAGAGAGAGAGAGAGAGAGAGAGAGAGAGAGAGAATGTATATAGCTTTCTATTATTAACTCGTTTTAATTCGACCGCTTTTTTGTGAGTTTTTCACATCTAGATGTAAGTTGTATCAGGTTAAGGTACCGCCATCCTTGAGAAATTGTTGAAGTTGTGTGTGTCTTAGCTAACCTATCACCACAGAGTAAACTAAATGTAGGCAAAATTTCATTCTTTTTACCCTAGATGAAATCTATAAGGTGGCATTCCGTTTGTAACGCACAGAAATAATGATGGTAGAGCAAAAAGGATTTGGACACCCACGCATGTTAAAAGTAATTTTGAATTTTGCGTGTCCGTGCGCACGATAACTCGAGAACGCGTTTATTTAGAGAGCTGAAATTTTGTATGCGGACTTTGAAAAAAAACGTAAAATTAAGTTCGAAGATGAAACAAATTGGACAACTCCTTCGTGGGGTTGCCATACAAAAATGTCGTGAGAAAGCGCCGCTCCAACGCTCCTCCCCTACCCGCGCGACACGTTCTTACTTTAAGCACGTCATTATCATTATTTTGAGCATTATTCCATTTGCTTGTTCTCTTGATTTGAATTTTAGACTTTTGTTCACTTTTTTTTCAAGTTTTTCATCTACTTTGGATTTTATTTCATATCTGTTATCGGGCCTTATTTCATTAGGAAATAAGACAGACCCAAACTTTTTGCGTATTATTTCACTTATCACTTTCGGGCGTCATTTTCCGGAGACGTATACCCAACGAACTCTTAAAAAAGTAATTACTTAATTACGCAACCGATGACTGTGTATCATTTCACTTAGCATTCGTTCAATAAGAAAAAAGTGCAAGCATTTAGCAATGTTATGCTTGTTTAAAGAGAAGTTAATCTGCATGCATTTTCTCGATTATATTGTTTTGATAGATATTGGCAATACGAGTGAGGTAAGCAATTTTTGTAAAGTATTAGTAAAATTTTTGTAATACAGAATTGTTTTTCCCATGAGTATAAATTTAATTACGGTATTGCGATGTAAGCACTTTTAGAAAGTATAAATGCAGTAGTGCCTATGGAAATAAAAATTCAGAGTTTCAGCAACTCCAAGGTAGGTATTCTTATTTGCCAGATATTGAGCTCTTCAGCTCCAACATGCTAATATATCAAGTAGTGAGCTCTTCTTTTGCTAAGATATACCAACACCAGACATTGAGCTTTTAGCTCTAACTTGGTGGATTTTAAGGCATTGAGCTTCTTAGCTCTAGAACTAAAAATCATTGATCTTCCCTCTATTAACACAGCGTCATCAGCCCAACTGTGGGAATACTACTACAACAAGAATAGAACAAAATTATCTACAATATGATATAACTCGAAACTGCGGTCAGGGTTGACGCCAATTGTCACATAATGTCACATAAACAATAATTAAGATTGGCATAGTAGCATTAATAAATTCTGTTACATTTATTCCACTTATATTTGTGACATTTATATGTCGGCATTGTGTCAAATTGTAATAAATAGTATATAAGTAGGTATTTAAAAGTGAAGTTGTAAAAAATGCACAAATTTTTGAATTTTTTTTATTTATTTCTGAAAATTATCAATCTTATCTCATCTAGCATCCTCAGGAATATCTCTATTGCGGATACTTAACGATATCTGAAAACGAAAAAATAGAAATAATTCAATTCCTGTATGCGAAGCTCCTCTAATTTGTGTTCCATTACTTTGATAAATCACCCACAGTTCATTATAAATTTAACTGTCGGAATTTTCACTTAAAGAAGGAAAATTTCACTCGATTTCACTTCATTTCGCAAATTTATGTTACTTCTGACACCAGGTCTTACGAGCGTGACATTTGTCCGTTATTTAAAGCACAATATTTCAGATATCATTTAAAAGTTCTTTCTTTATTTAACTTTACTGTTTACTCTCACAAATTAACAAACCATTATCAAATCAACTTCTTAGTTACCGCTACTGTACTTCTAATTATCGCAATCCAAATAGTTTATGTACTTCGTTCACTTCACTGTCTGAAATAAGACTCGCCTCTTGGATGTGAAAAATGCCGTATTTACTAAGATGTCGCTAACCTAAAGTTGTTTCCATTTCCAACAGATATCGCTTGTGTCACTCTGTTGCTCGTAACAATATTATCTGTAGGTTCTCCTTCTATGGACAGTATCGCTAGATTTCGTAATCTTAAATCACTCATTGTGGAAAGAAAATAACTTTTAATTAATTTTACTTTGGAAAAGCTCCGTTCACAACAAGCGACACTGATGGCTATTGTCAGAAAAATTCTTAATAATATCACTATGTTGGGAACAGAGTTTTCCAACCTATATTTTTGGATAAATATTAAAAGTTCAACAGACCTTCCTCGTTTTTCCAACCTTTTGCTTTTATTTACTTGACATTCAAAATTTTCATTTAAAAGATTAGATGGTATTAGGCACGAATACTTCGCTGAAAGGACAAAGGACATATAGTTGCTCAAACCGTACTTTCATTTCCTGGATAACTCTGACCAATGACAAAAACATTTCTCTTTGTATTTTTTCTTCTAAAGATAGCCTTACGTCCAGCAAATTTTCACCACTCATAATTTTTTCCTTCTTCACATATTTGTTTGGCTGTTGTAACTGCTTTTTGTACTTGTGTCCCTGTGTCCAATGAAAAACAGTTGTAAAGAATTGAGTTTTAAATCACGTTGATAGATATTTAATCCCTTTGTTTGAAGGTATTGTTGCGCGTCATTAATTATCAAAAGGACGAATTCCAATAAACGGAGGTAGCACAGAAAAAAAGATTGCATTGAGTTGAGTAATATTCCAGCGTCTGATCTCGTTTTAATATTTATTATCTACTTCAGATGTTAATTTCTCCAAAGCACTTAAAATGTTTAAGAAATGTTATTTTTTCAACAGTCACTGCATCTTCTCTTGTCTTCTAACGAGTTTCTGCACTGCGCTTAACACCTTTACCAGTGACAGAAAAAATTTGATTGAAAATAACTCCAGTTAATTTCATTAATTTAAATTACACAAGCAGCCAATGGAACAGAAGGTGATAGTACTCACCTAAATAAACATTTTTTTGTATTGTATAGCAGGGGGGGGGGGGGGGTATATCAACTGTTTAGGAGTTACAGGGTGATTAAGAAAAAAAGCTAGTTTTTCCCAAAACACAATGTATCTTAGAAAGAACATCGCGTACGATAACAATTAAGAGCTCATTGTATGCATATATGGCCTTTATGGCCAATAATTGCGCAACCAGCCCCGTACCCCTCTCATCGGCATAGTTATGGTTGGCTTAAGTAAAAATTTCCGATTTTCTTACCTTTTCTCTTAATTTGACGTCGATTTTTTTTTTGCAAAAAGGTCATTAACATATCTTTTGTTTGCTAAAACTGTAAGCTGTGGGCTCTCCTTTTTATTTGACCTATGATATCCTATGTTCATCTGTAACCGTTAAAGTGTTATTAGCTCTTAACCTATTTTCAAAGATAATTTGTTCCCTTGGTGACTGCAAATACGTCACGTAAAATAAGTGAAAAAGCTAGAATTGGTCTATGACCGATTCTTATGATACCCTAGATGAATGCCCGTATGAAATTTCATATGGTCACCCATTTGAGCAATTTTGATTTTTTGCATTGCTTTCTCGCATATATTTCTAGAACGGCTCGTCGGACAGAAAAACTGATTATAACCAATTTTATAGGATTTTTTATTCTGAAGAAGATTTTAGTACAATGAAAATGTCTAGGACTGATCGTTTTCAAAGTATATGTAAAAAACCAAAAATGTTATATGGCAACACCAAGAAGGGTTTGCCCGATTTAGTCCATTGTTAAATTTTTTTTGCTATTACTATGAAAACACAATGTACCAAATTTCAGCTTTCCATGTAGACGTGTTTTGGGGTAGTGTCCAAATATATAGTGGAAAACGAAATTTTTGTATGGCAACCCCACGAAGGAGTTGCCCGATTTGTCTCATTTTCGAACTTAATTTTACAAAATTCCAGCTTTCTAAGTGAACGCATTCTCGAGTTATCGTGCGCACGGACGGACGGACGGACAGACGGACATGCAAAATTCAAAATAACTTTTAATATTATGCGTGGGTGTCTAATCCATTTTGCTCTACCTTCATTATTTCGAGGTGTTACAAACGGAATGACAAACTTAGTATACCCTGTAGATTTCATCTAGGGTATAAAAATCGGCTAATTTCGGCATGACCTAAATAGGTTTTGAGCTAATAACTCTTTAACGCATACAGATAGCACATAGGGTCTATTTGGTTAAATTAAAGAGGGGAGTCTGTAGTTTACAGTTTTTATAAAAAAAGGTTATGTTACAGACATTTTGCAAAATAAAATAGAGGTCAAAATAAAAATAAAGGTAAGAAAATTCAATTTTTTTAATTTAAACCACAATAACTTTTGAGACGAAAGAAGTACCGGGTTGATTGAGCAGTCGTTGAAACAGCCATTAAGTTCTGCATTAACTTTTGCGATCGTACGCCCTGTACTTTTTAAGAAACAAGTTGTGTTGTGAAAAACTAGCTTTTTTTTGTTAATCACCATGTAACTCCTAAACGATTGATATGGCCCTCCCCCTGTCGTACAGTTTTTTGTTTATTTAGGTGAGTACTATCACCTTCCGCAAGTGTAGTAAAGCCCTAATCTGATACTAATACGGTTATAAAACCGAGAAAGGAGTAGGAGCAGGAATATATGGGGTTAAGCCAATAGCTAACATCTATCAAAGCCTAGGAAAATACGCCTCAATATTTCTAGCAGAGGTATATGCCATCGCTAGATGCGCATACGTAAACCTCAGCAGATCATACACTAATAAAATATCTATATCTACACAGATAGCCAAGCAGTTTGGAAAGCCATCTCATCACCTGAGATTAAATCTAAGTTAATGTGGGTACCAGGACACTCGGGAGTTGATGGGAATGAAAATGCAGACTTACTGACCAAAAAAGGGAGCAGCCCCTCATAGGACCAGAACCCTTTTGCGGTATCTCCTACAATACCGTGAAGTTTACCATGCAAACCTGGATCCGGAGCCAAATGGACCAGAAATGGATCTCAATGACAGGATCCAGGATCTGTCAGGGCTATCTAGAAATCAACTCAGAAGCATTCAGGAGTTCTTACCGGACACTGTAAGCTTAACAAACTCATGCATGGGATGGGAATTTCACCCACTGATGTGTGTAGGCTATATTTCGAAGAGGATGAAACATCGGAGCACTTGCTGTATGAATGGGAGGTCATTGCACAATGCAGATTCCAAGCCTTTGGCTCATGCTTCTTAAACACTGCCGACTTCGAAGAAATTTCTTCCAAAAAAATACTGCTGTTCCTAGAAAGAGTGGGTTTGTTAGAAGAACTGTAATATGAGCGGTGCACAATAAGCCAAAGATGGCTACAGTGCATAGGCCATTTGTCCCGCTTAAATCGAAATCTAAGTCTATTCACCTTCTGCTCTATTGACCTCTTAGGCGGAAACCTAGAGGGGGGGGGGGGGGATACAACTATAAATAAATGCATTTATATCATGTATATAGAGTCTCCAAATTTTAAGAAATTGTATCGTTGTAGACATAATTTTTTTTTCTAAACGAAATTACAAAGCAATCGAGTGTTAAGGAGATCTCTTCTTACTTCCTAACTTGTTCTCAAGTTAACTTTGCCTCAACCACGTATTGATCCATGATCGATGGGGCTCTGTTTATAATAACAACAATGGCGCTAAAGAAAATATTAACAGCTGATGTTTGTTTACATACGTAATTAAGCTTAAAAATCTCAACGTCGATAAGGACTGCCGGGGTCAGCACGCATTTTCGTTAAATTATATGATTATTATTATAAATGATTCTGTCGATTACAACATTATTATGTTATTAATTTTAAATTTTTAAATATTTAGACAGAAATATGAAAAATGCCGCACCAAAATATGTGCCCCCCCCCCCCCCCCTGGATACGCTACTGGTCATTAATTAATATCAACTATCACAAAACAAAATCAATTCTTTCGTTCAAAAACTGAAACAGAATAATCTTTTATTTTTAAAAACTATTTTACAACTTTTGTACTAAGTGACAGCTTGCATGACGCATATCGAAATTATTATTCTCTACGCAGAAATAAGAGTTCGAAAGTATTCAGCATTTATAGTGTATATGAATGCCCTGAACAGACGTAAATGCTTTAGCTTTTGAGATATTCGAAAACTTGTATGTAAAGTAGTTTGAGCAATGCTTAAATTCATAAACAGTGCCGAGTCGGGTGAGTTCAACTTCTCTTTATACCTCTAGTGCATCATCCATTAATCTGGAAGACTTCAGATAACTCAACCAGATGTGGTATTTATGTATGTATATTCGTCTGATAAGTTATTAAACTAATTTTCGTCACTCTAACCTAACTTAATCTAACCTATTCAGATTTGACTAACAGAAAACTCAAGACTGCAACAAAAGCACTACAGATATAACTACATACATTAGAAGCCTAGAGAATAAGATGTTGCCGAAAAAAGATAAACTGGCTTCAAGAAATTATTAATTTTCGAAACTTATATTTACAGAATTGCAGCGCAAATTACGAAGAAATATCCTCAATGACCTCTCCTATCCTAAATGTACATTACTTGATTGTTAGTTCACAAGAGGCATCAGTTTTAAGGTCATAGCAATTGGCAATAATGAAAGTTGTGTTAACTAAATAAAAATATTTTAAAGCCCTTTTCTTACTTTTAATTCATAATTAAGTTCAGAATTTAAATCCACTGAAATTATATTATTATAAAAAAATAAAACCTTACGACAACTGCAGTCAAGATTACCCAAAAGTGCTGCCACAAGACATAAAGCACAAACTTTTCAAGAGATGAAAGTGCAAACATAACCTCACTATTTCTCACACTTGACAGAACCACTTTCTCTGGACATTATTATTCAATCACCTGAGTCTAGTCCAATTTTAGTTGACTCTGTTTTGGATAAGTTTTCCTATGAATCTCACCTGAAGGTAAAATTAGAACCACTTTGCGACGAAATATAAGCCATTCATGAAAGCCATTGGTGGGCATCAGATATAAACACATTCCACCACTTCCACAAAATTCCTTTCTTTTATCTTTATATTTCTCGCGATCAATCGAACGCAGATTTCACTTTATTTTCGCACTTTTCACTAGAAAATCACAGCGAACTTGAGCGAATTTGTAATCATATTTTCCGCAATTGCCAACAAATGTATCCGCCCGCGTGCAAACATATTGTTTCGACTGTTGTAAAAATGAATTTCGGGAAATATATTTTCGGTTCTCACGGAGAAGAGATATTTTTAATCGTGTGTCGTGTAAGAACTGACGGTGCCCGGTGGCGGTGTTAACGATGCCAAAACATCATTTTCATTACTCGCTCGGGCGCTTCGCTTTCCACGGATTTTTTTCATTGTGCCCACCCAGCCTAGAGGAGCAAAGAATCTCTATGGATTCGGCCGGAATGCATATGAGAGAAAGTTCATTGAAAGTTTTAAGAGCTTGAGTTGAGGGGTGTACATATTTCAAGAGGAATTATGGGATTTTCTGGAGCCAAGTAACCGATGTAAATATGCGATGGAGTGGGTGTGCGCAATTTTCGATTATTGCTGTTCAAATGATTTATGTTGATTGCCATGTTAGAGTTGATGGTCTGCTTCCCACTTCATTGCACAAAGTGTGAAATAAAATAAATCTGATTATGATTGACTTGGAGGCATTACCACGACTGTTTTATAACACTGTAGATCTCCTTTAGACTTACTATGAGCGACAGCCTTACTCATACTAGATACTAAATGGGTTTTGGTCACGAGCTTGCGTCGCAATACAGAATTAGGTTTATTTTTTACTACATTATCTCCACAATTTCCAATTCGGAGTCGATCTTTCTAGCGAATTCTTTATTTTGAGACTCGTTATAGACACTTGTTTGAAAACATGTTTAAGCAAACCTAAAGTGACTGATTTCATTGAAAAGGAACTGTAGTGTCTTGATGAATTATCACTTACCGGAATAACACGTGTCCCACTTTAAAATTGTCTCAGTAGAAAATGCAAATATTTTCAAAATAAAACGATTTTTATACCCTAGATGAAATCTATAGGGCTATACTAAGCTTGTCATTCCGTTTGTTACATCTAGAAATAATGATGGTAGTGCAAAATGGATTGGGCACCCACGCATAATATTAGAAGTTATTTTAATTTGTGCATATCCGACCGTCCGTCCGTCTGTCTGGATATATATAGTAGATTTAGTTATATGTGAATCATTTTCAGGGTTTCATTGCTGTCCTGATGACATCGCCCTGTTACTGATGATCGAAACACATTACACACAGTACCTACTCTCTAAAAATTTCTTTATGGAATTTTTTGATATTCGGCTTTAGGCAAGAAGCTAACATACCTCGGCACTTGTCTTTAAATTTTCTGTGCTCATATGCAGTAGGTTGAGAATTGCCTGTAGACTAGTATATTGTACGGGTCTCGAAAGAGTAAAAAACTCATTGCCGCCTTGTACTTAAAGTTAATTTAAGTTCGAAAATGGGCGTAATCGGACAACTCCTTCGTAGGGTTGCCAAACAAAAATTTGGTTTTTCACTATATATTTGGGCACTGCCTGAGAATGTGTCGACGTAAAATTTAGAAAATGGGCTAAATCGGGTAACCCCCGATTACGATTTTTACATATGCTGTGAATCTTCATAATGTGAAATCTTATGAAACTGGCTATAATTATTTTTACTGCCCGACGAACTGTTTAAGAAATATATGCGAAAACCCACCTTTTTCTGGAAATTTCTCTAACATAACTTTTAATGCGGGATGTAATGCTTTGCACAGTATGGTCTTTGTAACCATATCCCACTTTTTTTCGGAAATCTTTTAACCCTCTGTATTCCTTGGTAGTCATTCTTTGTACGTCTTCATTGGCTGTAGTTCGGGGCAGTTGGGCGGATTAACGTCATTGGGTCATCCCTAAAAAACCGGTTTGCATACTGCATCAAGAGAAAGAATACTCGTCTGGGATGGCTCTTTCAGAGCAAAATTGATCTGATTGGCCCTGTACCATTCTATAGTGTTTCGACACTAATGACAAGAAGGCAAATCTAGCCAGAATATTGTTGGAGCCTTGTGTTGTCGGATAAATGGTAAAAGGATTTTCTCCAAATATTCTGTCTAATCTCCTTTCATAGTAGACGACTTTTACCTTTTACCCTCACTGATAGATTGCTTGCCAAATCAAAAAATTCTTTGGGAATTTTTCAACCGGAGTTATTTTAAATTTTGGGTCAACATTGCCACGTTTATCTCTACTATAAAATTGGCTACCTGGTAGGCACTGGAAATTTGCTTGGCAATACGTTTCATCATCGAGAATTATGCAGGCGTCGGGATTGTTCAGCAGAAAAGAGTAACGTAGGTAAGTAGGACACGTCTTACTACAATGTTCAACGTGTAACAAAGCAGTTGTCCAGTTATTATCGCTAATAACATATTGCAAGAAAATGACACAAAAATCCATACTGATAGCCAGGCGGCAATTAAGGCACTAAACCGCGGTTAGTTCAGAGATTACAGCACACAGCGTTATGTTATATATACATTTATTATAAGGATGATGAGGAGGAGTCCAATATATTTGGCAGAGATGGCTGAACAAACGACATTTCTTAAGCAGATAGATCGGTGGAACGCCTTGGGACAACGTTTCTTTAGCAGATAGATCGGTGGAACGCCTTGGGAATTAGTTGAATACATTCAACTTGTAAAAGATAGATGGGATAATCTAACTAACTTCGTAATTGCAAGACAGCTATGGTCCCAAATAAATAACAAAATAGTCGCTGCCTAACTGACAAAGTGTAGTAAATTAATTATAATTTACCTCGTGTTTGGCATTGACCAGCTCTACTGTCAGGTTGACGTATTATATTGCATTATTATTATTGTATCACATTTATTATGATTGATTTATCGGAAGTATTGCTTTAAGTCAATTGATAGAAATTGTGTTTTTATCGGTTTAATTAATTTGTTAATTATTTTTGGTTATGCATAGTTTCATCACAAAATTGTGTGTGATTTACGGAGTATCAGCGCGATTATTATGGGATATTCTCTTTTTATTAAGCATACGTATACTGTACAACAACTTCTGTAGGTAGACGAGGAAGAAAGCATAATATTTTGCCACTTATTGTGAGGTTTGCCTAAAAAACGAGCTAATACATATTACTAGCTAAATTTTTACTTCCGAGATCAGGGGAGGCTACGAACTTGGGAATTAACGAAGCTATTAGATTCATAAACAGCTACGGCAGGTTTCAGCTTTCTCTCACAACACCATTGAGTTATCCATTAATATACGACCTTAGGAGATCTAATACTAAATTAAATTAGGATGATTCAATATAAGATGTCGTAAGCAGCCTTAATTAGCTACTGTTATCTGGACTATTGATGAAGTTCTCCTTGATTCCCGAAACTTACGCTTCTCTGAAACATCGTTTGCAGGTCCTGCAGGCCCATCGTTTGCATCTTGCTCAATAGTGACATATCGCGGTAATAAATAATGTGAAACTTTCGACCACCTACCAATCAAATATTTACAAGGTACATTGACGAGCACAAACTCGGTTTATCAATAAAGAAGACTCTTGTCGATCAGCATGAATCATGCGATCTAACATAACTCATTTCATTTCTAATTATCAAAAAAGTGAGAAATTAAAAACCAGTTAAACATAGGAATAGATCTCGAAGGAATCAGATAATTTTCCCATCCCATTCTTTGAATACTCTCATATGTCATATGTCTTCCGACATGTTATTGCCTCTATAAAAATAACATTCTGTCTCTCTGTCTGCAGCTTATTACCCGGCCGCTATTGTTTTGCCTTTTTCATTTATATTTTCACCCAATTCGACCATTTTCCTCAAACGCCCATTTACAAAACCGTCGTGAAATTGTATCCTTTACCATATGGCGAACTGTGTGCATCATACTTGGTACTCCATTTCATTTCCAGTTCCATTTAAAGCCAGTTGTGCGGTGAGTGATTGTGAAATGAAAGTCTCTTCATGTTCAGCTTAGTCTCATTATCCTTGCAACTTTCAAACCCTTGAATCGATTGTTTGAATTCCCAGTTTCCCAACATTTTCACTCTTTGTGCAAGTTGAAAACATTTCCTGCAGCTTTTGTTGACAATGACATATTAATGAGGACTGAGGAGGCACTTATCTTGAGAGTGCTTGTATGTAATGTGTGCCATTATGTCAACGGTTTGATCTCAAAGACTTCAGTCCAGTTTAAACAGCATACACTAGATGAGTACTAGTGTGTACATACAGACGTTTAGCCTGACTAAATGGGAAATGCCTACAAAGTATAAACGCAATTTCAAACAGAACGGATGTTTGTAAAAGGATAAACAGTCACTGAATGAGTGGTACCGTCATGAAAGTTCATAGGGCGAAATTAATGGAGGCGCATTCATTATGCATAGGAATGAAGCAGAAAGAAGTGAAATTAGAATTGCTGCCAATTGCGGAAATCTTCATATATAATTATTATATATACTAATTTTGTCATTCCGTTTGTAATGCATGGAACCAATGCAGGCAGAATAAAATCGATAGGACACCCGCGAATTATAGTTTATGGTATTTTTATTTTTGCATGATTGTTTGTCCTCACAATAACTCGAGAATACATTTACCTAGGCAGCTGAAATATTGCACACGGCTTTTAAAAATAAAAGTTACCTTATAATTCGACAATGAGACAAATCAGGTAACTCCTTTGTAGAGTTGCCATACAAAAATTTCTTTTTTCAATATACAGAGTGTTTCCATCTAGGTGGTCCATAGAGCAGGAACTGGTAGTACTCACCTAAACAAAAAAAAAATTGAAAATTGTATGGCGGGGGGGGGGGGTCCATATCAACCGTTTTGGAGTTACAGGGTGATTAAGAAAAAAAGCTAGTGTTTCATAAAACACTTTATATCTTAAAAAGTCGCCGCTAAATGCACGCAGAACGTCATTGCCTTCCCAACAACTGCACAATCAGCCCCAAACTCCTCTCCCCTCAGGAGTTATTGTGATCTAAACTACATACTACAACATAACACTTTTTTATAAAAACTTTAAACTGTAGACTCCACCACACTAGATAGCACATAGGGTGTGTGCTATCTGTAGCCGTTAAAGAGTTATTAGCTCATAACCTTTTTTCTTTAATCACCCTATAACTCCGAAATGGTTGATATGGACCCCCCCCCCCTCATATAATATTTTTTTTATTTAGGTGAGTACTATCACCTCCTGCTCTATGGACCACCAAGGTAGAAGCACCCTGTATATTTGAATACTGAATGAGATCTAAAATTTTTCACCCGTCATTTTCATAATATTTACATTTTCAAAAATGGACTAAATCGGGTTGCCCGATTGTTCGTGTTGTCATACAAAACTTTGGGTTTTTACTTCATTTCACTTATAACATATTTTCATCTAAGGTATAAATTATCGGTCTTTAACCAAGTATAACCTTTAAACTTGTTTTTATACGAAAGAAGCTCCAAATTCAATCTGATTGCTCAATTAAGTGCTTATCCGAACTCTGTGTATAACCATATTGCTCCCAAATAGCCTTGACGTAATTTAAAGTATGTGGTGTTATAGGTAACACATTTACATTAATTCGACGGGTCTAGGTTCATTTCGTACGGTGGTTGAAAAATTCAAAGTTCTTCTGACAACAGTTTTCTCACTCAGACCTATTGAGATGATGTAATGTGCTAATGATATTTCATTCGCTACTTTGGAGGACTCTTAAAATTACAGATCCAATTATAGCATTTGTCAAGAAATAGATAAAACATGCTCCATATTTCCCTATTATTTGAAGATGTCATCCGTTGTTGTTTGACCGTTAAAGCTTTCTTTTAATTTTATATGACGATTTTGGTACATTGTAAAAAGTTCAAGAAACCGTTTTTTCGATTGACTTGAAAATCCTGAATTTATATATTAAGGCTGGATCGTTGTCCTAAATTGGACAGCTCGGTGCAGAATTCGCAAGATGGGCCGGGATATTAAGATTTTTGAATAAATCGCAAATTGATTAATGGAATATTTATTTAACCACCTCAGACAACAAAATAAAGTTTTCTAATTTTTAAATTTGTTCCCAGATTTTTATTGAAATTGATTTAAAAATGAAAATTCAATGATTTTTTTTTCATTTCTCTTATTTGCGGAGCGCGCCTGCCGATTTTCCGATTTTTAAAATTCTACTTATATCTACGACAATTTGACGCAATAAATAGCTTTACCTGCATTTTACCCATTAAGAAAGCAATCTATTGCATCAAATTTTCATAAAAATAAGTAGAATTTTAAAAATCGGAAATCGTTATTTTCTGCTTATTAACGTCAAAAAGCTTCTGTTAAAATTTTATTTTATTTAGCTCAAATTTGTGGTAGCCCCGCTCCGCAAACCAGAGAAATTAAAAAAAAATCATTGAATTTCCATATTTAAATCATTTTCAATAAAAATTGGGGGACAAATTTAAAAATTAGAAAAACGTTATTTTGTTGTCTGAGGTGGTTAAATAAATATTCCATTAATCAATTTGCGATTTATTCAAAATTCTTAACGTCCCACCCCATCATGCAAATTGTGCACCGAGCCAGCCTTAGTTATAATATTATGGTGATAATTTATGAAAAATTTGTCTGACCAGTTATTTAAATTTTTTTTTTCCGTTGGTTATAGGATCATTGCAGGAAGTTAATTATGAATTAGAATGAAAGGAAACAACACTCACTTAAAATTCAAAATTTTTGACTTTCGTAATATTCGAGAGAAATATTTTTTTTTCCAAGAAAATCTCCAGGAAACCATCTGAGTCCAATTTTTTTATAATGAATAAACGGTGATGCTGATAATTTAAAAATTAAAAAATCCTTGGTGCAAACTGAACTCAAGGAAATTTTCACCTAATGTATTCTCTGGTAAAAAAGGAGTTATATGTAGACTATATATAACAAAAAATAAAAAAAGCTATTATTAGTTTAGGTCTAATTTCGGCAATACTCAAGCCGTGTCTAAATATACAGTGAAAACGAAAATTATTGACGGCAACCCAACAAAGGAGCTACTCGATTTTACGATTGGCATATTCATGAAAATGTGGTATTTCACGACAGAAATTTTCATCACCCGCACTATTACCGCGAATCGGATATATACATATGTATGTACTACTGTACATAGGTCTGTCAGTCGGAGCAGTAATTTGTTAAAATATTTTAGATCTAGAAATCTCATCGAATCTCACCAGCATCAGATATAGTATAATCGATAGGTTCTTTTCTACTTACTGATGCTCCTGGCAAAAATATTTCCTCAAATGACCTACATAGGCAAGTTCAGCTTTCAAAATTTGCCAAGAAACTTGACCAAGGGTACCTACATAAATAAGCTTTTTTTGGAAAGACGAAACTGAATATGAGGAGGATAAATATACATCGACTGAAATTATATGGTCCTCCTAGAATTGTTTTGCTGATGATAATCAGTTCTCTTTTCATTGACAAAAAGAATGTCAGTCCTAACGTCCTCCTCGCGTTAAAATTAAAAATAATTTTAATTAATTGCAAACAAAATATTCATAAAAAATTCTGAAAAGCCTATCAACCGGTTCCGTCATGCTGTAAACACACTAATTATTTGGGAAATATCATAGCACTCTTACCTTCAAATTATTGACAGAATTTTCCTCAGCTTTAAACGCTTTGAACTGTTTCGCCTCCGTTTTTCATTTGTTCGCGACCGTGACAGGAATTTAAATTCACCCTGTCGAGGCCGAGGCGAACACGTCGAAGACAACAAATAAAACACTGTTCTAAAAATAGCGGGCCCACTTTAGAACAGTGTGCTCTTCAGTAAATGTACTTTCCATAATTTAAATATGCGAAAATACCAACAGAATAACTCATTGCCTCTCTGTTCCTCCAGTAAAGCTTATATGTATAACGAGGTTGACCTTTCTCTTTCTATGTTGCGGCATATTGCAGACTCTCGTTTCCCGCAATGTGTGGCCATAAATTTTCACCCAAAATTTCCCCTTAATTTCTTATTGCTGCGCTCTTGTGAATTCCCCTCTAGTTTATCGAGCTTTTCCTCTGGTTCTTTGGACTCACTGGAGTCTCGTCTCGGTGGCTTTTCCGAAGTTTATCTCGCTTTTTATTATTTCCCCTGACTACGTCATTCAAAACAGAGAAGCGCATTGCGAGTGTGGTTTCCCTTGTATTACGTGTATTATATGTGCATGATTGCATGCCCTTACTTTTCAGCTCAGTCTCAGTCGCGGTCCGGTGACCGGCATATCTTCCACATGACGTACATAGTGACACAATAACCTGGAAACAGTTCCAGCCCATATTCATCACATGTATGCATCATGATGATAGGCACTGGCGCTGGGCTGCGCTAGGAGGATGAAATAGTAACGGTAGATTTACACAACTCTGAATGCCTGGAGGTGCAAAACCAAGGCGAGAAGTGTTGCAATTATACGGACTGTTGGCACTTTGGTCTGCAACTCCGTTTTCATTATGACCAGCCGGAAAATTGCCTCAAACTTTAAAGCAATCAATAATGAAAAACGAGTTCTTGATGTGCGTGTTGGTTGGCAGGATATGAAACAAAATTCTCGTACATAAATGCAATATATGGCGATTTGCGGGTTGCTTGTCATTTTTTAATTGTTAAAAATTTGTTTATGGTCATAGTTAGTCATCAAATGAGAAATCTAACACGCAATTAAGGGATCCTTGTGGCAGCGTGTGGAACAAATGCTTCCTCCGGTCAAAAATCGGCCGAGGCCTCCCAGAATGGCAATTTACGTTGCTTACTTGAGCTTGAAACTTAATACATGTTGGGGAACGTGAAATAATCCTTTTTCTTTACAAAACTAATGAGATTGTCTAATTCATAACTTTTCCAATAATAGTCGAATATGCAGTTAAACATATATATTTCATAGGTATATCCCTATGAAAGGAAATATGAAGGTCCTGATTGCGGTCCAAGATACAACATCCTGCTATACCAATTACCATGGACAGTGGGATATTGTAGCCTGGACATTTGTAATTTACTAAGTAGAAATGATGGTATATCAACAGAGTTAAATTAAATAACACTCTTTATTCAATAAGGTATAACAATATTCGCAAAGCAGGTACTAAACAAAAAACTGCTATGCTATACACATTTAATTTATTATTTATGTAAAGGTAGGGCTATGGCTTTTTTGTACATGTCCGTGGTGCAATTGTTCGAAGTGTCCAAGGTACATACCCCTTGCAAAAGACATCAAACCGCCTGTGATATATTTTAAGGCGCACAATCAAAACCCTCGAGAATACTTCCCAAGCCATGAAACAGAAATCTCTATGTATGCGTTTTGAGTCCGTTTTCTAAAATGTTCTATATTGATGCTTATGGAAAAGTGCCAAACATTGACTTTAAATATGCTATAGATCCTAAACTACTATCCATACAGGAAAATAGTCTGCTAGTAATTTAAAGCTTGGTTCCTTACCTTCCCAAAGGCTATACTTCCTATATACCTTACTTAACAAAATAATAAAATAATTTTGGTTACAAAGTAGCCTTACCATTTAACGCTCAATACCTCTCAGCTGAGTCCGAATCTGTAGGCAGCCACATTCGATATCATCAGCCCGGCACAGCGACATTACAACGATTACTCAGCTGAGAATTTTTGTTTGAGGAATCGTAGTCATTTGGTTAAGATAACTTTTTTTAAATAATTTTGTTAGGAAAGGTATGAAAATTTTGTTACGGTTCAAATGATAAGAAAGCAGGCTTAAGATTATCACGGCGCGATTTTTCTGTATGAATAGTAGTTTAGAGCGGAGGAGCTGTTCAAATCAAACTTTTGTCAGTTTTACATAAGAACACTGCAAATATTTTAGAATGTAAGGACTCCATTGGGCCTCGCATGTGGTAGGGAGAGAGACTGTTTCATGGCTTGTGAAGTATTCTCGAGGGTTTTGGCACAATTCAACACATGATGCACGATCTATAAAGGAATGTTTACAATGAGAGAGTAGAGATGGAGTCACCAGATTGCATTTTCTCCCATTTTCTCAAGCTTGCACTCTAATAAAAGTTCTTCGCACCGCCCACCAGTGTGGATTTCACGGAGTAGCGACAGATTGGGACAATTCCTAATCTCACGTTGGTAGTTTCGAAAGCTTTCAACATTTGTTTCGAAACACTAGTTTCTAGCAGATGTCGCACTGATAATTACAAATTTTAACTAACGAAAATTAATAAATCATAACAGAAAAACAAAAAATAAATATTTTTGCAAAGAAATCAAAAATGTACTTACTATTTTCATCATTCAATTTTAACAAAATAAAGCCAATTTAGAATTGAAATTTTCTTATGTTCGAATTGGGTTATCAATGCAATATACAGTACGTTTACGTGAATACTTGAAGTATACTTGAAGTATGCTTGAAAATATCATGAAAACGCTCATTCAACGCATAAATTTCAACTGAAGTACTTGGAAAATTAAATTCAAGAAAAATTCAACTCAAGTAATTGGAATTAATTCAATCAACCACTCTGGTAGAAAGCGCGAATAACTTATATTAGAGTGCAAGCTTCAGTAAAGGAGAGAAAATGCAATCTGGGGACTCCACTCTACTCAGTCATTGTAAACGCTCCTTAATAGGAAATATAAACAAGTTTTACCTGAGCTGGAATCAAAAGATATAGAAAGAATAGAACTCCAACCACTGGAAAAGATTTGCTTTTTTCACCCTTTTCTTTAAAGCTCAATAACTGCACATTTGTTCGACAAACTTATTCCCAGAATAACTTAAGTGTCATATGTTGATTAGTAAAATCGGATGCTATCAAATGATTCACACTCGATTTTGATAAAAAGTATTTGTATGGGGAATTGGGTGACCCTATCTTCGAACTTCTATGGTAGGTGATCAGAGATAACCATGTTGATAAGACCTCTCTGATCGCTGGGTCGAAAGGCTCGATTTTTTCTGCATTTTCAATGCACGTTAGATATACATTGAAATTATTTTCAGTGAATTTCAGTCTATAGAGACGAGCAATTGTTCACATACAAGTAGTACCTACAGTCCTCGTGAAAAATAAAATTACCAAGGTACACACATGCACAAAGTACAGCATCTTCCTTTACCTGTACCTGTTTAATTCAAAGTGGTAGATTGTAGATTCGACAAGATTCACAGATTTGGTAACGCTAATTAACACTAAAAATTTAATTCTTAAAACGCATTTTTGCAATGTCGTACCCGCTACGTTTTGCACGTGAAGGCATGGTTGTCAGATTACATTTATTTCTCGTCTACGACGGAAAGCTTGGTCGAGCTGCAAGAAATTTTAAGCACTTTTGGCGAAAGCACTACATTTTGACATTAGAGTTGACAAAAATAGAGCTCGTTCCACTGACGTCATACCCCGTTGAGCGAAAGGTATCCGAAATTTTATTTGATGTATGCCGCAATTACCCTAGAGATGATGAAATCAAAGTTTGTCATTCCGTTTGTTAAGCATAGAAATAATGAGCATGCAAAATGGGTTAGACACCTACGCATAATATTAAAGTTATTTTGTTTTTTGTATGTCGATCTGCACGTCCGTCTGTCCGTCAGTCCGCACGATAGCTTGAGAGCGTGTTCATTTAGAAGAGCTGAAATTTCGCTCACAGCCTTTTAAACAAAATTGAAGATTTAAGTTCGAAAATGGGGACAAATCGGGTAGCTCCTTCATAGGTTTGGCATACGAAAAATTTCGTTTTTCACAATATATTTGGACACTGCCTGAGAATGCGTCGATGTAGGGAGCTGAAATTGTGTACATGGTGTTTTCATGGCAATAGTCTTAGATCAATTATAACTTTTCTCTTGTTTTATTTCTATTATCGTAAGAAAACTCCGGGAAATTCTATTTTCATTCTGTTGACACTTATTACGTATAGCGTTGTATTACTTTTTTATGGTTTGTCAAATGATTAATGCATCGCTAGATATTATAATAGAATATACTTATATATTTCTTCGGATTAGTATCTTTTGTTGGTCATACCTGGGTATATTTATAAATAAAAACAAAATAAAATGTTACCTAATTCTGCAGGTATCACAGGTATCCTTGCTACATATTTCCAACACCAACCAAAAATTTCAATTTTCAGATGTGAAATTAATCTTCATCAAACCAAATGCATGGCAATTAACAAAAATTATGTTTATTTGCTAAGCTAGTTGAACTTTGTGGTTATGTCAATCAAAAATAAAGGCTTCGAATACCTTGACAATAAAGGATATGTTGGCAACAGATCAATAATTTGATGGATCATTCCTCTCGCATCTTAATTCAAGATACTTTCAACGATTTTGAGAAAATCCCATTATGAACAGATATATTAAATAAATATTATATCAAAGATAAACTATACTATTTAACAAACTATTCCATATGACCGAAATTTGGTTAAGAATGAGACGATGATAATCGTCTCCAGATCCTCAAACATCTAATTACCACGATACTATCGAAGTCAGTCCAGAGCACAAATGTTTATCAGACCTATTCTTAACGCAGCTACAGCATATCATTCCACAATGCATAGGTAATAAACTTCGACGAACAAGAGAAAAGATTACAATTGGTCTAAAACAAATAATATTATAACCTAGATGAAAATAAAATTCATATAAAGTGAAAACCAAAAGCTCTGTAAGGCAACACCAAATTTAGGTTGCCCAATTTAGTTCCTTTTTGAAACTGTATTTACTATTTTTATTACAACGCTGTGGGCAAAAATTCAGCTCTCTATGTCGACGAATTCTCAGGTAGTGTTCAAATCAATAGTGAAAAATCAACGTTTTAATGGCAACACCAAGAAAGGGTTGCCCGATTTAGTCCATTTTTTAGGTTAAATTTGCAATTTTACAGACGGACATGCAAAAATCAAAATAACTTTTAATATTATTATGGGTGTCCAATCCATTCTACTCTATACCATCATTATTTCAATGCGTTACAAAAGGAATGACAAACTTAGTAATACACTATAGATTTCATCTAGGTTATAAAAACATGGCTGCCGATCTTCAGCAGAGATAGATGGTAGCAGGTAATCTATATCAGAACCATATCATCTTGAGATGCAGGTAGGTTAAGAGTTCCAAAAACGTGCTCGCCGGAAAGCAGCACAGTATTAGATAACTCCTTAAAAAGTCCATTCAATGCTTCATGATAGTGACTATAGTAGGACTAAATTCTTCCCAAACAATATATTTGGCAGCCCAAAATTCAATGCATAACCTTAACTGATGTAGTAAAAGAGAGACAAGTATAAAAATTGTTTTCACACAATATTTCGACTTCCTCAGCGGTGTCGGGCTGGAATCTCATCACAAAAAATCACTTGTGATAGGAATCTTATTTGTTATCTAAATTGAATTATACGACATATTCAGTACCATGGCAGCTGCAAACAGGACATGAATATTTTCCAGAGAATCTGACATATTCTGAAAATAGGTTATGGGTCGATGTGTTTTGGAAATTCATTTTTTAACAATATAATGCACTCCGGAAATGATACATACATTTTGTTTAATATACATATTTCGTTTGTGAAGCCTAAAGTCCTAACAATATCTTATTATTTTAGTCACATTGGTAAAAAAAGTACTTAAGCTACATTGATGTATACGACCTGCCGTCCTACAGGCCGAAATTAAATCTGAACGAGAAGCTGTAACTGTGACTGATAAGTTTATATATGCTGAATCTTATTCCAAATCATCCCGATTCAAGTTTCAAGTTTCCGAGAGCTAATCGTAGGACTCGAGAATAGTATATACCCGAAACGTGGGGTTTATCCAATAAGTTTCCCTTGCCGATACTAATATATTGTTTTTCTATTTCTTTCAAATTATGAGACGTAGCGTGACTGTCACAGTTTACTTAAAAACTCTACCCAGCTTCATTACTTTTTGAGAAAATCTAGTGAACTCCTATGAATAAAAACATTATTTTAACTGCAAGTATTACTAAGAATACATATCTGCTGTGCAGACGTAAGTAATCGTCATTAATTTCGCATTGGAGCCACTGAGGCACTGACATGCATATAGACCGTACCAAAAATGCATCAACTCAAATGCCTGCACTTCCTGTGCCAACATTTAAAAATCTCATTCGAACTCAAATATTGCCAGAGTTCTTTCTTTTATTCATGCAAAACGAAACAAATTGCTTTGTTTGATTCGCTAATTTGCTCCAATCACTGACATGATTGCGTCAAAATGACATATTTCCTATCTCATGTGGCATCAAATTTACATTGCTGCAGAGTGGAGTAGCACTTTTTTTTTTATCCCAAAACAATTTGTTTCATTTTTCATGAATAAAAGAAAGAACTCTGGCAATATTTGTCTTCTAAATCCATTAAAACAAACTTCCAAGTTTCACGTTATTCCAATTAAATGTCTTTCTCGACAAGATTCTTAACCAATGCCCCATTTTTACTCGGTGCAGTTATTTTTATTTAGCGGATAAAGGAATTCGCATTAAGATATAAAATTGTAGCTCTAACGAGGACTTTCCATAAAGATTTAGGCTCCATTTACTAGCGGAAAGCTTCACTATGTTTGGCTTAAGAATTATTAATTAGCAGCTCAGCCAGTGTACATACAGTCGCTGTCATAGCTTTTCCAGTGATTACTAAAGCTCTGGTAAGACCTATCCCAACATGAATGGAGTAAAAGCAGAATAATGCCTCTGCATACAAGTTCACACTGGCAAGCAATAACAACATTTTCGTAACTGACTCCTGCAAGTAGGTATGTATATGTATATGTAGTCGCCACAGAAAAACGCATGCTGTATGTCGCAATGCGCAATGACGTCACACGGGAAAACAAAAAGCTCACTACACTTCTAGAAAAATACAACTCAAGTGGTTGAGCTTAAGTTGAGACAACTATATGTCTCGTAGGGGATAAAGGGGAAGAACTCGGACTGCCATCTAGTTATAAATAGCAGAACAAAGGATAATCTTACGTGTTGCACGTGTCGGGTGGGTCTTGAGCTTTTTCCCCTCAACAGCTCCCATTCCAAATTCCCAATTCCTATGGAAAAGCAGACAAAGCAACGCTCCCAGCGCTGACGCTCTGGTCCTCTGCACACTGCAGTTCTGCACCGCCTGCAAAGCGATACGAATACACCATACATACAGTTTATCAATCAAAATTAAATTACATGCCTCCGTACTTATATGACATAAAGATTGTTGTAGATTGGTGTAATATTGCTGGAGTTATGATTTTGTGGCTTGCGGCAATGGAAAGAAATTGCTGTAAAAGCTTTAAACTTGACTGTATAAACATGGGCGGAAACTGTCGGAAGCGTGGTAATTAGGAAAATGAGGCGGCGGCCCTTTGTTAGAATTTTGAATCGGAATTCTAATAAAATAAAGAGGTGGTGATGGTGGCGGCTTTTGAACTACGGAAAAAAATTAAAAAGTTAATTTAGAAGTGTACGGCAATTACATGTTACTAAATACATATGTAGGCGGGAAACTTTTCAATGTTTGCTTGTAGTTCAAGAGAGCAATTAATTAGTAGGAAACCAATAATTTATTATAATTAAAATAAGTTTGGCGTAGGTATAATTTGCTCCTCAAATTTATTATGAAGCAGTAATGTGCAGATTATGCGCATTATATGATAAAGGGAAAAAATCCACATCTTTTCAATTCATTACCAAACTTATGAGAAAAGATTTTTTCGCCCTGTTGTGCATGGCGATTACGCGCTCAAAGTAGATATCAAATATTGCATTGATCAGAAGTATAGTAACACTGACCATGCACTATAATCATTCAATGTTTCCTTGTAGGACCAAGATATCCTGTGAAAAAGACGGCAGCGCACCATCCAACCGAATGCATTTTTGTAAAACCTTTTTGAAAACAAACTTTTTTTTACATATATACGACGGGAAGTAGTATATTGAGAATTCCTGTAGAATTTGTAATAGATAACTTTTTGGATGAACCTGCTAACTACATAAACCAATTTTTCCTTACAAAAAAAAATCATAACCGACTTGTTCATCAAACCAATACTGGTGAGAAGACTTCTGAGCTACCTTTCGATTCACCCAGAAAATATGAAATTTTAATACTACTCTTTCATTAGCAAAAAAATCAGTTACTAGGAATTTCACAGCACAAACTATGGCAGAATAACCAAGACAACTAATATGTAGTTTCAAATTATTATACTACGTCCTACATAGAATAAAAAAATAATTAAACACACGCTGACCAATAACAGAATAAGTAATGACAAAACACCAAAGCAACAAAAAGCAAGAGATAACCAATAACCGCCATAATCACCTTTTTTCTAAACAGAAAAAATAACCAAAATAATTAGTTTTTCTCTCAGCGTTGTAGGATTGTGAGAATTTTACCTTTCTTGGGGCTTACATACATTAAATTAATTGCTAACTAAAGTAATATAATGAAATTAATAAAAATTTTAGAAATTCGTTTTACACAAATATGACTGTCTTCAAACTTTTAAAAATAATGAATCCATTCATCTTAAACAATTAGTTAATTTGACTTTCACTAAGCTTTAATTAACAAATTAAAATTAATAACATTAGTTGAACAGCTAAGGGGAATTTATTGAAAGCGGTTGGAATATGAATCCATAATTTATTAATTAAAATTATGTATAGGTGTGATTTCAAATTCTTATAATAATATTAAGTAGGCACCTACTAATTAATGCAACTAATATGATAATGGTAATCTAGCCAATCAATTAGCAAGAGATCAAAACCCACCGTATATATTTCACTGAGAATTTACTTTCCCTAACGAAAAATCTTATTGGTTGTGAAAATCTTGACTCATTGCATAATATAAAAATTTTAAATTTAACAGAACTAATACCATAGACAATCTAATGAATCATTAGTACTAACTATTCATCAAAATACCGTGTGTATACGTCATTATGAAGCGAAAATCATTATAGCTATAATGAGGAAAAATGTGCTAGATTTATTTGGCTTATAATATAAATGTGGAGCTTCACTGTGCATCTGCAGATTTGAAAAATAAGAAAAAGAAATGTAAAGATGTCATAAGTTTGTCAAAACCAATTTGACAGTACAAACTAATTAAAGAAATGGCTGTGTGTCTGCAGTTTATAATGAGTCATTATAGACTAATGAGTCGTTAGTTATTTCTTCATTAAAAGCGCTGTGTGTCCAGGGAATAACGCAATACAATGTAGACCAATCATTTTAGCCATAACAATTAATATATAACTAACAGCCACTTTAGACTAACTACAAAATGAATGATAGGGACTGAAGCAAATAATCGCCATAATAACAAACATATAAATAACATAATGTGTATTCCACGAAATTATTCAATTTTTATTATTAATAATAATATGGTGTTAAGTGCGAAGTCCACACCACCCAAGTGTATATTATGGACTGAATGTTGATTGAAATACACTGCAGAAAGTGGACTCACTTTAATATAGCAGTCTCTTGCAGTCTAAGCACCAAGTACCAACCACGGTATACAGAATATCAAGGTATGATCGTCCGGGCTGTCAAGTCGATTCTTAAAAAGGGAAAAATAAAGTGATAATATATATGCAAATTTATGCCACTGGATCCATTGAAAATGTTAAAATAAATATAATATAATATGAGTTTGTGGCGACGTCCATATTAAATGCTTTTGTAACTAAATACTTAATGCTTCCCACTTCACTCGATATCCCGTTTCGTCGATTTTTTACTAGTTACGTTTGCGACAATTAAATTAAGGAGCCTTTGAAAATGATAAAAAAAGTTGTGTCTTTGTAAAAAATAGTCTTGTCAGTTTCATATAGCCGAAAAGATAATTACGTAAATAAAAATAAAATAATTGTAAAAAAATAAAGAGTGTAAGAAGGCATAAAAAATAAAAACCACTACAAAGATATTTATTCACGACAACGTAATTCATTCAAGTTTTTCTGTAAAAAAAAACAAAAATATTATAACAAGAGGAGCCATAAGCAGTTCTGCTAGGACCCACTTAAGTTTCTTACCATAAATATATGTACATTGAATTTGTTAGTTTAAAGCTCATTTCAGGGAAATTAGTTCGGATCAAAACAAAGTGCCATAATGATCGTTAGGAAATGCAAAATAAGACTGATATACCTATAATTTGCACTCTTAATTGATTATTTAAGATCTTTCTATTATTTTTATAGTGAAAATAGTAAGTGGTAATGGTAATTTTCCCAAATAAAAGGCAAATGTGAAATGCATCATAACGAAGTGTAAAAAGTGGGGTTCGTGGCAAATTAAACTGTGGGATACAATTCGAATAATCTTCCGTCAATTTGACTTTACGCTCAGAAAATAAAATGGTACTTCTTTTAAGATTTTAAATGGATCCTGTAGAATAAATTTAGATAAATAAATTTTTGTTTTTTCACTTTTAAAGAAACGCGACATGCGAAACGCAGAAAATAGTCGGATAGTCATACCTTGTTAGTTTGTATACCGTCGTACCAACTGAGAGAGAACTATAAACCACAAATAAATTAGTGGGTTTGGCGAAATAAAAGTTTTTCATTACGGTTATACTGATAAAAAGTATTTTACCAAACGCAGCAGAAATTCGAAAAGTTTTACTAGTATTAAAATCACTTTTCACTCCCTACCAATGACTTTTTTCAATATTGGCACTAATGGAAGCAGTTTTTACAAAAGGAATTGTGCCCACATGAAACCGGATATTAAGCATTCCATATTATATATGCCAGTGGTCCACATAGAGTTATCAAAATCCCGAAACCAGTGTAACCCCCACCTTTTTGCAGAAAAATGTTCAGCTTACATCCTTGAAGCTTTTTTTATCTTTATTCGAAATTGTTGAGATTGATTTGAAAATTTGAAATATTTTCATACTGTTGTGATACCTCTTTTTGCAATTAGTTTGACACTGTTTTTTTTTGTTTTTTTTTCAAAAATTAGGCCGATTGAAATTGATGTTACCAATTGTGTGTAATGGTGCTCAGAAGAATATTCTTAAATAAATCCAGCATATCACTAACGATAACGAAATTCTTTATTCTCCCTCTTCCGTTTATACAAAATTTATTTCGGGGTTTATAATAAACATTTCATTTAGCCTTGAGATGAGATCTAATTTGAATTATTCACATTTGAAGAATTGATACACCATGGAATATTCCACGTAAACAATAGTGGCTAATTGCATTTTTAAATTGCTAAATCTCAGTTCATGTTTACATTTAAATTTATTCCTAAATGCATATGCAATATGCTCCTCCTTAGCTGGGAATGAAAATTTATATTAGCTTGAGAAACCTCCATGCATGGAATTTTCCAATGCTTTTCTGTTTGAAGTTTCCTGGATTTTAATATTTAAAAATGTTTTTGTGCTAGCTGCAAAATATTTTCATGTGGTTTTAATTTCAAAGTACATCCTCTGAGCATTTAATTGAAAACATTTTTTTTTTAATCAATTCGGTTTTAAATCCAGAGATTGAAGATATGTTCACATGGTGGATGGAGTTTTTATTTGTTGAAGATATATAGTTATGTCATCCAATCGGTATACGGTTTTAGATACTTTTTATTCGTGACATTTCGATATTCTGTATTCGCAGCCGTCTACAAAGAGCATTGATTTGATTAATATAGGTATGTAGATTGCAAGGAAACCGAACTATGAAAAAAAATCCGATGTCAGCTATTTATATATAAAGACCTGGGTTCAGACATTTATATAACTTCTGAAACTCGACTATAACGACTTCCACTATCCCGAATTCAACTGGCTAGTTATAACGTTTAGTATTTGTAGAGTCATAAAGCAATCAGTGTTAATTAATTATTTGCTCCTGTGGAAACCATCCACTCACCACATTGACAACAAGGGATTTATTTGAACAGCATCCAAAATATTGACCTCTTTTGGAGCTATCTGCCCCAGAAAAACGCTTGTGTGATTCCAACCGCAAAGCGAATATCAATCACGAATTGACAAAAGAGAAAAGTCATTGGTCTGCGAACAGGTGATCAACTGGATAATGCGTAGTATCCCCCTAAAAGGGCGGATATGTATCACCAGCTCCCCACCCAAAATATAGAAGCAACCCAAGAAAGTATGTTGTGTCGGTCTGTGAATTTCCATTGAGGTTAGGTTAGTTATTGCTATTGAATATTTAGAGAAACTGCGCATTAATTCATTCGTTCATCGTCTGTAACGATTTCCTGAGGAATTTTGGAGCATTGAGAATATGTGGTTATATTATGCCACTTCGCTGTTCCCATAAATTATAAATTCCTATGAACACTAATCCGGGCGGAGAGGGCGCCTGAAAAATGAAAAGTTAGCCACAACAGGCGTTCTTAGAAGGGATATCTCTTCCGTTAAATAAACATGAATTTATAATGTAGATAAGTAAAGCTTGTGGGATTCAGGCTTCTCTATAAAAAAAGTGATATTAAGAGGAGAACTGCTATAAGCACGAGCGTCCCAAATGGCAGAGTAGTATAAAATTATCCTCTTTTTAATTAACAGAAAAAAAACAAATAAGACAATTTTTATCTACAAAGTATATTGAATAATCACAATACCGATCTCGTCTCATCTAAAGAATTCCTTCATTTTCCATCAAAATGGTTTTAAGTTCTGTGAATAAGATAATAATCGGTCTACTATTGTAACGAACCTCGAGGTAAATAGTTGGGCTCCTGGTTCCGGCAGTATGCGGATCACAGGTACTTAAGATAAATGTTCTTCCTAGAGGAAGATTTGTATGGGAAGAATTAACGGTGAAATGATTGGAGTTTCTTCTTCTCACTGTCGTTGAGCTCAAGGGACCAAACAAGGAAACGTATATCCTACACAAAAAGAAGCTGCCTAGAAGTGGGTCTTTATGATCCCGTTAAAATAGATAAAAGGTAATGGTAAGACTTTTATAGTCCGCGCCAGTTGATAATTTTTCGCGTTTGGAAGATATTTGGGAAATTTTGACAATATTTAGTCATTATTCGCCAGTGTAAGAAACAAGGTTCTTGTTTATTGAAAAATGTAAACATTTCTCCATAAAAAAAAACAAGAATATTTCTCTCAGTCATACACATACTCAATTTCCTTAAAACTACATGCATTTCTTTCTTTCAAAATTTGCTTTAATTTTTTTTCTCCTTTGATGGGTAATCTCTTTCTATTGAACAGCTGTTCAAGAGATTACTCTAAACCAAAATAGACGTATTCATAAGTAAAATTACTTAAGTAATGTGAGCGTGCCTTATAAAGTGAACAGACCTACCCAGAACGACTTTAAGAGCCAACCTACACGCTTCGCAAGCGGAAGAAGAAATTTTACAATTTCAAAATAGCCGAAACAAATGACATATCTTAATCTTATATATCTTATAACTGTTAGGCCGAAACTATTTCCATGCCGAAATATTGGTATCTTGCCCGTACTCCCGTATGAAATTTGGCATTTCGGATTTTTTCCCCCGAATGCCTCCCATACGTAAAAAGTGAAGCGTGCAGGTCCTAGCTAAGGTATCGGTAAGGAACTTTCGTTAAGTTTACATATCAAATTGCCAACACAGGTAGTCAGAATGGGGCAGGTAATAAGTGGTCCTTTTTAGATTAAGTGTGGAGTCCCACAGGGAACGGTTTTGAGTCCAATACTCTATCTAATCTATATAAATGAGTGCGTTAAATTATTCAAATAGTCGAGAAGGGAGTATATTGCAGCGTTTGCAGATGACACGGTTTATTATTTCGTGGAGAAAACTGGCCTCTTAATTTATCACTAGCGGAAAGAGGCATTAAAATAGTGAGTATATCACAAGTTAGCATTTAATCTAATAAAACATGTTTCGTGAAATTTGGGCATGAAAATATACGTTCAAACGTTATAATCTTGAGAAATATTTTTCATACATAATACATATAAAAATTATAAATTTGGAACTGCATACTCTAACTACATTACATGCCATAGTCGAGTTTAGATTTATCATTTATTTAGTATTTGCATAATTTTATTTTATAATATTAGTAAGTACTAAATTAGTCACAACCCTCACACATCACAAAAGCTTCGTCTTCTGTGAGCAGTTAGCCTAGATTATTAAGTTTTTACTTTTATATTACATATAAACTTTAAATTGCATATCAGGCTGCAATAAATAAATAAATAATAAATTAATTAATGGAATTGGTAACACTATTATTATTTTATTATAGAAGAAGAATGCGAACAAAGGTGGTCCCTTCTAAGGGAAAAGTTTGGCAAGGAGCTAAAATAGCGGATATTGCTTCTGGAAGTTCTGCCGATTTTTCTTCAGATTATCCTTCAGAGTCTCTTCAAATAAATCAACTTTCATTTGATAATTTTTCCGCTTTATCAACTACATAAGTTCAAAATGAAACTATAGAAAAATGAGCATATAAGTACATATACTCCCTTTTTTCAAACTTACTACTATTTTTTAACGATTCTACTACTTCTTTTGCCTTATTTTGTGGGATCACTGAATTCACCACAAGATTCTGGATGATATTTATTGTGTTCCGTGCAACAAAAGGAGACAAGAGACATCAACTGGAAATGTAAAGTTCTAATTGGATTGCGATAACTAAATTGATGTTGATTGGTAATTGTTTGTTAACTTTATAAAAGTAAATAATAGAGTGAAATAAAGAAATTGTGAATTGTATCTGAAATAATGTGTTTTGAATAACGAACTAAGAGCACGCTCGTAACAATAATTTAAAGTTCGAACCCCTGAGGAATGAAATGACTTCACAAAATTTGTATTTGTATGGAAAATTATCTATAACGAATTTTATCAACATTTTCAATCCATTTTCAAAATAAGGGCACATATATGTATCTATTAGAATTGTGCTCATTCACCCTACATTTACCGTTCCTACCATTACAATATTATATGCATAACATTAATGTATTAGTTTGCTTTTTTCTAATCTAATGAGCCATGAGCATTTCAGATATTTCACGAATTCGGATTAGTTTCTATTTCTATTCAATAGGAAGTGCACACACGCAATTCTCGAATAAGACTTCATCAATTCAGGTTTCAGGACAATAATATATTCGACCCAAAAGCAACACACCTTTGAAGTCAAATAACACTTCTACTTCTACATATCTATGCTGAGCAATTCATCCCGCTATTGAAATGTGAATTAAAAGATATATCAAGAAGTGAAACCACAGATTGCCGAGCGAGGATTTCTACATGCAAACTTATATAGGATGAATAACTTCGGCATAATTTCTGCTCTACTGGCGCCTTTTACTTCAAATCTCTACAAGGCAGGAAAGCCTTGAAACTGAATCTCGACATGAATGAATGTATGTAACCAACATAAACCTCCTCAAAATGTTTTCAAGTTTTAGGGCATGTTTATCCAAAACTATTCCACCAACCCCTTCTTCTATTCTCTCTATACTCTCAGAAGAATAATTTGCATAACTCCTTGCATTCTACTTAACGAGGGAGGCTAAGCGACTTTTTCCACATGAAAAGGAAACCCCAGTCTGATTTTCATCCAAAAGATTTATCTGAAATGTAAAAGTAATAATAGTTCCCGAGTGAGTTTAAAACTGCACAAGTCTATATTGCGCCTTCGGGATACTTATAGAAAGCGCTAATTGTAATTTACCTTGATTCCCCCGTGGTTCATTGTTTGGACTTCTAAATTGTGCATCAATATTTCATGTTAGCCCTCCATTCGACTACCGAAATTAAATTCGGTATTTTTCAGTTCTGTGATTTCAACTGCAAAAAGGCGAAGTGCTGATTTTTTTTTTTCAATTTAATTTGCAAGATGTTTCACGAATACAATGTTCTCTTGAAAACAAAAACAGAAAAGGTTTTGAGAGAAATTGTTACTTTAAATTCAAGACTAGAAACTAGAAAAGTAATAACAGCTTGGAAACTGATTTCCATAGAATAACTTTTGGAGCAATTGACTAATTTTGATATAAAGGAAAAGATGTAAGGAATGAGTTAACCAATTTCAGCATTTCTTATTTCGATTCGTAGTTTTTTTCACAGGCATATTAATGACAAATTTAACTCAAATTGAATACTTTGCAATTGACGGTATTTCTGTCAATGCTATAGCTTTGCTCAGTGCTTTATGCGACATGGAGTGTGCGACTTTAATCTCTAATAATGTGGCATACTCCATACTTCTGGTTTAGGATAGGGTAAATGCACCAATTCGCGTCCACTTCATTTTATAACATGCCATACCATTCTCCAAATTGCTTTAAATGATTTAATGCATTGCATATAAGGAAATATAGAAGGATATACTGCTACAACACTAACTGAAGTATTATCAGACATTCGACAAATTTTCTATTAGGACCGCATCTAGCAACAAATAAAATATTACAGGATAAATTGTCTGAAAGATATCCTGAAGGCGTAGAAAAGTTTGGACCGACAAACTAGTTAATTGATGTGAATCGTTAGCCAAGTGTGGGTTTCCATTAAGTCCTGATAGCCCATGTACTTTTTTTTTTTTTTTTTTCATTATTTGTTGTACCACAGTGTACCAAATTTTAGCTTTCTATGTCGACGTGTTCTCAGGTAGTGTCCAAATATATCGTGGAAAACGAAATTTTTGTATGGCAACCCCACGAAGGAGTTGCCCGATTTGTCTCATTTTCGAACTTAATTTTACTTTTTTTTTAATGTCTGTGTCTAGGTGAACGCGTTCTCCAGTTATCGTGCGGACAGACAGACGGACGGATGGACGGACGGACATGCAAAAATCAAAATAACTTTTAATATTATTCGTGGGTGTCCAATTCATTATGCTCTACCATCATTATTTCGAGGTGTTACAAACGGAATGACAAACTTAGTATACCCCTATAGATTTCATCTAGGGTATAAAAATGGGCAACCATAGGGCGAAACTAGTATGACCTTTTTCTGAAATGCAATCCAGAGCTAACACATCGAATTCTCGAAAGCTTAACCGAAGCCAGAGATACGTTTTCTGAAAATGTTATTCGAAAATGGTTAGATGAGCTGCAAAATTGTATAAAGGAGATGAATGCAGTAGACATTTTTGAAGAAACAGTGGTTTTTTCCTACGTACGACCACCTAGGAATGTAGTTAATAGTCATGCCATGATTATTAGTTCGTTTTGAGTCAGGCTGCACGAGAATATACCGCGAATGGGGTTTAATGGTTACATGATTAATTACTGAACAAATTCAAAAACAGGTGAACTTTCTTTTTGAGGGCCACAAGTCCCACTTAACATTGGAGCTATGCGAGTTTCTCAGGCAAAGGGGATAACTTTATACGCACTTCCTCCTAGCACGAAACATATACCACAGCGAGCAAATGTTTATGTTTTTAACTAATGCTTCATCAAAAGTAACGGGAGTGGTTAAGTGATGATCTTGTTTTATGGAGATGAGTTAGCTTTGGATCTTAGACGCATGGCATGCGACGGGATCACTTTGCACAACCGTGGATATTGTCAATACCGTTATTCAATTTTCTAATCATTCAATCTCGTTTAACATATGTGACATTCCCACGAAGTCCGCAAGAGTGTCAAAGGAATAAGCGAAATCAAGGCATTGTCATCGGCGAAACTATGGATGGGATTGAAATTAAAGCAAAGCAGATCATTGATATTTAAGAGGTAAAAC
This sequence comes from Dioctria linearis, assembly GCA_963930735.1. Classification (NCBI taxonomy): domain Eukaryota; kingdom Metazoa; phylum Arthropoda; class Insecta; order Diptera; family Asilidae; genus Dioctria; species Dioctria linearis. The sequence goes on along the minus strand of OZ005742.1, from coordinate 280,258 downwards.
GGAGAGATAATAGAGCCCTTGGTGGACGCAAACCGGCTTAGACTGGACGCAAACTGGTGATTTCCGCATACACAGATATTTTCAATTATTATGCAGACTAGATAAATGTTTTGAGTTTTTAATATAAGTTAAAAGATAAATATTCAGCTTACTATTGTACTACACAAGTTTAAACATCGACATTAAGTTAATTCTACTAAAAACCCTTATTGTAAGGATTCCATTTCCTTAAATGGGCGCGAATTGTAAGTACTAAGTACGAGCTAAGTCGATTAAACTTGCTTTTTGAGAACTGTAGCCAAAGTGACGTGCTTTTATATGATTAAAATCAAGTGCAGTGCTGGTAATCCATCTACCAACTATGATAGGATATCTGCCCCATGGCATGGAAGTACATTGGGATGTGGTTATGTCACCTTTTCTCTTTTCGAAGCTGTTGTATGCTGATGATTTTCAAATATACGCAGCTTTATTAGTCTTCCGTCGTTGATCATTTTCTCAACGTAACTTTACAGAAATTATCTCGTATCAGCTCATTTTTTCTAGGATTCTTGCTTGTTACTCGCCCTCTTCTCTTGCCAAAATTGGGAGATTATCCCAGTTTCTACCAATTAAGTATATAAAAAATCGGGAATTTATGATGGATCCGTTTCTTGCTTGGAATTTTCAAAAAAATCGAATTTGTGCTCCCACCAAAGGGTCGGTTTCGATTCTTTGAGTCGTAGACAATTATGGAAAGCCCCAACTATTACACTGGGGAACAAAAAAGCAAAATTTTTCTGCGGCATTAGGTTTGGCAGTGATTTTAGTATGCACTATCATTGTAAATACCCGACGTGTAGTTTATTTGGCTGGGTGGGCTCTGGTTCTCAAGAAATCCCTCCTGGCACGATCATTATGGGACCCTTCGATATCTTCAAGGATGAGAAGTTTTCTTGACGACTCGGCGATAAACCGACAGTGTAGGTAGCTACAGCAAAGTATACCCGGTGTTCCGGTGTAGGTGATCCATAGAGAACGAGGTGATAGTACTCACCTAAACAAACAAAAAATTGTACGGTGTAGGGGGGTGTAAGACGCGTCGGTTCGGCGGTAGGGGGAGGGGATTAAGATTTTTTTTTTCACCATGTAAATTTCTTGATATACACCCTATCAAGGCAAGATTCATCTCAGATGATAGAAAACCGACTAAGCTTTCCCCAATGAATACCCAACCAGCATTCCTGTCATCTTCCGTCGGAAGTTGTAGGACGTCACAGTAAAAAAATTACAAAAAACATCTTAATTTTTTCAAATTTTAACGATTTTCCCGCCAAAATATATAATAACTATACAGTTGTTTTACAAGATTTAGAGAGCCCGGAATAGTACCTTGTCAACAAATACATAGAAGAAACATTAACGATTTCGTAAACCAAGCTTACCAAGCATATTTTGGAAAACAGCTTAGGCAGCAGGATAAATATTGAGTGCCGGATAAAGTATGTAAAGCTTGTGCGGAGTTTCTCCGATATATGGAGGATGCAAACGACTTTGGAGTGCTGATGTGGAATAGGTCAAGGAATCATCTTGATTGTGCAGTAAATGTGAAAGGTATGAACGGGTACAAAAAGCGCACGTGAGTTTATCCTAATATAAAATCGGCTAAAGCACCACACAGTGAAGATTTACGAGTACCGATATTTACTAAATACCTTATCAACGGATTACTCTGATGATATTGAAATGTTAGTCACTCAAAATTAAAGCAAGTGGAAGTGAATTTAAAGGATGCTGTTCTCTACGTCAATGTTTTCGACAAGGTGAGTTCAATGACTTAATCCGCGATTTAAATTTATCAAAGAAATCAGCTGAACTTCTTGTCACCAGACTTAAGGAAAAACATTGACTTCAGCCGGGCGTAAAAATAACATCTTACGGAAATAGAGGGGAAGATATTCTTCGTTACTTCAGTGAAGAAGATCATCTGGTGTATTGTAACAATGTTCCTGCACTTTTAAAATTTATGGGTTACCGGAATATCGGCCAGAAGAGTGACGACTCTTCATGGACAGGTAAAAAAAAATACCCCTGTTTCCTCTGCCTTTGGAATACTCATGCAAAAGAAGAACACTTGAGCAGAAAGGAATTGGCCGCTGAGAGAAAGTATGACTATATGGGAAAAGCTAACATCATTCATAAACCATTAATAGACCCCGAAAGAATCCTTCTTCCCTTACTTCATATTAAGCTTGGGCTAATGAAAGACATAAGAGTGGCGAAGCCACATGACTCAGATAGAATCTGATGCTTGGACAAGTTTTGTATGAATTACCAAAAAATTTTTGGGGAACCATAATGCAGCGGAATATCCCGAAATAGTCGCCAAATTGCTTGAAAATTTTGAAAAATTGGGAGCTAATGTCAGTGTCAAAGGTATATGCCATTTGAACAAATACCCTGACAACCTCAGCGATTATAGTGAGGAGTAAGGAGAGCGGTTCCTGCAGGATATGAGGATAATGGAGGAAAGGTATCAAGGGTGGTGAAATCGTCATATGATGGCGGACTATTGCTGGACCTTACAAAGGGACTGTCTTTGCCAATGTAGAAAATCTGATATTACTTTCATATGTACCTGACCTTAGTTTACTTTAAATCGGCACGGGGTCCGCAGAATCACTGTTCCCCAGTGTTAACTATCTATTGTACAGAAGTTGTAGTGATTTATAAAGCATAACCCCTCCTACCAACTAAGCGACGAATTTTGCAATATTTTGTGGAGAACAATTTTTGGCTAGTGGTAATATTGCAACAAAATAGCCAATGAAATATCTATTTATTCCTAGGAGCCATATATCAAACGACAATTCACCCAATAAGAAGAAGCCGAAGGACTTGAAGAATTAATTTAAAAGTGGTCCCACATTTCTTTTCGAAAAATCGAGGCTATATTGCGTCAGATGATCATCACATTCAGTTAATGCTGCATGGTTTGCAAAGTTTGATTGCCAGTTCTAAAACCCATAAAATTTGTTATAACCATTTTTACCGTCTCACGAACTGTTCTTAAAAGGAATGCGAAGAACAGCATTAATGATGTAACGAGCACATTTAGAAAAGAGAGCAGCAGGTATAAATATTTACAGCTCAGGTATCAATCTAGTCTCTCTATTTACTTCAGCAAGTAAGTACTCAATCGTATAAAGTGTGTGTGTGTCAGCATAAATATTTAAAAAGTGCTTGATTTATAACAGACTCGAAAAATTCACCTATGGTATATTGTTGCATTGTTTCAATTGAAAACATTTTCCATATGCACAGTGCACATAGTAAACAAAGTATTGTCATTTGTCTTAATTAATACACTGCCCACTATGTGGTAGAGCTCTCTTTATGTTTTCGTTATGCTCATGGAAGTAGTAAATCTTAAATATTTTTGAAGGGGGCTTGGTGCAATTATTTAAAATAAAACAAAATTTTGAACTGCCACTGAAACATTAAAGGACACACGAATTTGTAAAAAAGAATCTTGATGTTTTTGTTCTCCTATCAAAAGAAGTGAATCTTTTGCAAATGGATTAAATCCAGCACCCCTTCTTGGTGTTGCCATATAAAAATTTAGGTTTTTTTCCTATATTTTCTATTCTACTTAATATTTTTTGTGTAATTGTATTTTCTGCATTTTCATAGTCTTAATTCGAGTTAATATTACTAATAGGTTTGTGAATACATTATATATCTTAAATTTTATCATAATTTACTTAGCTGCTTTTCATATTTTTGTTCCACCCAATTGTTACATTTCAATTTTAGTTGGCTACAACACTATATCAATAGAAATGGGGCATAAAATGCGTAACCGCCTCTATAATCTACTAATTATCAAATTAATTCTGCCGTAAACTATAATCGATAAACTGCTTCCGAGCTCATTTCCTATTGCTATTGCCTTGCGGACATACGAAATGAGCCTACAAACGACGTTGATTGTTGATAATCTGGCGAGGGAAATGGTGTGAAATCTAAATTCGCATTCGATCAAACTTGTTTCAATCTACTCGTAACGACACGACGACGAGGCGGAAGACAAAAGCCTGCAACTTGCATACACCCGAATAGGACAGACAAAAGTAGAGCGTTCATTTTGGTGACCTTTCTCCGTCATTGCACCAGGGCGGAGGAGTGGTGCAAACTTTCTGTTACAAAAGACTCAGAATTGTTGTTACTCAGTGCATAGAAATCTTCTGCAACTAGCTCAAGACAAAAGTTACTTGAGAGACAATAAAAGCTTTTGTAGGTGAAAAGTTTTAATTAAAAACAGCACCAAATTTGCGACACCGACAATGAAACTCTTCCCGTTTGTAAATGGTACGTGCAGTGGTTTTGGTTGCCGTCATCACCCGTGCTGCGGATGAGGGCGCGACAATTCTGTGTCAGGACCCTGACGTTCGAGCAGATGGTTTCTACAGAAATGCCTACGAATTAAATGATTGGGTCGAAGTAAATAATGTGGTGAGTTCGCCCAAAAGTTCATTCTGCTATACGCCCTAGATAATAGTTCTATTTTTTCCGCCACGTACCTACACAACAAATACGAACGTACTTTAAGCAAACAGCACCGATTTACCAGTTCCGCTCCAGAAATTATTACCAAAGCTTGATGGAAGTATACTCGCTGTCAAGGACAAGAGCCAGAGTTAAGTTTTCTGAAATAGTCTCGTAATTTATGGAAATCATTTTCTTTGTGATAATTTTGCTTTCATAAAAAAAAAGGAGAGCGGAACATTGACAGCTAAATTGCACAGTTTTCTTTAAAGACAATTTTCAAGATCAAATCAAAGGATTCTTCTTGGCAAGTTAATTACGTTTGAGAAAAGACCTAGGACTTTTATCATTCCATCAACCATTTGAGATAATTAAACTTTTAGTAGTAAAATGTTGGCAGAGTGTAGATTTTGGACTTTGTGTCGGTGATTTAAAAGGGTTTTATTGAGTGACCGGAATGTTCTTTGGATTTTTAAAACAGATTTGATTATTTCAAAGCTATTTCCTCCATTAGATATGGCTGGGCTGAAATGTTTCGTTTTAACTATCCTGTTTTCATGACTCGACTAAAAGGATCCATTCATTTTATTTTGACAATTGTGATACGTCGCACTCCCGTCGCAAAGAATATTTAATTGTGAAAAAGGGTGTTTGAGTCTATTGCCTTCTATCATAGATATTCAGCAATTAGTAAAGTTTTATAGTTTCCTAAATTTTTTTAAATGCTGATGTGTTCAAATTTACTTAATTTTAAATTTAATAACATTATTACTTTAGCTTAAGTACCTACGTAATTAGTTTTTAAATGGAGACGCTTAAGGAAAGTGAAAAATATTGTAAACATATAGCCAAGGGTTAAACCTTTTCGCAAATACTAAATAAATACTTTTATACACAAAGGCTACGCGTTCGTTCGTACTCTGAAGAATATACTATAACCACATCAAAGAGACTATATTAATATTACAAGAAAAGTCCAGTAATTTCAATTATAAATACGTACACATATTGAATGTTGTCATATGAATCTTATTAAGTGGCGAATCACTACGAAAGGTAGGTATACAATCCTAACAATTTTACTGCTATCGCGAACTGACAGCTATTTTGATAAATCGTCCTGAGATAATTGGACTTAAAAATACTTGGGTATGTTTTTATAGATCACCCTATAACTTCTGAACGTTACACCCTAAAATGATGATTTAAACTTTGGTAGATAGACAAACGTTGGACCTTTCTAATGATCCCTCGTCCTCTTCGTTTTGAAGTTATGTATCAACAAAGTTTCGGAATTTTTACTCGTTTTTTTTTTTTTTATTTAACGACTATTTTTATCGCAAAACACAATTATGAAGGCCAAAAACTTATCTTTGAAATGACCGAATATGACATTGGGTACCCAATATGTAACCCTTTCAGCTTTTTTTACACTTTTTCTTAAGCTGGATATGAAAATGGCTGAAAAGGGTCATTTCCAAAAGATAATTGCCTACCTTCTGGCACTTATTGAACTTTTTCAGCCATTTTCGCTAGATATGCTAAAGAAAAAGTGCAAAAAACGCACAAAGGGTTTTTGATAAAAATAGTCGTTAAATAAAAAAATAAAACGAGTAAAAATTCCGAAATTTTAATTCAAAATGGACAGAAGAAAAGAACACAATTATGGACCATTGGAAAGGTCCAACGATTATCTTTAAGTCCCGTTATATCGCAAACCGTTAGGATAACGCCCCCCCCCCCCTTCCACTGTGAAATTTTTTGCGCGTCTAAGCATGACCTATCCGTAGTCTTCAGATATTACACCACCAATAAGTTGCTGGTGGATACATATAGATTTATTTAAAAATTAAATTAAATTAAAGTAATTGAATTACCCAATATTCTCAATTTTATTTTCACTTTATAACAAGAACTTCAGCAGATTACTCCAAATCACTCTGAAGTTCACATTAAAAATGAGAAATGCGTTACTTCGTACAATAGTGAAAAAAATCGTAGTTTAGATTCGTGGAAAATTAGATGAGATCACCCTTTGTGACACTTCTGCTGGAGCTCATCAAATAATCTTCTAACTTCATTCCAAGTGATGGCTATAGAAGCTCTTGAGTTACTTTTACTTGCTTATTTTTCTAAATAGAATACTCAACTAAAGAGCTGCCAAATGATGGCTAGGGAAGCACTTAAATTGTGCTCCCTTCAGAAGCGTTTGTTTTTTCGTCCCAATGGGATGTAAAGTAGTTCACTGGTACGGTAAGTTGTTAGACAACAATTCTGTCGATGTATTAAAAAGATGGTATTGACTTTTTGTGAGATTAAATCTCCCACACGAAAAACTAATAATATTTTCGCAGGAGTATAAATTGGTCGAAGGAAAATGATGATTCAAGTATTTTATAAAACACCATGAGACAAAAATGCTTCGAACAGATAAATAAAGGTTATGGGAACTTGGACGGCTTTTTAATATACTGAAATCAAATTTAAAAAAATATAGCAGTCTTAAGAAATATTTTTTAGTAGATAGGTGAATGAGTCGTTATTATAGAAGTAATTTTTCCAAAACATATACAGGGTGTCCCGTAAGTCGACGCCAAGCCGGAATCGGGTGATAGACCAAATCATAACAGTTACCAGAAAAATATAAAAAAAATTCTATGTCATGTATTTTTCAAATTATAGACATTTCTTTTGTTTTCGAGAAAATGTACACCTTGTGATGGTTTTTTAGCTCCTGTTGCTACAAATCTTTCTTTTTTTCAATTTTGTTTTTCTTATGTAATCCCGAATAGTGCTTATGTAACCTGCTGTTTTAAATTCTAAGCCTACTGTTCCAGCTTAGAAGAGAATGTCACATTTTGCCGAACCAAGAAAAGAAAATTAATATTTCACCCAACTTTAACTGACCTTAATGAAAAAAAAATGTACTACGCCAGTTTGGCAAGTAACTTTAAAAGTTGACGCATTTAATAAGAATTCTAAAATGTTATAACACTTTCTAAAATATTTCTTAGATTACGAAAAAAAAAATAGTTTTCTTCAAGAAACCCAGTTTCGAAAAATTTCTTCTCACCTACTAAAAATGATTCTAGTGTACCCAAAGCTTGTCGTAAGACCGTAACTCTCAGATTTTAGTTTGAGTGAGACGGAGAGTCATTACATGAAGTGTGAGTGAGACAGATAATGACGCTTTCAAGTTAGAGATCCTAACTTTTTGTTGAATTTAGGACAAATTTTCCTTAAGTTTAAAATTAAACACCAATTATTTGGATGCTAAGATTTATTATTTACAAAAGATGTTCAAACTGCCTTCCTTCAGCTGCAATACAAGCTCGACGTCTTCTTAAAAAGGATCGGGTTATCAGACGGGTAAATCTTCCATTGATGACAAATTCAACTGCTTTCGTAATGCTGGAGCTCATGTTTTTGTAAAATTCGGTGAGCTATACTTTTAGGCACTCCTGTGCTTTCCTGGATTGCACGTACCAAAGTACTTGGGTCTTGGGAACTCTTTTTTCACCATGTACTTGGTTTAGAAGTCGGCCCTCTGTGGAGAGTAGACGATGCACATTTGACGAGCGAGCGTCACTATCTTGCTCACTCACACTTCATGTAATGACTCTCCATCTCAGTCAAACTAGAAGCTTAAAGTTACGGTCTTACGGCACGCTTTGGGTACACTAGAATCATTTTTAGTAGGTGAAAAGAAATTTTTCGAAACCGAGTTTCTTGAAGAAAAATTTTTTTTTGCCATAATCTAAGAAATATTGTAGCAAGCGTTATACCATTTTAGAATCCTTATTAAATGCGTTCACTTTTAAGGATACTTGCCAAACTGGCGTACTACATATTTTTTTCATTAAAATCAGTTGGGTGAAATATTAATTTTCTATTCTTGGTTCGACAAAATGTGACATTTTCTTCCAAGCTGGAACAGTAGGCTTAGAATTTAAAGCAGCAGGTTACATAAGCACTATTCGGGATTAAATAAGAAAAATAAAATTGAAAGAAAGTAAAGATTTGTAGCAACAGGAGCTAAAAAACCATCACAAGGTATACAATTTCTCGACAACAAAAGAAATATCTATAATTTTAAAAATACATGACTTAGAATTTTTTTTATATTTTTCTGCTAACCGTTATGATTTTGTCTATCACCCGATTCCGGCTTGACATCGACTTACGGGACACCCTGTATATATATAAAAAGCAGTTTTCGAGAATTGGGTCCTTTGTGAGAGTTATGCGTGCTTCATAATTCTTGCATTTTACTGTGGGAAAAGAACTGAACCTCAAAATTTCGGTCTGATGAGAAATTTTAGAATATCGCTGTAAATCAAATATATAGTCAAACAATTTTTTTTTATAATTGCTTACTTCACAACTGTTTCCCTACAAAGCCATTCATGAAAAACAGTTATTGTTCCACAAGAACAATTCATCACAATCGTCTAAAAGAGAGTACTAAAGAATAGGAAGACCATAGACCATCCCATCTGCAAACAAATTGGTGTTCATAACAGTAATTTAAAAAAAAAACAAGTGAAAAAGCTAGAATTGGTCTAAGATCAATTCTTATGATACACTAGATGAATGCACGTATGAAAATTCGTATTGTCACCCATTTGAGCAATTTTGATTTTTTGCATTGGTTTCTCGCATATATTTCTAGAACGGTTCGGCGGACAGAAAAAATTATTATAACCAATTTTATAGGATTTCTTATTCTGAAGAAGTTTTTAGTACAATAAAAATGTCTAGGACTGATCGTTTTCAAAGTATATGTAAAAAAACAAAAATTGCAACACCAAGAAGGGGTTTCCCGATTTAGTTCATTTTTTAAATTTTATTTGCTATTAGTATGTAAACACAATGTACCAAATTTCAGCTTTCTATGTCGACGTGTTCACAGGTAGTGTCCAAATATATCGTGGAAAACGAAATTTTTGTATGGCAACCCCACGAAGGAGTTGCGCGATTTGTCTCATTTTCGAACTTAATTTTACTTTCTTTTTTTTTAATGTCCGTGTACAAAATTTCAGCTTTCTAAGTGAACGCGCTCTCGAGTTATCGTGCGCACGGACGGACGGACGGACGGACAGACGGACATGCAAAAATTAAAATAACTTTTAATTTTATGCGGGGGTGTCCAATCCATTTTGCTCTACCATCATTATTTCTGTGAGTTACAAACGAATGGCAAACTTAATATACCCTATAGATTTCATCTAGGGTATAAAAATAGTGGTTAAACGAAGAAACTAACCTAAAATTACGAAATTTCCACTTTGCTTGGTGCTAACTTCAAAACGTAGGGTAGGAGGGGAAAAAAACGATGAGATATTTCGAAAGCTCCAAGAACAATCAAAATCTAATATTACATACATCACATATCATATTGTTCTGATCAAAAATTTTTTGTCGATTCATTATAAAATTAGGAAAAAGTTTACAATCCCCGTAATATATTTTCTTAGTACTTAAAATCTACTCGTAGATCACTTGTATATGAGCGTCTTAGGAGACAAATGAAACAATTTCAGAAATAAAATTCAGAAATTATGCAAATTTTCACTTTCCAACTATTTTAAAATTTTTAACACATATCGAAATTCATCAAGTAATTTTATAGCAAAGTGATCTTTGTTTGCTATTCCAGAGATTTTCCTTCATTCCCAATTTAATTAATGTAGACAGGCAATCTATAGACGAAGCGATTAAGTAAACAGAGTTGACTGCGATGCTAAGCGGAGTTACATATATAATGTATGTCGTGGAAAAGATGCATACAAGCTTATTTCACAACTAAATGAACCCATTATGCAAATAGTGGTCCAAGTACAACATATTTACGATATGAAAATGAAAATTCCATCTTGGAATTACACAAGTATTTATTTCACTTCCGTTTTAAATTTAATATGCCTCCGATATTAATCAGGGGTTTTTCGGAAGTCACATTCGCTCAGATTCCCGTTCTTCCTGAAGTGCTGTCAGAAGATTTCCTCCTCAGACACATTCACTGTCACTGAGAAAGGGTAACCCTTGTCCTTGGCCTCCCATCAAATACACAAGTAAAGCAAGTTGTCAGGAAAAATGTCGCAATGCGAATAATGGCCAGGCCATATATCATCACCTTTGTGGGTGGCTGGTCTTAACTTGTTACATGTGATTAATACACATAAGACGCGTATCCGGAAACAAGATCTGTAGTGGCTGTAGTTACTCTCTATCTTAGCTTTCTATACATTTCTAAGTAATTTACTACTTACGGTATCAAGTTCCTTACATCATCCAGTAGTCTGTCTACAGAGAGTTAGCTTTTCTCACAGTTTACGAATCCTTTAAACTGTTGCAAAGTGGAGCTTTTGTCGATGGAACGTGAAATTAGGTCAAGTGTTTTCTCAGGTTTGCTCGCCATTTGGTGGTGCGGTGTTAAATTTTATACTTTCGAATTGCTACTACTGAGCATGCATTATTATGATTATCTCCCACCGTTAAATTACAAACTTGCAAACTTGTGATGATAAAAAAAATAATACCATAATACCAAATATTACATAAAAAAAAATTATTTGAAATAACATTACGGACGAAAAATTGCTATAACTATTGCCATTATAGCTGTGTTCTTTTGTGTCCTCAGAACAGGGTAGAGCAAAAGGTACACAAAAGAATGCCTCATACATTTTCATAGAAGATTTATAAATGAAGCGAACAGTACAAATAGTTCGACAGAGTACTTGGGAGTTCTAGAACAAGGTACACAAAAGAACACAGCTTATAATGATGATAGAAGTTACACTAAAAATTCTCTGCGCAGTGTACAGCGCGACCGCGGCGTCAATAAAGTTCCGTTGGTCCTTGGATACTCTACCCATTATGCCTAATCTCCAATGAATCAACCAACAAGCAGCCTTGGTTCGAGATCTAACGTAAAATTGAATGAAATTGTTCTTGTAGGTACGAATTTAAATGGACCGCTCTTTGAACAAAAAATGCGTGAAAATAAATGCACAACTTTAAGATTGCGCACTCTTTCCATGCCAACATTATTTTCCACTGAAGTATAGCGTGATATTTAGAGTAAGTTCAAGTGACCCTTGCTCTTACAAACAAAATTTCAATTAGAAGGTAATATTCGCATCATATTATCCTCTCTTTCATTAGCATTATTTTGAGTTCAAAATGTGTGCCATGTAAAATAGGAAATCAGTCAGTCCATTTATATAAACATGTCATGGTTGGTTGGTTCAATGAAGATTAAAGTTTTATCTGAACGAACACATCATGGCCAAAACAGTTGCTAATTCTATTGCAGTAGAAAGTAAAAAAGCGAAATATTTTTCAGTCGTAGTAGAGTCAACCGCTGATATTTCGCATAATGACCAGTTAGCGGTGATTGCACACCATATTCAAGATGACGATGGTCTAGATCAGGGTTTCTTATACTTTTTTCATTCAATGGGGTCCATTTATGATTGTGATTTTTTTCACAACCCAAAAAATATAAAATAAAGATATGTATATCAATATTTTGTGATGATTTATTTATTAGGTAACAATATAAGAAAAAATATAGTTTTAGAATTTGTATAAAAATATAAAATTAAAAATTGCACAAAAAGCTGTAAAATTGTATTTATTAAACCCACCAAAATTTCGCTAAGCGATCCAATTTGTAGTCGCGACCCATAGTTTAAGAAGCCCTGGTCTAGATGGTCTATGATAGAACGTTTCCTGACATTTCTACCAAACGTTGGGCATAAAGGTCAGGATATGTTTAACGCTTTGATCAACGTCTGTATTACTTTGACCATAGATATGAAAACAGTCGCAGGCAGTCCTCCGATAACCCAAACAATATGGCAGGAATATAAATGTACAAGTTTACAAGCCTAGTTCGAAGAAATGTCTACCCAAGCATACCCAGTTCCTTGCTCTGCACATTCCCTGAATTTAGTGGACGAAAAAGCTTTACAATGTTGTTTAGAAGCTTCAAATTTTTTCTTTTTATCACATTTTACATAATTTTTTGAGCTGTCAACAACGAGTTGGAATCGAATAAAACTTTCAAAATAAAAAACAAAAATATTTGAAAACTACAAGCAGGTGAATCTTGTGAAAATTAAACAAAAATGAATGGGAGAGACGCATTTGTAATTTGTAGGTATATTCTAAGTTATTATAGATTGTTTCATAACGGAAATTCGCAATAGAAGAATGTCCTCCTATGAAGAATTTAATTTGTAATGCTCATTTCTGTAATTCCATTATACGATATGATTTCAGAGTATATAAAAGCCAAATCATAATATCTTCACACAAGTTATCCCAAAAATATCGATAACAGGTTGGAAGACGAAATAATGCATTTCTTAGCACATTGCCTTCCAAAGAAGGAGCCAGCTCTACCTTATCTATTTGTTATCAAGTCATATGAGTGGTTCAACGATATGGATTTCAAAACCATATATCCAAATATTGCACCAGCAACAAACTATTCTGCAGCAAGGAGTTTTTTCTTGTTTGATATGATCAACGGATTAGCAAGAAAGAATGATCGCAATGGTAATTTTGAATATTGCATATGACCTCACAACATCCCTGAACTTCGAGAACGTTTTTCACCTGTGGTTTATTTTTTTAGTGTTTTGGTTATATTTACTATTTAAGAATAAGATAAATCCGTCTCTGGCTAGAAGTATCTAAAATTTACACTCTTTTTAGGGATACTTATAGGTTAAAGCGGCTGATTTTTCGAGGAACAGAATCAGTCTATTGATATCGCCAGTGATTACTACTACCTGTACATATTTTTGCGATAAGGCCCTGATTTATTAGGATCAAGCAGCTGTGTCTTTAGGAAGATTATGACGTCTTGAGTTTTGACGGTACAGCTTTGTGGTTCGTAACTTTGACTCAGGCGTTGTAGTCCTTGGCCGAGCAAGTCCTGCGGTTTCACAAAGAACGTATTCAGAAGATTCAATTTCTTTTGTGGTACGACAGACAGTTATGAACTGTGTTCTTGACTATTTATTGCATGTAGGTACATAAGTAATTGTGTGAGTAATGGCCAGTCATTAACTAGCTCAGTATATAGGCTGATCTGGTACTTACAGCATCAGTCAATCATTTATTTTATCGAATTTGTACACAAGATTGGAAACCTTATATTAGTACAATTACAATTATGACTAGGTTAACTAATAAACTACAAAATAAAACGAAATAAAAAGAAAGAAGAAAATTTTAAACAAAAAAAGCTGGAATAAATCATAATCGTGGAATTTTGTGCAATATATCAAAAGATGTCTGGTGAAACCAGTTTCGATTCCTGCAAAACTTTTGAAAACTTAACTTTTTATAAAAAAAAAAGCTAAAAAAAACTAAGCTGGAAAGGCTTTTTATTATTTCTGGTAAAATTAAAAAGCCAGCTTGGGTTTTTACTTTTTCTGGCATAAATAAAAGGCCAGCTTGACTTTTTATTTTTTCGAGCTGGAAGTAACAGGTTTTGAAGCTGGTTTTTTATTTTGAAGGACCGAATCAGTTATGAATTTTTACGAAAAAAAGTTTAATTTACTTGGCCGGTAATATTTGGAAGCTAGAAAAGCAAGCGCAACGGTTTGATATTTTTTTTTTTCGATAAAAATATAAAAAGTGAGCTTTGCTTTTTATTTTTTCTAGCCAAGCTGGCTTTTTATTTTTGCCAGATAAAATAAAAAGCCTTTCCAGATTAGTTTGTTTTGCTTCAAATTATTATCGGTCAGGACTGACAAGGTAACGTTGGCTTTTTCCGTAAAAAGTCATAACTGATTTGGTCCCTGCTTACAATATATTAGATAAATAGAAAAAATAGAAAGAGGAAAAAAACCATAGTGGAAAGATAAAAAGAAAAGTTTCTTAAATTCACGGCAAGCAGCTGAACAAAGTAAGATCCTTCAAGGATGGATGAATGGAAACGTGAACGTATTTTTTGGATTCTCTATACGGCAGTAAAATAACGAACTTCTTTTCATGGCCTCGACCAAGAAGATTTTCTTAGTGTAGGTGGGGACCAAATTTTTTTCTCATTACCTCTCCTACTAATTGGGTAATTCTAAGGTCGCAGAGAGGTTCGACTCCAGAAAGTATGCGAGGATTATGATTTCAGGTTCAAAATAGGGGTAACTCTCTTTTCAGACTGATTTCTATTTTACTTCAATACACTCAGAAAAATGTTTCTGGTTATTCATTTTGTAACTGTTTTTCTCGTCGATTCTAACTATATTTCAAAAATCATACAAATAGTTATACAAATAACTGTAAAATAGTTACGAATTACCATAAATCTAAAATCTAAATCTAAAAAATATTTTAACTATTATGTAGTCACATTCGAACAAAAATATAGACATTCTTAAATGAACAAGGAATATATAATATATAAATATATATACAGGGTGTTTCCCCTTAGGAGGTCCATAGAGCGGGAGGTGATAGTACTCACCTAGACGAACCAAAAATTGTATGGCAGGGGGGGGGGCAATATCAACCGTTTAGGAGTTACAGGGTGATTCATAAAAAAGCTAGGTTTTCACAAAACACCCTGTATAATAAAAACTACAGGGCGTATGGTCACAGTTAAGGGCTTACTGTATGCAGAACTTCATTGCCTTTCCAACGACAGCTCAACCAGCCCCGTACCCCTCTCCCCTCAGAAGTTATGAAGGTCTAAACTAAAAATTTCGGATTTTCTTTCCTTTTTTTTTACTTTGACCTCTATTATTTTTGCAAAAAGGTCATTAACATAACTTTTTTTTATTAAAACTGTAAACTGCAGACTATCCTCTTTAAGTTGACCTATTACATCCTATGTGTTAACTGTAGCCGTTAAACAGTTATTAACTCATAACCTATTCAGGTCACACCGAAAAAAGACGATATTTTTTAAAATGACGTGCTAAGGGAACAAATTATCGTTGAGAATAGGTTTGAAAATAGGTTTGAGAATAGGTTTAGAGCTAATAACTCTTAAAGGGCTTCAGATAGCACATTGGGTGTAATAGGTCATATTAAAGAGGCGAGTATACAGTTTCCAGTTTTTATAAAAAAAAGGTATGTTAACGACCGTTTTGCAAAAATAATAGAGGTCAAATTAAAAAAAGGAAAGAAAATCCGAAATTTTTAGTTTAGACCTTCATAACTTCTGAAGGGAGAGGGGTACGTGACTGGTTGAGCTGTCGTTGGAAAGGCCATGAAGTTCTGCATACAGTGAGCCCTTAACTGTGACCATACGCCCTGTAGTTTTTAATATACAAGGTGTTTTGTGAAAACCTAGCTTTTTTATGAATCACCCTGTAACTCCTAAACGGTTGATATTGCCCCCCCCCCCCTGCCATACAATTTTTGGTTCGTCTAGGTGAGTACTATCACCTCCCGCTCTATGGACCTCCTAAGGGGAAACACCCTGTATATATAATATATAAAATTGACTAGAACTAGTGCTGCTTATCCCAAATATAACGATAAGAATACTTTAAAAAAAAAAATCGTTTTGACTAGACACTTTTCTGGGTGTACAAAGCCCTGAGTATATGTTTATAAAATCAGATGCTGATATTCTACCTAAGTGGGTGGTAGGTACACTTCAATCCATCCAACATTCGGAGATTGCACTTCCTGGGCAGTTTATTGTACGTTTATGGTGGGTCCAAGTGACCTAATATGTAGATGAGATATACAAAAAATACTCGCGCTTTTATCTTTAATTAAACCATACAACCATAAAATGTGATAGAATACTGGTTGGAAAAATTGCTTATGAAAATATTAAAATAATTTTCTTCCGGCGAATATCTACATACAGCAATTCCATACCAAAACGATAAAAATTTTCAATTTTTGGACCCGACCTCCTCCGATTTCGATGAAACTTTCAGAATTAGTTAAGTATTAAAAAATATTGGACCCCTATTTTTTTGTTTAGTCTGCCGACCTCAGGTTTTGGATACAGGGTGACTCAAATTTTAATGTTTGCACTGTGGACGTGTTTTTTAATTTGCTGATAACTTGGGATCGGCTTATTCGATTCTTTTGTGCGATATGTCAAATTAAAGGTATTAAATTGAGCTTTGCAAAGATAAGCAAAAAAGATAAAAAAAATAAAATTGAAAAAAAACATAATTTTTATTATTTTTTTATTTTTGACCCCCTCCGGAAGAGAAAGCCCCCCCTAAAAAATATTTTTTTTAAATGCCCCAATATTAATACAGATCATATCAAAAATTTGCGGATGTTCAGCTCTTAGTTTAGGAGATACAATTTTTTGTATGAGCGTCTCTGCAAAATTCCCAATGAAAATTTTAGAATTTACTCCACAAAAATGATTTTTTTTTAATATTCAATGAGAAACATGTGTTTAAAAATATTATAAGAATAGTTCTGTGTTATTTTTTCATAAATTTTATAATTTTACTTTTACTACAAAACGAGTATTCTCTGACACTAACACTACTGTCATTTACAGGTATAAAACTGTGGTACTTTTGAGTACCTGCTATTTCCTTGAAACGATTATATCTATTTTTCATCCATTTTTTGTATTGACCAATCAGAAGGTATTATTTTTCCAGAGATTTAAATTTTACCTATCTAGCAGGCCAACTTATATCAACATCCTTTTATTATTTGTATTTATGACTCAGTCATAAAACATTCTCAGTTTTTCACAAAATATTTTCTTCTCGTTCTTACTTCAAATAGGGACATATTACTATCCCACTGCCTTCAGTTTTAAGTACAAATTGCAATACATGTAAATGTTGATAGCTAAATATGTCTCTCTGAAAATATTGATTTCCAAATGTAGTACGTAATGATTCTAGGTATTGAGCTTAAGATACATAGTTTGAATACAATGCGTCTTCTTTAAATTTTATATATTAATTATGCAGACCTTTACTTGTTACTTGAACTAATGCTATTGTCATTAAAAACGCTGCAAATGCACAACTATATAAGGGCAATATTATCAAATAAAGTTTCAATTCTAATTTTGAAATTAAAGTGAATAGATAGGAAAATGTTTTGCGAATGTTGTTTGTGTAAAATGAATAAAAATTCTATAAATTATCGAAATGTTACCATTTCGTTATGTAAGCGCGCAGAGGAACAAAATATTAAATTGTTAGTAAATAAAAAAATTTGTGGAAGTTGTTACATGAAGGTATACAGGAAGAATGTCCTGAATTTCAATGACGCATGTGGTGTTCCTGGTCCGTCGGGGATTAAAAGAAATACTGTCCATATTTCCAGCCAAGGTATATTATATCTCTTTTATTATAGTAGTTTCAAAAATTGTAAAGGAAATGTTATTTTTAATTCATAGCTTCTTCTACATCTACGAGCTCAATAGTATCAGTACCAAGCGAGAAAGATCTCGAATGTGTGATTCCTGATATCGCCACTGTAAATAATACTTTGAGGTTTCTCAACAGCTCACCCATAAAGCCAAAAAGGTTTAAGAGTAATACTTATAAAAAAAGGAAGGCTCTCGAATTATCTGCAAAACTCTCGGAACATGTGTTTAATTTGCCAGATCCTGCTTCTGAAGAAGAGAATGAAATAGATAATTCTAGGGAAATGATTGAGCAATTTAAGGAGAAATTTGAAAAAGCTGAAACATTTACGGAAAAGTATCTCATACTGACAACCCTGCCAAAAAGCTGGTCAGCTCGCAAAATACAAAGAGAATTCAACGTGTCCTTTCATCTTGCGAATCGGGCAAAAAAGTTACAAAAAGAGAAAGGTATTTTATCAACACCAAATGTGAAATTGGGAAGCAGCACCATCGATAATGAGACAATACGTCTTGTACAGGAATTTTATGAAGATGATGACATCAGCCGTGTATGCGCCGGGAAAAGAGATTTTGTTCTTTTATCAAAGGATGGAGTAAAGATGACAAAGCAGCGTAGAATGGTTTTATGCAATTTGAAAGAAGCATACCAGATGTTCAAAGAAAAATATCCCGCAACAAAAATTGGATTTTCCACATTTGCGACACATCGTCCAGGAAACTGTGTTCTGGCGCAATCAGCAGGAACTCATTCCATATGCGTTTGCATTTACCATCAGAATATTAAGCTCATGTTTGATGTTCTTAAAAGAAGTAAACTGCTTCCTGATTCTACAACCACCTACCACGACCTTATCTTCCAAGTAATTTGCGACAACTACAACTATCAGTGTTTACTGCAACAATGTGTAAAATGTCCAGGCACAAAGTATCTAATCGCGATACTTTTGGAACTTCTGGATAAGGATATTGAGATGACCACATTTAAACAATGGCAACAAGTGGACCGGTGCACTATTGAGACGATACAAATGGAGACCCAGCAATTCATTGATGTCTTTTGCGAAAAACTTTGCAAATTAGTTCCACATCATTTTATTGCTAAAGAACAAGCAAAATATTTAAAACATTGCAAGGTTAACTTAAAGAGAAACGAATGCATCATGATCTGCGGTTTTTCCGAAAATTATTCTTTCGTGGTTCAGGATGCTGTTCAAGGATTTCACTAGGCAAATGCGCAATGTACCATACACCCATTCGCGATTTACTATTTAAATGATACCAACGCACAGCAATTTACCAGCTTAGTAGTAATAGCGGAATCATTAAAACATAACCATGTCGCAGTTCGTTTGTTTTTGGAAAAAAGTTTTAAGTTCATAAAGGACAAGTTACCTTTTGTTAAAAAAATTATCCATTTTTCGGATGGGTCTGGAGGCCAATACAAAAATAGGATGACCTGGTACAATATATGTCATATGAAAAAAGAGTTCAATCTTGAGGCAGAATGGCACTTTTTTGCAACCTGCCATGGGAAAGGACCTTGCGATGCTTTAGGAGGAGTTCTAAAAAAAAATGCAGCAAAAGCTAGCTTGCAAAATAATGAAATTCGAACATCGACACATTTGTACGATTGGGCTGTTTCACAAAAAGATTCAAAGGTAAATTATGTTCACGTTTCAACAAAAGAATACACCGATATTGAAACAAAAATCAAAAATAGATATAATCGTGTCAAGGCAATAGCAGGTACTCAAAAGTACCACATATTTATACCTGTAAATGACAGTAGTGTTAGTGTCAGAGAATACTCGTTTTGTAGTAAAAGTAAAATTATAAAATTTATGAAATAATAAAACAGAACTATTCTTATAATATTTTTAAACACATGTTTCTCATTGAATATTAAAAAAAAATCATTTTTGTGGAGTAAATTCTAAAATTTTCATTGGGAATTTTGCAGAGACGCTCATACAAAAAATTGTATCTCCTAAACTAAGAGCTGAACATCCGCAAATTTTTGATATGATCTGTATTAATATTGGGGCATTTAAAAAAAAATATTTTTTAGGGGGGGCTTTCTCTTCCGGAGGGGGTCAAAAATAAAAAAATAATAAAAATTATGTTTTTTTTCAATTTTATTTTTTTTATCTTTTTTGCTTATCTTTGCAAAGCTCAATTTAATACCTTTAATTTGACATATCGCACAAAAGAATCGAATAAGCCGATCCCAAGTTATCAGCAAATTAAAAAACACGTCCACAGTGCAAACATTAAAATTTGAGTCACCCTGTATCCAAAACCTGAGGTCGGCAGACTAAACAAAAAAATAGGGGTCCAATATTTTTTAATACTTAACTAATTCTGAAAGTTTCATCGAAATCGGAGGGGGTCGGGTCCAATGGGTGATCGTTTTGGTATGGAATTGCTGCATATGTATGTACATATACTTAGCAATCCACAAAAGTAAGTAAGTAGGCAAAAGTCGTCGGCTGTTTCTTTTTTCATTGGTGATGGGTTAAGTTGTAAGGGACTTAGCATAACTACTCATAACTTCTAAACCTAAATTATCTCAGTTTAGGGGCAGAGTATACCTCTTGTTGTCCACCGGATATAGTCTCCATTTACAGGTTTTCATATAAATTTCGTTACTGGCCGCACATTACAAGCCTTATAAAATCCCATTTAGCGATTGTCGGTGCTAACAGTAAGGATATGACTTCTCTCCCCACTTCCGATGGCCCAATGTAAGCTGACACTTGGAACAAATTTACTGGCGCAAAAACATACAATTATTGTACTTGGGGGAAACATATAAATGTCAGTTGCCACCCACCTGACAGAGCCGATACCTCGGCCATACTTGCTGCAGTTCAGGAGAGACACTAAAGTATTTTATTACATTGCCTTTAAGGAGAGGAAATTGTTTTTGTTGGATATACACATACATGTAAGTCGCCAGGGGAGATTATTTAATACAAATTCCAAACAAACAAAAAATAAAACTAGAAACCATGTAGGTATAATGTAATCTTGTAAGCGAAAGCCCCCTTGAGGTTATGTCGTTGTCTTCTTCAAGTACTCCCTTGTATTCGCCCATTTTGTAATTTAAGGATAAGAAAGTCCTTCGAATGATGTCCCATTATGCAGAGATCCTTAAAATGTAATGAAGGAAAACATGTAATGCCTTCGTTTTGTTCCCTTCACATGGCTAAGCTCATTAAATGCTCACAGAAATAAAATTTATTGCATGTTGCATGCTGCAACTCCAACTGGGTGTATAGACACAGGAGAAACATTGAACGCAAGGAGGGCATTATGAAACAGCAATTACAAAAGCTGCAGTTTGCTCTATTGAAAGCTGTATACTTTTCATTGGCACTTCCCATTATTATTGGATTGTGAACCGTAATGTGTAATTTGCAGAATGGACAATTAATATGACATTTCGGGTTGCAGTTTCTGGCTGTGTGCCATAAGAAATCCGGAAATTTCTTGGAGAGATGGGATCAGAAGTACGGGAAGAATATCGTACTTTAATTTCTTAATTATGATAAATTGCTACAATTGCTTTGAATTAAGTAGAAGTTAAATAATTATTAAATCATTTAAGGCAACTGGAGGAAAAGCACTTAGTTATGTCGTGCTTTAATGTAACTACATTAATACCCATGCACTAATGCGTTTAGACTTGACCACACTTGTAACTATACCTACCTCAGTTCGAGGAAAGGTTTCAATAATTCTATTACTATCTGCGTGCCGGAAGGAAGATGATCTTCATTCATGAAATCATTTGTTTTTACTCGGCGTTAATGATTTTGGAAATTTTCTCAGATGCAAGAAATGGATATATGTACTCCTTTTCCCATGGTAATAGAAAGGCAATCTCACTCTCATGCTAAGCAAATTCTATTGATTATTTTTGCCTTAGATATATTCCAACAGCTTGAAGATACACAAAATACGTACTGACTACATATACACAAAGTTGAAAGATAGGTAAAAAGTGGTAGCTATTCTGTATATCGAAGGAACCTTTATCCCGAGAAATTTCTAGAAAGGAACTAAAACTCAGCAGACAACATGGGATGTCTCGACGTTCAAAGAAATGACTCTTAAGCGTCCGGCGCGTTTTCCGCTTCTTTCGCGGCAGACGCGTGTAGGTTTTGAGCAAGACCAAATGGACGCGTCGCGTAGGTATTCTTAAGATTTATTTATAAAAAAAAACTGATAGAAAAGCTTGAGTTATTATTTAAAAGTGAAATATATCAGAGTTATTAGATGTGGAAGTTCTTGCATTTGCAACTTACCAAGCATATAAACAATTTAAAAACAATCAAAAGAATTGTCAAAGCATGGTAAAGAATTAAGTATATAAAGATTTCAGCTACTGTTAAATAAATAATTGAATTGAATTTAAGGAAAATTAATAAATTATAAAAAAAAACCGTATAGAGAAAGGTTTACTAAAAAAAAAACCGAAAATATTAATTCTCTGTCAAATGTATCTTTGAGTTTCATCAGTCATATAAAGAGGCAACAAAAATGCATTGAAAGCATTTTTTACAAGTTTCCATTCCAATGTTTTTTTTATTTTTTCCGACGTTATTCACTAGATAGATAGACTTTAAGATATAAATCATTATTCTGCTATAAATAGTTTGACAGAAATTTGCGTTGAAAATTGTATGAAACTTGCAAACCTTGGTACTGACTCCTCTTAAAACACTGAAAATTATAATAAAAGGCTGTTTAAAGTCTTTCGGTCATGTTGCCTATCCGAAGCAAATACGAAGCTTGTGGCATCTAAACTGTTGGAGAAAGGGGAGTGACTACCGATACACATCTAAAATTATCGTCGAAAAATTATTAAAACAAATTGGTGGTGTAATATCAAATGAAAAGTAGCTATTAAAATTGAAATTGTAGAAAAGAACTTCAAGAAGCTTTAAGGAAAACTGAAAAATTTTGGGAGAAAAAAATTAATAATTTTGTTGGAAGACTTAAAAATTCAATTCCTCTCCACGATTTATAGAAGCTTTTCTAAAAGTGCATCCAAAAACCCAGAATCCGGGCGATTTGGAAAAGACCTTGCTCGTAGGCGGCAGAAAGGTAACAAGATAAAATCAACATACGTAAACAACTTTAAAAAATCAGATTTGGTTTGAATAAAACAAAAAGTATTCTTATAAACGATATTTGGAAGTGCAATTTATATCCGTATCAACTTACCCGATGACCAGTAGCAATGATCTTTTTAACTTACAACAATAAAAACTAAATGATTTCTTGTAGCTAGATGCAGCAGATCCCTATGGCGATGGCTGATAATTTTTCCTCATGTAATTAATTTTCCACCACTTAATGGGTTCGAAAAATATTCAAAAGTATTCAGGTTTATTATTAAATATAAATACATTATTTATTACTATATTTATCATTTTTATTTAAATATCTGGGGATAATTTTTAGCTTAGTCATCCCAGAATATGTGACCATCTCTATAGGATGCTCTAACTTCTGCAACGTCGCATTTGCCACAATGCCTTAAAACATGCTCTTAAAAGATTCCTTTTGAAGTTATATCTTCTTACAAATGCAGCTGCTTCACTACGGCTGATCGTTTGACTTTCATGATTTATCAATCAATGAAAAATATAATTTTACTTTTTTTAGTGCTATTTTATTATCATGTACTGTAGTTGTCACGTAATAAGTCTTTTTGTTTTCACGAAATCATAACATAAACAATATTGTAAAAGAATTTTATTCTCAACTTTTTTAAAAGTTTTCATGGATTTTGTGCTTCATTTACTAAGCCAAATAATTTCTGAGAAAATATCTTCAATTTATAGCATTGGGTCAGTATTACAATCGTAGCAAATGGCTATTTTCGGCTACGTTTGGCTACTGGGATACATCCTAATATTTTGACTACGCTAGAGAATTATTGAGTACGTGGCAGAAATATGTGTAATAATTTTTATTTATTTGAATTCTCTGCATCGTCTTGGCTGTAAGCAGCCTTTTGAAATCAAATAATATAACATCCACTTTTGGAATGATACCCTCCTCTGATACAAGGCCAGATTACATAAAAAGACGGTCTATAGCTAGTAGATATATTATATGCCTTGCCTCTTGGACGCTACATCCCATAGAAAAGGGAACTGAATTAAAGCAACAATTCTTATCATCAAAAATCTAAAAGTGGAGTTGCACTTATCTTCGCCAAGTTTTGGGTTCCGTAAAACAAAAGAAAACAAAACAATTAAAAACGTTAGAATTAGTCTAATTGTAAGACCGATTCTTATAATACCCTAGATGAAATTTCGTATGGTCATCCATTTGAGCAATTTTGATTTTTGCAGTGGTTTTTCGCATATATTTCTAGAACGGCTCGTCGGACAGTAAAAATGTTAATGCCCAATTTTATAGCATTTCATATTCTGAAGAAGTTTTCAGTTCAATAAAAATGTATATGACTGATCGTCACATCAGTATCAGTAAAAACCAAAATTTTGATATGGCTACACCAAGAAGGGATTGCCCGCTTTATTCCATTTTTTAAATTTTATTTTCTATTACTATGAAAATACCATATACCGAACTTCAGCTCTCTATGTCAACGCGTTCTGAGGCAGTGTCCAAATATCTAATGGAAAACGAAATTTTTGTATGGCAACACCACGAAAGAGCTGCCCGATTTGTGTCACTTTCGAACTTAATTTTACTTTTTTTTTAAAGCCCGCGTACAAAATTTCAGCTTTCTAAGTACACGCGTTGTCGAGTTATCGTGCGCACAGACGGAATAACTTTTATTGTTATGCGTGGGTGTCCAATCCATTTTGCCCTACCATCATTATTTCTGTATGTTACAAGCGAAATGACAAACTTAGTATACCCTATAGATCTCATCTAGTCTAGGATATAAAAACGGAGATCTTATAAGATCGCTCGTGCGTCCATCTATCTGTCAGTCACAAACGATTTTCTCGAAAATGACGTGACGTACGAATTTGACATTTACGGCAATTAAAAATTATGAAATATATTTTTGGGTTGGGCGGATAGGTTTCTGAAGCTAAAATGTTGATATTAACAGGGTTAGTAGGCAACAGGAAAACTGCCACTTTTCTCGTCAGTCTCATAGTTGCTGGAAATTTTTTTTTTTTTTGTGTTAACGTATAAGACGACTGTTTAGAGATGAAAAGACGTTGTTAATTACTGCCATTTATTTGAACATTCAAAATTCCTAACAAATCAAATCGTTTAAATACATACAAGACTACTCGGTATAAAGTGCTCATGGGAAACAATTTTACTAAAATGAAAATTTCTCACCAAATGAAATGGAATAAGACCCTTTTGTTTTTCATTAAGTAGGTAAACGTGTAAATGCAACCTGAGAGTTATATTTGTCTCCTAAATTTCCCATGAGAAGAAATTACGCTGAAGGAAATAATGTTTTATATATGTATTTGATGATAGCATTATAGCATGACAACAACTCTTACTAAGAAGACCAACTTTTATAAAATTGCTGTTGTGTCCGTCTGTTTGAATATTATTCAGTTATCAATGAAAATTTGGATTTATGTACGTAAATATCGACGTTGATAAAGTTCACCGAATTATTTCTACATCATTTCCGGGGGCACCTAAAATAATTTTACCAATTTCTATGATATCTTCCTTACAAAATTAATTCACTGGTTTCCCCAGTCCCCCTCGAAAAATTCAATGCAGTGAAATGTTTCCACAAATGACTCCATGGTATTGTTGCCTGCTTTTAAGGGCACTTTAAGGAATTCCCATTAAGTCAAAGCTCAAATACCGACCTTCGGAATTATTAAGGTTAAGGGTAGCTAAGAAGTGTTCATCTGTCTGCGAAAGAATCCAACCCTCACTATTGGGCAAAATCGAATCAATCTCTCGATTCCCAAATATTAGAGGGGGACCACCTCGTTACGTTAACCATGTAAAATGAAATTAAATAGCACCTTTCGCCCCCTCGTTCTCATTTTCCTTTTCCTTATCCATCCTCCATACGCACTCCTTCGCAATTATTGATATTATCGCGTTCATGTTTGTACCTTTTCAGCTTTAGCACCTTAGGAACGTTCAATGGACAGAAAACCCTGTGGAAAGATACGGGTAGGTACCTAGTAGACTTCGGAAATATTTTTAGTAGGAGCTTATGAGTAAACAGCCAGTGGGGTGGTCTATGGCGCGAACAAAGGCTCTGCGATGAAGGTTAATTACAAGGTGATGAGGTCAACGACAAAAAAACGGCATAAAAGCCGAAGGGCGAGGCGATTGTGACTAACTAGAGGAAGAGGCAAAATTAATTATTTTCGTAAATTTAATTCCCCACGAAGCATAAATGTGCGGAGCGCTCTGGGCACCCTATCAGTTCGATGAGGCTTTTGGCTGCCCAATGCCGTGTTTACACCACCCCACGTCGATATTTGTTTCTGTTTTGTTAAATCTGGAACAACTGGCAGTCAGACTGTGAGGACTTCAAAACAATGTTAATAGAGGGACTCACGATATTATACACTTACAAGCATTCGTGATTGGGTTTAGGATTGTTCTGCACCATCGCGTGATAATTGATCCAAAAAACACTTTCAGACCATTTTAGCTGTCATATAATTACCTATGGTTGGGGCTCTGCTGCCGCCGACGAAATTCGGTTGGTAAGTTTAAACGATTCGCATAATTTGGAAGTATCGGATTGAAAGTCGAACGGAATCCACCATAAAATACAGGATAAGTCCTAACATTTACTCCGAGTCCGTTCAACCTAAGTATTAACGTTTATGAATCCCTCCCGGATCATAGAGAATATAACGTCCACCATTGCCCCAATTCGTGTGGAAAGGATACATGGCATTGTAGCCTTTTAGAGATGAGCCCAACCCCATGAATGCATCCATTGGAATTTTATTTCAAATACCCATCGAGGTAATTTTTAATGACTAGTGTACACATTAAGCCCGCCATATCAGCTACTGACATATTTATATTCGGAGCTTATTTTGCGGTGAATGCATTAATGCAGGCTGGCAGCACTTTCGCATGAGAAATAAAAAGAGAATTTTTGATATTCGTGTAGCATTTTTGGTGTTTTCATCTTCCCAGTACAGTGCGGTGTTATAGAGTGGTTTTATAAACTTAACAAAAATTACAAATTGATTGGATCTAAAGGTGGATTGCAGTCACTTCAGTCTTGGTGCCTATTGCATAACTTACTTTGATAATAATTTATTGGCAAACTTTCCACATTCAGCTGCTGCATATTGAACTTCATGGTCAAGTTAATGGAAAATAATGAAACCAAGAGTACGTTGAGTAGCAATGAAACAGCGTCTATTCTCTAAGCTCGGTTCAAGTAATTATGGAAGTTGTCGGAATACGGTTCGAGATGCTATTTATCAAAGAAACGACTTAACGAAATAGTATAATGAATAATAATAATAATAAATAATAATAATAATGAAAAACAACTGTCCATCTAATATGGTACTGTACTCGTTCTGATAAAGAAGCTCTGCTTTTTAGAATTTTTTATGTACTAGGATCTCAAAAATTTTAATTTGTTTGTTTGGTTTTTATTTCTTTTTGTCCAACATATAAAGTCTTTAATAGCAATTATAATATTTAATTTTTTTTATAACTTTTTATAAAGTCCTTGATTTGTTTTAATTAGTTTAATTTTTTTAAATATCCAAAGCTTGTCCTGCAAAATATTCATTTAACTTTTCCTTTATTAATTTAATATTATTTTATATTATTCCTTTAGTTTATTTATTAATTTTTAATTCATCTTTTGTAATACTGGGTACTGGTACTGGTATTTGACTTCCTCTCAGCCGACATTCTAATTAATTATAATTACAATAAAAAGTTTAAATTGTGTGTCTCGCATTCTCCCCGCTTTATATTTTTTACTTTTTAATAGGTGGAATAGAATATCAAATCCAAGAATTTGATTTTCATGTTGAAACAAATTTTCCCGTTCGGGGATTACTTTGAAAAGTTTACAGTTTAATATCTTGAAAACCAGTGGAAATACTCAGAATCAGTTTATTGAAGAGTCTCAGGTATCAAGAAGAATCTTTTCTTGGCAATTAGTGATGGATAAAACTTCACTCCTCCAAGTGCAGGCATCTGAAGTGGCACACCCACCTTGTGATATACTACCTTGTCGTATATAAAAAAAAACTTTTTATATAATAGACGACCGAGAGCAAATCAACCTGTTTTAACGTACTTTCACCAAAAGGTACAATTTGAGAGGCTTTATTTTTTATTTTTTATGTATCTCAAGCGTAAAATGCAATTTTAGATATAAATGTTATGATGCATGACAGTGAACTCATGATTTGCTACCAATTATCGTTTGCTGAAAAGTTTTCTTTCCTATCACCTTGGAAATATACCAAAACTATATATGTATACCAATATTTCTTCTGGTTAAAATTACACCTCCAACTTCATATTGTAAGTATAAAAGCGGCTTTTAATAAATATTAATAATTTATTTGGTGATGTACCCAAGCCAAGATTACAAAATTTCATTATAGTACATCTACAACTAATATTATTGGCATACATAATAGAAGAAGAATAAAATAATAATTTGTTTATTTATGTATATAGGCTCTTTTATTATTTGACGCATGTGCCTTACTGTTAATACTATGGCTGAGCATTTTGCGGCTGACGTTTCTAAGCATGTTTTAAAAAAAACTCTATATCATAAGTATTTAGTTTTTTTGTTCTACTTAACTTTTTAAATGTTTTTTTTTCTATGTTGCATGTCATTTTATCCGATGCTCGGTTTATGTTTATTATAACATACTAATACTGACCGACTAAGTGACGAAAAGCAAGGATGACGCGTTACATTTTGGAATCTCAAAATTTCGATAGAAATCAGAGATTTTTTTCAAGCAGCTGTCATTTTCACAAAAAAAAAATCTTTTTTAAATTATCCTATGTTATATCCTAGCTACTACCTTTCTAGTAAAAGAAAAAAGAAAAATTTAGTTTTCTAGATGATGCCTGACAGAGAAAAACAACACCCCATCAGCAAGGAATCTTAAAATAGGGTACTACTTGACGGCTCATATCTCCGACCGTTTTTATTTTTTATGGTTTTTTGTTTTTTTTTTAATTATTTATAACACTACTATGTATATGTGCGAAATAAAAATTATTGTATATATTTAAAAGATGTCAAAAAAAATGTATATTTATACCCATATTTCCGAGCGCCAGGGTGGCCTAAAAAAAACTAACAGACAACAAAAATAACGCAAAAATATAAAACAAATGGGTCAAAATTCATAAAAGAGACTAAAAACGGACACAAGAATTTTGAAAAAGATCTAAAGGATATACAAAAATTTTAAGGGGAGTCCCAATTCTGACAATTGGGTAACTAAATAAGTAAATTACTAGAATTGGTCTAAGACCAATTCCTATACATAACATCCTAGATGACTACCGTGTGTAATTTCGTATGGTCACTCATCTGTGCAATTTTGATTTTTGAAGTGGTTTTTCACATATATTTCTAGAACGGTTCGTCGAACAGTAAAAGGATTCTAGCCAATTTTATAGAATTTGATATTCTGAAGAAATTTTAAATACAATTGAAACGTCTGGGACTGATCGTTTTCACAGTAGGTACAAATCTTAAATTTGTATATGGCACACCAAGGAGGGGTTGCCCGATTTAGACCATTTTAAAAATTAGAAAAATTAGAAAAATTCAGCACTCTATGTTGACACGTTCTCAGGCAGTGTCCAAATATATAGTGAAAGACGAAATTTTAGTATGGCAACACCATCAAGGAGTTGCCCGATTTGTCTCATTTTAGAACTTAATTTTAATTTTTTTTAAAGCCCGGTTGTAAAATTTCAGGTCTCTAAGTGTATGCGTTCTCGTGTCAACGTGCAGACGGACAGACGGACGGACATTCAAAAATCAAAATAACTTTTAATATTATGCGTGGGTGTTCAATCTATTTTTCTCTAGCAACATTATTTCTGTACTGTACAAACGGAATGGTAACTTAGTAGCAAAAGAACGAATTTTCAATATACAAATTTTAAAATTTTGCTCCGAAACCGAATTAAAAATTAATAACCGAACCAACGAACGAAATAAATTACGTGATACCGTTATAGAATCGTGCGAGAGCAACCTGTAGAATCACAGATTTCAACAAACTGTCTTCATCTTTCCAGCTAAAAATCTATAAAGGGGCCCCAGCACGGTCACGCATGTTGGGCAACGCGATTAGGACAACGATGTTGTCATGCAGATTTTAAGGGTGGGGCTACGTGATTGACAACATATTGTACCGTGTAGGGCAATGTTTGTGACGCATTCAACATTCTTGAATCTTGAGTGAACTCTATTAAAGAAAATTATTTGAATAGTTCTAACAGATCCTTATATGTGTTTCTGTCCTGATGTTGGACAGCATGTTTGACAGTGTGTGGAAAAAAAGCTATCATGTTAGACAATATATTCGCGTGTATGGGCTACAAAACGGAGTGCTTGTGCTTCCCACAGCACTTGCAACGTTTCTAAAGCGGGGAGAAGCCCCGTGGAATAATGGTGCCCGTTCTCATCAGCGGAAAACAAAAACGCTGTCCTGAACCGACGCTAGTGGTTATCGTGCAATGTGCAGTTGACTATGTATGTAGTAAAAAAGCAGCCGAAAAGAAATTTAAAACAAAAACTAAGAAGAATAGAAATACCCAATTAATAACTTTTTAATTTTTTCAATTTTTTTTTAATTTAATTAATCTTTTTTAATTTTTTTAATTTTAATTCTCTATTTTTTTTAACTTATTTTTTATTTTTTTAATATTTATTTTTTAAATATATTTTTCATTAAAACAAAAGCATGCTGGGATTCTTCCCGGTTTTTTTTTATATATTTATTATAAAAGAAGTGTCAGCCTTAAATTTTCTATAGTTTAAATATCTTATTATTTTAGAAATATGTGCATTGCCAATGGAAAGATGTTAATCAAGGGAACTGCATTACCTATTCCCTAAACTGTCCAGGCGTCCAGGCATTGAGGACAAGAGAGTTTATATAAAATTTGTTTCAGCAACAGATATAACTTCTATAAATTTACCGAATTAGTTGCTTGCAACTATGTATCTTCATAATTGAACCCCTTCAGTTTTCCTTTAATGAACTATGAAAATTCTACTTTATAAAAGTATCTTCTATGGTAAATCGTTCATGTCATTAAATTTATTTATATTTAATAAAAAGCTCATATCTCGTAAGTATGAAAACCCTCCCAAAATAAGTGAAGAATACTTTTCATTATATCATATGGAAGAAATTTCTCAAATCTTAAGAAAATTTTCGGTACATTATTTATGCAGAATTCAGGATCGTTGCTGGAAGTTCAATCTTCAGTAAATTTTTCCTACATTTTAGCAAAGAATCTTCTTGTATAACATTTTGTTGGAACGAACTTTCTGCAGCAATAGAACAGAGGGAGGGAAATAAGCGAATGAGAATTTGTGATCGATACAGGATTCGGGTGCTTGGGCTGGAAAATTTGTTTATTAGCATATAAAGGCATTAATTTTCTACTTGGGTATTTACTCAAACAAAAATTCTTCCGATTTCATATTCGCTATTGGCGACATGAAATATGCGCTTAGCGGCCTGTACATATTATCGAAATGTAACGTAGCGACACTAGGGTTCTGGAGGAGAAAATTTTGTGAGACATTTTGTGCTTAGCTTTTACCTAACCTTATTAAAATTACCTAAACTTAGTGGAAAATTGATATGCAATCGAGAAATATAAAAAAAAAAAACTAAATGCT
Organism: Dioctria linearis; assembly: GCA_963930735.1. NCBI lineage: Eukaryota > Metazoa > Arthropoda > Insecta > Diptera > Asilidae > Dioctria > Dioctria linearis. Next base: position 248,507 of record OZ005742.1, on the reverse strand, counting down.
TCCCAGTTGAGTTTCCTTTGTTTTCCTACATAAAGCTTGAAATTATTATCAGAATATCCCTCGCAGCTCTACGATTTTCATAGGCTCTTCCTAACAGTATATGTAGTGGAATGTGTAAATAAATCCTTGAAGGCATATCTCTGTAGACTGTAGTCATTTTAATTATTTATAATCAGAATTAAGTTGTTCAGGGAATAAAGCGCAAAAATACTATGGGATAAGGACATAAGTATGTCAGGGGTTTCTTTCATCTAGTCACCACGTTATAATGTATATAATGAACAGTGAAATTACCCAGCTAAGCTATATTATATATATGTGTATGTACGTATAACCGCAGTTGAGCAGTATTTGTATTATTCACGTACAGATCCACGTACTCATTTCACATTCAATTGGATTTATACGTGGGAAAATGTTTTTCTGCATTTTATTGTATTGTATTATACAATTGCTAATTAACTGCATATTCGTTAATTAAATAAAATCAAAAACATTGGTGGTCGGACTGGCAGTAGTTCAAAATTAATAAAGAAGTTATATTTAGTCTAAGAGCAATTTTGGTGAATGCCGTAAGCAGTGTTGATAGTTTGGCTATAGCAAATGACTAATTTCGGCAACATTGGCTAATATTTTGGCTATGATAGAGAATTTTTGAATACGTATGGCCAAAATATATCTAACAATTTTTATTTATTTTAATTCTCAGAACAGTAGCAGTGTAAGTGTAGTATCAGTATGTAAGCTGCCTGAATCCGCTGATAGCGATTTGATTGTTTCTTACATTTCTAAGCTCATTTATATAATAAAACAACATTGACTTTAAATTTGTTATCACTGCCCCAGATGCTGTAAGTTTTCCGTATGTTATGATATGATAAATAATTCTATTCTACTTAAACTTAAATACTAACTTTACAAATTGCGACCCCACGGAAATATTTATAAACAATTTTTATACTAATAAATTAATGAAAACTAAAGTCGTATATTTATGTAGGATTTTAAATTTTCTAATTTTTTCTCATGTGTGGCTACTGAAACCTCTTTCGGGCTACACAAAAAAAGCTACACTAGAAAGATTTCGAGTGACAACACTAGGCGTAAATAAACACGCTCCTCCGTTTTGAAAACGTGCTCGCTGGATAGTCAAAGTAATTTTTGGAATTAAATATAATATTGCTATTCAAAGCCTGAACTTTCACTATAGCTCCTTCGTAGTGTTTTAAAAATCTCTCAATTTCCAGACTATTTGCTTAAAAAGAATAGCTTCAGCAATCTAGAAACGGATAGGTGCATTTTCAAAACAGATATTTAAAATTATGGTTTTACCCCAATTATATTTTTTTTTCCTAGTTTGGAATTAGAATTAATAATTATTGGTTTTTAACTTTATAAGATTTCTTATATTGGAATTCTTTCCTATCCCACATAGAAAAGTAGGTGTCAACTATCAGCGTTCTCTAGGACTGTGAAGCTAGAACAGGAATTCCCATTGCCAGAGGATATTACAAAGATGGCTCCAAGAACGTTTCTCCGACTCTCATTCTTCCAGATTTTTATTATTGGGAACTACCGATTGAACGTATTTAGTCACAGAATCACTCATCGTGCAATACTCATGAAAGCATCCAGAACATAGTCATAGTTTTGGAAGACAATTTATTTTTACCTATTTTCTGCAAAACATTGAACTTTTTTATGTCATCGGAAAGATTCGACAAATGTTGTCCAAGTAAAAGCTCAGAGCCTTGTCTGAGTCCATCCTAAAAATATTGTAACTTTATTGTCGATTTTTCCAATATCTGTTATCTATCTCCAGATAGAAATCGATCCTGATGCAGACGTTCAATCTGATTAACATTATAAGGGTGGATATGAGCAGTTCTACATATTACATATATGCTTCCATATTGATTACTTTGTATTAAGAACGTAAAACCTTTTCCCGTTTTATTGTCTTGTATGTGGATATCAAATAGCGTTTCTGCTTGCCAAAACTAATTTACGGATTTATCTGCACTATGGTTCGATCATATGTGTAAGCCAGATAAAATTAAGTAAATCGAAAAGACATGGCAACAACCACAAGGAATTTGATGAAAAGTAACAATCTTTAAACAATTAATTGATAAATAGAAGAGCGATTGGCATTGCCATAGAATTGATTAGCATAAGGCATTGCGTTTCAGCCTAACAGTGTAATTGCATTGAACTTGATAATTATTATCACGGAAGCAAATTTTAATTTAACAATGTGATTCCTAAGTTCTGGTGATTTTTTTCTATGTAGTTATATAATTATTTTGGAACTTGCATTGAAAAACCATCGCCCTTTTTAGCTTCATTGGTTACACACTAAATTCGTTTGATGACGATAATTTTAAAAAACCGAGATCATACCCCATGAATTTAAAATTTAAATAATTATTTAAAAACTTGCTAATGTTATTTTCTCTTAAGTTTATAATTTTTTTCATTTTTTTTTATAATTTTTGTTATTATTTTTATTTATTGTTTTTTTAATTATTATTTTTTTTTATTATTTATTTTTTTTTTTATCATTAAAAGCCCATTCGCATTCGTCCGCGTTACAGACAGACCAGACAGAGTCTGGGCTTTTCTTATATTTATTTTAAAAAGGCCAGTCAGTTGTGTACAGTGACTTTATTTCAAAAACGAAAGTGCCACGAAAAAGCACCAGTTTACATCATCACACTTGAAAAACAAGGTAGCGAGTTGTAGTGAGGCAGCTTACCTTATAGTTCGTGATCCTGCGCTCTGTGCTGAATCTAGAGCGAACACACAACTCAGTTCAGCAAATTTGTGTATAATTTCAACTGTGTTACTTAAAAAAAATCGAACAGCTAAAGGCCCATTCAGACTCTGCAAGTTACTTGCAGAATTAGATTGCTACGTAGGAGCAAGTTCATGTTCACATTCCTCAAGTACTTTTGCGGGCATTTGCCTGAAGTGGAACTAATTTTGCAGGAATTTACCTGAAGTGAAACTAAAGCATTTGGACCTACGAGGGGCATAGGGAAGTGAAGAAAGTCCTTACTTGCGCAAGTAACTTGCCGAGTCTGAATGAGCCGTAAGTGTTCAAGAAATTTATCTTTGCATGCATCAATTTCTGCGTTCTTAAACTGAATGATGGAGAAAAAAATTGAGAGTGGTGGAGGAATTTTTATGCATTATGAAACTATACCAGTTTGCTGCAAGAATGCTTAAACTTTATCCAAAATAATACGTTTGAATTATTAACTACATAGCTCGAATAAAAGTGTTGTCTTTTCAGTTTCAATTCATACCCAGTAACTTGCAATTCAATTGAACTATTAACAACAACAAAATCTTTGGCTATGTCAGATGGGGACTGAATCACGTACAAGCAATGTAAGATTATATTATTACCGGGGCAGATATACTTTATTTTCTGAAAGGATTTAAGGTGAGCCACGGAATTATGCATTCTTGACATAAAAGTGTTTGGAAAATTTGTTAAGCTTTAAAAACTGAATTCAATGAATAACATGGAGTCGTGATAGAATTTCCGAAAGAGCGAAGCAAAAACAAATGGAACGGGTACCCTATTGTGTATTTTATCTAAGTAATAAAATCATCGGTGAAAGAATGTTACATTTAACGAAATATTGATTTTAATGATAAGTGTACAAAGTACAAGGTTGTATTTGTTGCTCGTTAGCGGTGCATTCAAAGCAAGAGAGGAGTAGGTCTTGAAAATAAGTTTATTAATTTACTGAAGGAATTATATCAAGTTGAGAATTATTTATAAAGCATCTTGCATATTTAAGATATTCAATTTCAAGTACCTACTTATTGTTGGCTGGCTAAAGTCTAATCAGTGGCGTCATAAATAAAACCAATTTCATAGCTCATATTTCCCTTAAATTGTCAAAATTTCAACCCAAATTCAGCACAATAGCTCACAGAAAAGTTATCTTCATGTAGACGACCGAAGACGGTGATTTATGGAGGTTGAAGGCGGTTAATGTGATAGCTCAAACCTACTAGCTTTTCAGCAAGGAAAAGGAACTTTATCTACGGAACAGCGCTCCTCACATCTCTTAAAGCTACCACAAATATTTGTCTATGTGTGGTAGGGTTACATTAATCAAACACCCAGAAAGCAGGAAAACAATATCCCTTCAGGGACACTTTCAAAGAATGCCAAATCCCAATTTCCACATTAAGTAATGAACTCATATTAGTTCCGGATTTGGAGTTAAAGTATAAAGTCCTGAATTGCCATTGGAAATCTAACTGTATACACACCATAGATTGGGTATATGAGAGATTCCTCATTTATAGTAGATTCAAATTTTTTTTTTATAAAGCAACTCCATGTTGTCTTGCAAATAAGGCCATGTAAACTTGAAAAAGTCCCCTCCCATCTACTGGAGTCAGAAGGGAGGAGACTTTTTCAATTTGACATGGTCTTATATACGTAAGCATTATATTGAAAACCATAAACTTCTTGAGAATTTGCTGCATCTGCATCATGAACAAAATTTTTGTTACAAACTTATTTAGAAGGCTTATAGGCAACATTGAGCTTCCATTTCCTTTTTATCAGCCTATTCAAATCCGCCTTAGCAATACTTTCGTCTCAATGCTACAATGTTCATGGAGAATATATTTGCTGCCTTTCAGAAGACAGAACACAATAGACGATAGACATGCACTTAACTTAAGACGATACGGATTACTAAATTCTCCCAGGAATTTATTGCATCTCTCTGAAGTTCAGAAAACTTGAGATGGTGATGAGAACAAATAAATATGCGGGTTTCTTACCGCTCCTTTTTAAAAATAGGAAACACGATGAAGGAAAAATTTTTAATTGGTAGTTGAACTGGAAGAATTCATTCCATTTTCACCTGGAAAAAAAAACCTTTTTTTTTTATTTATTTCTTTAAAATCGATTAAAGCTAGGAATTACGATTAGGATTTAGGAATCTATTGCTGATTCTTAATGGAAATTAGAAGAATTTTAAGAACTTTTATTTTGAACGATTCTAAATCAAATCATAAATACAAGAGGAAAAAAACAACCGCCTCATCCGGGGTTTGAAACCGGGACCTTCCGCTTGCCGGGCGACTGCTCTTACCACTCAGCTAACGAGACAGATGATTTTCCCTCTTGCATTTCTTAATTTGTAATTAGTCAACTAAACCACGTTTTGCTTTCAGCTGGCATTAACCAGTAACGATGAAAGCGCACAAATAAATTTGTAAATTCAATTTTTATTTTATTTTTCCCTGACGGGAATCGAACCTATACACTTGTTAGAATCGGTCAAAGATGGAGAATAGAAATCATAATTCGGATTCTTAATCCTGATTCGTACTCGGTATTTGACATTAATTGCCAAGTTTTGTTATCTCTAACTAAAGAATCGGGATTTGGTCCACTTTTATGTAATTGAATGCAAAATTGTATATGCGTTCTAACATTGAATAAATACGAATCTGTATGGTCATATAGTTTTAGAAGCCTCCAGTTGTTTTACGGAACCAAAAAAGCATTCTTGTTATTGTCAACCATATTTTTATTGTGAACATAAGTTATGCCCTCTGTATCCATACAGCGCGCGTTGACAAATTTTCTGCTATCTCTTTTAGTCCACAAATTTTCCTTATGCCTTTGTAGATCCCTTTCCCAGGTAATCCTACGAGAGCCATTTATCAAAACAGCTGCAACAGTATACCCAGAGCTTATTTTATTGTCCAAGTGATTTCTCGGTAAGCAAATCAAAGATGTTTTTTTTGCTTCCAAATAAATTCGTATATAATGACCATCGCTTGAGAGAATTTCAATTCTTATTAAAGAAAGTTGAAATATTTATAACACCATACGACGATGTTTCGCATTTGTCTGCATGAAATATGTGCTCGTACCCGCCCAGCGGGAAATATATCATGCGGTTGTCAGAGGAAGCGCTTCCACAACATAGCTAGACAATATCTTTTCCGAAGCGCTCGTTTACCATACCCAAAAGAATCTTTGCAGAAGCAGATGTCTTCGCTGAGTTTGGGCTTATTCTTCGCTGAGTTTGGGCTTATTCGTTTTTTGTTGTGAAAAGATGAATAATCTGCATCTGAAAGTGCAGTTTCAAGAGCTCTCTTACCATAGCCAAAAGAAGCTTTGCGGAAGCAGATCTTTTCTCTCAGCTTAGGCTGACTCATAAGTCATCTGCTTTGTTGTGAAAAGATGACTCATACGCATCTGAAAACGCAGCAGAATTGTCATTCTTTAGTAGTCATTTAAAGTGTGCGGTGAATTGAAAATTAATTTAATTTAAAATTAAACGGAACGTATTCAGAAAAATCTGAAATTTTAATAAAACCCTTATCTTGATTACCTCTGTATTCCGTATTGGCCCTCTAAGACCGCTTTCCAAGAATCTTCAGCGCATATGAACAAGGATATGGTGGAGAAGCGCTCTTACATTCCTCTTTGAGCGCTTCTATTTCCCGCCGCTGGGTGCTGAGCTGGTAACGATATACCACTTGAGTTCGATTTTACGCCGGTCCAACTCTGCAACAAATAATAATAAATAATAATAAATTCAAATACAATATACAGCAATCGAAAACTCTGAGTCGAGTGCTACCGCGATCAAACAGGTAGAAATCAACAGCCTGGGATTGGAAAACATCGAAGAAAACGATCAACTTAAATTTCACCTTTTTCATCAACTTCTAACGATTTGGCATGATTTTAGCGAAAATATTTTTGGTGGTGGACAGAGTTCTTCGACAAAAAAGTTATCGAATTTTTATACCCTAGATGAGATCTATAGGGTTGCAGAATGGATTGAACACCCACGCATAATATTAACAGTTATTTTGATTTTTGCACGATAACTTGAGAACGCATTCACATAGAGTATTGAGATTTTCAACAACAAACAAAAAAGTAAAGTTAAGTTCGAAAATGGGCGGAATCGGGCAACTCCTTCATACAAAGATTTTGATTTGCACTATACATATATTTGAGCACTGCCCGAGAATGCGTCGGCGTAGAGAGTTGAAATTTAGTAGATGGTGTTTTCATAGGAATGGTAAATAAAATTTCAAGAACGGACTAAATTCGGCAACCTTGCACAAAGAGGTGACCATACGAAATTACATACGGGCATCTAGGGTATTATAAGAATTGGTATTAGGCCAATATTCGCTTTTTTACTTGTGTTTATCAGTAGGTACCTTCGAAATCTTTATCATGTTACACAAAATTTAATCGTAACGGACAGCTCCGAATAACCGATAAAGAGCGGACCAGACATGCTATAAACCAAAGTAAGTTTCACCATGGACAATTCGCATTCCCATGATAATTTAGATCTCTGCCGCGGGTCTATCTACATCTTCGTGACTTATTAAAATCTAAAATAGGTTTCCTAAATAATAACTTAAATGTGCGAACCAGCTACAATGCCTCAAGAATCAGATGATGGCTTTTTCATGGAACAGGAAGAACTTGCAACTTGCATGTTTCAAAAGTTAACACTAACATAATTTGCCAAGAGATTTTTAAATCCGTTTAAACTCTCTTCCATATTATTTTCACTTGACAATTCAATAAATAACTGGAGTCCCTTAGAGAATCGATTTTTGTCACCTCGTTCTTCTTATATCACGTTTGCCGAAAGTCATCTCTATTCCGTTTGTTAAACGAATGTACTTATATTTTACTTTAATTCTTGAATGAAATGGAACCATGCCATGCTTGATTTTGTATACAATTCGCCTCAAAATTAATATATCAAATTCATATTGTCCAACTTTGCAGTAACGTAAATAATTGATTAAGGGCGGTACGATATGTTGCATTCATTAAAATGAAAAACTCCAAAATTTGTACTTTTCGTTCGTATACTACAGATTTAGACAATTTGCAAATAAATGACAAGCCATGACGTGCGTTCATCTTCTTAAAGTCTAGACTTGGCGCAAGATACTGTAGGTGGGAATATAATTAGAATTATTAAAGCTTCTCTGATAAATTTGTGCGCAACGCAGCTAAAAAAGAAGGTGAATAAAAAATAAAAATGAAGAAAAAATCCGACATTCAAAGAGTATCTAGTTTTTTTTACCTCATGATTTAAATATTATTTTTTGTTTTTGTTTTTTATTTCGGATTTGCGAAAATAATGTTCTTGTATCAAATAAAAAGATGCATTGTGATAAAATTTAAATATTTATTAACTTTGGTTTGTATTTTATGGACGGACATACATACATACATTAACAGTAATCAGTAAAAGTTCTTTTAGTTCATTCTTAATTTCTTAAACTTACCTTAAATGTTACGTTATTGTTAAGATTTCAAGAATGGTCGTGAAATCACGGGATTTTTGAAATTTCGACATTTATTTGTCCTTTTTTTAAAAAATTAATCTAATCTAATCTCTTTCTCTCTTGCAGCAAAGCAATACAAAATTTTGATCGTGAAATCAGTCAACTAATATTTCGGTTAC